>OY757911.1:94574123-94629123 GCA_963585895.1 Sepioteuthis lessoniana | reverse complement strand
GGACCCCTTTTCCCATCCCGTCTTTTTTTAAAAAATCTTTTACACTTTTGACGCTAATTTATTGCATTCTCTTATAATATGATTGATCTTTTCGTCTCTAACACTACATAACCTAAATTTGCTATTTTGTTGCATCTTACCCATCTTCTCTTTAACATAGTTTGTCCTTATTGTGTTGTTTTCGGCTTCCATTGACAGAGATTCAGCTTCACTCTTAAGGTTTCCCTTTTTTAACTATGTTCAATCATTTTCGTGCGAATTTTCGCTTTTTTGTCGCTTGAAATGTTCATACCATTGTTTTGCTTCGTAATTTTGGTTTCTCATTTTTGTTTTTCTGTTTATCCTTGTGTTGATTCCGTTGTTTTTGGTCGCTATATTCAGTCTTTCTTTTTTCTCTTTTTCCTTTTTTTTTTTTATTGGGAAGCAATACCGCTGTGCACAAATTATTTACATTTCATATGATTATTTCATTAATCGAATTTCAAATATTAAAGAATAATACCTGAAATCATTAAACTGTGTGTAAAAATTATCAATATTAAATAGAATTATTAGTGTGAGATAAAAACTTTTGTAACTATTTAACTGTGTGCCAAATTATGAGCACTTACAACTCGTTTACAAAATATGTTACCAATAAACTATTCGCTTCTATATATATATATATATATATATAAGCAGGATTCGGCATAAAATATTCCGCAAGGCTTGATATGGCATAGAACACCAGCCAATCAACCAACCAATCAACCAATATATATATATATATATATATATATATAAAATCATATCGCATGAGCAAGAATAAAAATGTTGTCTATTTTTTCTGGTCCGCCAAGATCCAATATTTGTTTAAACGAAAAATATCTTATTTTTTACACAATTTCGTGGAAAAGAATTTTTTTATAAGTATAGATTATCATTGCTAGTTGTCACCAGTGTAAAAGCATTGTTGGCCAGCATTAAAAAATTCTCTGAAGTGACTAGAATATTACAGAAAAGTTTTTAAATATTAAGATGAGATTTACGTACTTATAAAGGCAAAAAAAAAAAAATGAATAAATAAATCCAATACAAACTAAAACAAAAACAAAAACAAAACAAAAAACAGTGTAAACGTTGATGTTATCCGAACGTATATTTCTTGTTGCACCAACAATATATATAAAAAAATTCACATATCAGGAATTGCATATATCACGCCCGTACATTACATTTAAAATGAAATATAGGAACAGTTACCATAACAAAGTATGAATGGATAGCAGGGTACTGCAAATATGCCCGAAGGAAATTCTGTGTTCATGTAAGTCGGCAACGAATATAAATCCTTCAGTAAATATATTTTATGCAAATATTTTTGGGTTGCTTGTAAAAGAGAGCAGTAGATATACTGCGTTATCAGATAAGAGTGCTTAACTATTGTTAACAGAATTTTGCTGAGATAGTGACCACAGTAAAATGAAATGTATTTTTAATCCCGTTCTAGAAGAATGTGCATTGTATGTGTTGTGTTCTGGTTAGTGAACGCTTGTAATATTAAATAAAGGACAAACCACGATATGAGAGGAAAATAGAGATATACTCTCAGGAAAAAAGTATATACAATAGAGAGACTATTAGTAGACAAGAACATAGGATTAGTGTATACAGAATAAAGATATAGTCCAACGATAGTATGAGCTTCCGTTATTACGGTAGCAAGTAAGGTGATCTAGTGTGATCCTCAATCTTCAACGCTCTAATACTATTCCTATAAGAAGCTGCTCTTCATCTTCTTGTCTGCCCTGGTATTAGTAGCTACTGCTATATATGGCAGATGGAGTAGTTCATTGTGTGGAAAAAGTTGGGTGATACCCAACATTATGTTCTGTATTGATAAAAGAGTCGTTTTGTATCGGGGTGTGGCGTTTTTTAATATTAAAATTTTAAAATTCTAAAATGTATTTTATATTGTTCATACATAGTTGAATTTTGACGTTGAACCATTTGATAATAAACGTAGTTTAAATCAGTTCAGAATAATAAATTATGTAATTCCCAGACTTTTTTTCAGTTTGTTACAGGAAAAAACTGTAAATATAGCTTACACTATATTGACTCTTCTGAAACAAACTACGTTAGATATTCAATATATGACTAATTTCAAAGGCATGCTAACCTGCCTCGGGTGATTTTATGACTAGATTTTAGGGAACTGTATTATTTGTACGTTTATATATATATATATATATATATATATATATATACATGGTGGTTCTCTACAACCACTGATTTCATGCCGTATTTATACGACAATCATCAGGCATATGATGAATGTCATATAAAGTCGGCATAAACCAGTGGTCGCAGATAAGCTCATGCTATTCAAAATATATAAGAACTAATATATATTTTTTTATATAATAGCTCTATAAAAGATAGTGAGGAGTCTCCAAATTTTATTGCATCTGGACAGCCACAAACCCACCAGGTAAGATAGTTACAACCATAGACTATTATATATATATATATATATATATATATATATATATATATATATATATATGTGTGTGTGTGTGTGTGTGTGTGTGTGTGTGTGTGTTGGGTAATTGTTTATCAAATTATTTTTTTCTTTGATTTTGTTCAGGATAATATCGAATACAAATAATTTTAAATCTATTTGACTCATAGACTGGACCTTAGCAGGTATGATGTTCATCGGATTTCCAACCAAATTTGACATGGAGTTATTTCATTGTGGGTGTCTGTGCACGAATCAAAACTAGGGCATAGACGTCATAAAAAAATGCTCCCCTCAGCATTCTTCATTTTGAGTTAACTCAGGTTCCAAGAGATTAATACAACCTTGCCAAGAAAACATTTCCTGGTATGAATCTCCCTCCACAACTGGATCCAGGCAATCAGCTTATTTGGATTTAAATATTGTTCACACCGGGCAACCCTTGGAAAATCAGCGAGCCCAAGGTATTAATTAAGACCTTAACAGGTGAAGCACTCCGGATAGGATTGAACTGAGGATTAATGGCAATAAATCTCACTTCACATTTCCGACACCTTCAGAACTGGAACCTCACCATCAAATGCTGCGTTGTGTCTTATCCCGGTCACTGTCCTTCTAAGAGAGGATCATACCTCTCCACAGAGAATACAATCAGTGTATTTTCATCTATGCCGACAAGGTTAGTTGATATTTAAAAGAAATAAATTCGAGCAAAGTAAACATTTTCGTAATTATTCTTTGAAGAAATTATACCGTTAAAGACTGCGACTTTTAAACAATAGAAAATGGTTGGTCGGTTGGTATATAAACGATTGAATTTTATTTAGCGCCAAATCCTGTTGACGCATATATATATCAAATGAATAGGATTAGAAAACTTATTTTGAAGATAATGTTTTTAAACGAGCCCGAGCTCATTCTTTTTTTTACACGGTGAATTTTTTTTCAAGTATTCCTATCTCACATGAATAATTGAAATCATTTCTATCTAACATGGATAATTAAAATCATTTATCTGTGTGCAGATAATTAATTTCAATTATAGCTATGTAGTAGTAACAACTTAACATCAATCATGTGTTAGCACACTTAACTGGATATACATATATGATTTTTAAGTGAATAGTTTGTAGGTAATTTTATTTTGAAATGAGTTATAAAAAAACTGTTCGCATGCTATTATTGCTGCTACAAAGATAAATAATTGCAATCAAATACTAATAATTTTATTATATTTTTTAACAGAAAGTGAAGAGGTTACAATTATTGCTATTCAACACTAATTATTCTATCCAACACTATTCATTTATTTAAAACCAGTCAATTGTTCCAATTTTTGCTCTGTATCATTAACAATCTAATTAGACATCAGTCATTTGTTTACACACGGATAAATTGTCAAACAGTTCTATTTCTAACAATTCAATTTAATGTAAGCCATTTCTTTGCACAGTTTAACTGTCAAACAATTCTATTTGACCTATAGAAAGGGCCATATCAGTGCCCGTGGTGTAATAGTTATCGTCGTAGGAAATTGAGACGACGACACGAGTTCAAATCCGGGACAAGATTGATTGCAATTCACATAGCACTAATACCTTTGCGAAAGGTATGAATCCAATTATTCTTCCTCCAAATATGGGTAAATAGTAGGGCAGACTAGGTTCTTCAGCCTTGGTGAGGCAACTGGTCAAGGAGAAGGAAAACTCTAAATTCAAACCTGTTAAACTCTGCTTAAAAACTGAACTTGTGTCATATCCAGCCCAAGCGGAGGGGTTGGTAAATATATATATAAGGTGCTACCACTGCAGGCAAGAGGGAACGTAGGAGCAATGGTAACGAAGGCGTACACCATATTCCCTAGAGCTCCAGAACCGGAGCCTCACTATCAGGTTGTAATCTATCTTGTCAAAGACACTCGTTAGAGGTGGCTTTTACCTCGCTGCAGAGATGCAGTCGGCATATTCAACAGCCCCAGCCGACTCGGTTGAATAAAATATGAATATACAATTGTTGATAAATTGCTAGATAAATAAGCAAGATTTAAATGGAATTAAACAGAGGTTGGCAAGCGATACACACCCACTATATTGAAACTTATCAATGGTGAAATATGTCCATAGAATATCTCGCAAATATCTAAATAATGCTTTCTTCTTTAGTTAAATTCGTCAATGAATTTTCTCTCATATTTCAATAGCAAAATATCCTGCTGGATTTTGGCTGTACATTTTAAAAGGCATTTATTTGTACAACCTTTAAGTGGAATAAAGCTGTTTTTTTCTTCTTGAGTAGTTGCCTATCCAAGTGAAAAGAACTTAGTCTGTCTTACTATTAACCTATTGCTTTTGGGGAGAATAAATGAATTTATGAATTTCCTGAGGGATTAAACCCAATGTGAAATGCAAACAGCTTCATCCACGAGTTTAACTCAGGTCACAGACTCCATTACCCGACGAAGACACGTTACGCTTAGCGCACCTTTATTGCAACTTTCGTTTAATTTTTTTTTAATGTGATTTAATGCCAAAAATGTGCAGAATGTAATCTTTATTTCCAGAAGTAATGTATCATATGCTATGTTCATTACTATTTAACGTATGGGCAAACTAAATCGTTTTAGAAATAAATGCTTCCAACTAGATTACAAATTAAGTTGAATAGGATTTTCTTGAAAAAAATGTGGCTTTTAATTTGTCTTTTTTATTCCTGGATATGTGTTTAACTTGTTCATGTTGCCAAAGAAATTCTTCTGTCTGACCCGGTGATAGTTTATCAATTAATGGAATTATCTTCTTGCTCATAGTTAAAATCATATTCAGCTGTGAAAATAAGAGAAATTTCCCCTCGATAAAGAATCGCAAATTGAAAATATTATTTTCCTTATTCCTCTTGAAGCTGGATTCGTCAACTAACTGAAATCGAAATAAAAAGAATGTTGTTTAATAATAGATACATGTCACATGGACGAGGCTGTTTTTTTTAATTTTACATAGCGCTAATACCCTTGGGAAAGGTACAAATCCAAATATTCTACCCTCATCTATGGGGAAAATAGTAGGGCAGCCTGGGCTCTTGAGCCTTGGTATAGCAATCGGTTTAGGAGAAGGAAAACTTTGAATTCAAACCTATTAAATTCCGCTTAAAAATTAAACATGTTTCGCATTCTATTTGCCCGGAGGAGTTAGTAAATTTATATATGCCATGAGGTCTATTTCGAATATGATATTTCACAAATTCAGAAAACTGAACTAGAAAGAATTTTAAAATGAGATCTCGGAATTCAACGCTATGATTTGTGACAGAGATGAGCTAAAGAGCAAAACCTCGACATTCTTCTTATTGTCACTACAAAAAATTCCCTAAAATGGTAATAAGTGTACCATCTATGGTACCGAATAAATTAGGAATTGGCATACATCTTTTCATGTTTGAGTGTACGGATCACTAAAGCAGATGAAGTTGATTAATTGGGTTTAATATTATTTTAAGCCGTCAAGGGTTATTTTATTTGAAAGGGTTATGATATCAACTTCATTGTATTTTCATGTTCACATTGTTATGCAGATGATTATTAGATTATTTATTTATCTCATAGACGATCTAGATTTATTTCATTCATACGTTTGACTCTTAAAACGGTTCAGTTCCAGTGTGAACATGAAAGTAATGACAATGAAGGGGTTCTCTAGAGTTCCAAGATTTCCAGAATTGGATCCTCACAATAAGATGTTTTTCAATGTCACCCTCTCTTTTTTTTAGGAGAGCTAGGGGCTTTCATCAACGTAGCAGATATAGAGCCTATTCTAAGCTGTTTGAACAAGATTTCTGTGTTGTATTATGCAATGATTGTTGTTACATAAATGTATGAATTATTTTTTTCAAGCTTTTCCTTTTGTTTTTGATTCTTATACATATATGCTAAAAATACGCAGATTTTTTTTCCTTTATTATTTCAGTTCTGCTATGCTTATTAACAGCCAAAGAATGTAAAAGATTAGTCGAGAGTTCCAATAAAAAACTGCGAAAATAAGATTACAGAAAATTAACTCGGTAATCAATTATTCGTTATATTAGAAATTCAAAGAACTTGTCTACCTAATGTAATTTAAGATATAAATTAAATAGAAATTTGGTAATTAGATTTAGAATAATGATTTTACAATATTTTTTAGGAAGAAATGTGTGATTATTTTTCCCAAGAAATGGACACTGCTTATTTCCAGTAAAGGTATTTGTCTTCGATTAAAAGTGTAATTTCAAATTTTGGGTATTTGAATCGTAATTATTATCTTCTACTAAGCCTAGTACCCGTGCTTCGTTACGAAAAAATTTCAATCATGTTCAAAAAGAAGGGAAAAAAGACTCTGACTGATTTTGATATCCGATATTTGTATAAGAATATAAACCTCTTAGTAGAACCCGAGTAGTGATATATGAAAATTAAGTCCTTTAGTACATATTGGTATGAGTTTGTTTGGGTGTTTATATTTTCTTTTATTATAGTTGGAGGTGCTCGTGGTGAAATGGTTATCGTCGTAGGAAATGGACACGGCGACACGAGTTCAAATCCTGCATGAGACTGATTGCAATTCACATAGCTCTAATACCCTTGGCAAAAGTATGAATCCAATTATTCTCCCTCCAGCTATGGGTAAATAGCAGGGATGACTAGGTTCTTCAGCCTTGATGAGGCAACTGGTCAAGGAGAAGGAAAACTCTGAATTCAAACCTGTTAAACTTCGTTTAAAAACTGACCTTGTGTTATATCCTGCCCGAACGGAGGGGTTGATAAATATGGTCGAACGAAAACTAATTGTATCTGAGTAGTCGTAAGTCAGCTTGTGTAGCATATTTTGAAAAGTCCATAAAAAGCCCTAAAATTGAATTAACATTGTAAATTGCACTTCATCAATGGTCACATCGTACGATATAAAGTTTAACAAGCTTGATTAGCAGATCATTATTCATGAGTTATATTCCAACTTTTTAATCCAAGCTTCTGACTTTATGCCACAACTAAACGATGCTTAGCATATAACCTCTTCATTGAAATTTAAAATGAAAATAACATTTTGGCTCTTCAGTAAATGCATACAAAAATCATTGCTTATATATATGAAAAAAAAAATTATACTGAGAGCATCCCTGCAGAGGGGTAAAACTACCCCAACAAATGTCCTGGATATCATATTAAACAATCTGATGCTGAGGCTCTAGTCTTCATATTTTGGTCTCTGGGGAATGCGGAGTACACCTTCATGGTCATTGCTCCCAAGTTTCCACTGACCCGGAGTGGTAGAACTAGATAAGTTCTTATCAATGGGTCAAATAGAAATGATTGATATTTAAACTGAATGCAAACAAACGACTTAAGCTAAATTGAATAGTAAGAATTAAAACTATTTGATCATTTTACACGGTGTAAACAAATGACAGTTTTTTGTTTTTTTTAATTTTTAAAGAAATATAGCAATAAGTGGAAATATGTAACTGTGTGCAGACAAATGATTACCAATAAATAAAATTATTCGTATTACATAGAAATACTTGAAACAATTTAACAGTCTGCAAAATACTCATTTAGAATGTTATCAAGAATGAATGTTCACAAATCATTATATATATATATATATATATATATATATATATATATATATATATATATATATATATACTTTAAGAAAAACAAAAAAAAAAACGGTCACATTAGGATTATAAATTTATTTCCATCCTGTTACGCGTTTTTGAAAATTTCAAAAACACGAAAAAAATTTAACAGGAATTCTTCACATATATATATATATATATATATATATATATGTATATATAAGGATTGGACGAAATAATGGAAACACCTGGGATTTTTGTATCATAATCTTAAAACTTCTATGAAAGCATCAAACATCTGTTATTTTAATGTTTTTGAATAAGTTTTTCTAAAATTGTTTTTTTTACAGATATCATCATAAGAAATTAATCAAAATTCATTAAAATAAATCAATCAGACTTTAAAAGAGGTTAAATTGTTGGTGCTCGTATGGAAGGCGCTAGTGTAACAAAACCGCTGAATTATTTGGTGTAGCGCGGTGTGCTGTCTCGAAAATAATGACAGCATTTGAGAAGGAAAGAAAAATCTACTCACTGACGCAAAACTCTGGATGAAAGCGAAAGCTGTCCGATTGGGACCTTCGGACTCTTACGTGGATTGTTATGAAGGATCACAAGTATACAGCTCCGAAAATTACAGCAGTGATTAATAACCACATTGAGAACCCAGTTTCCTCAAAAACTATAAGGGAGTTGCACAAAACCAGATTTCACGGGAGGGAAGCTATCAGAAAACCCTATCTAAGTGAATTTGCTTGAGATTTACAGGTATTTCTTTTATTTTGCAAAGCCCCTGTATGTATGAACAGGATTTAGCATTAAATGACCTACAATGGTTGATATGGCATCAAAACAAACTAACACCACTCCAAAGCAAATAAAAATTACAAATGGATGATTTGGACAGTTGTTTAAATAACCAGCGTTAAAAATCAGTATGCATATCAAATATCCCAAGACCGTGGAAACACCATTTTTAGTTCATATGATACACCTTGCACATTGATCATGCAGATTTATGATTTAACTCTATAAAATCTGTTTTCAGCTAAACATGGCAGCAGAAACATGCCGCTAATATTGCATGTACTTATAAAGACCATGTGTAAGACACAATGATTTCAATTTGATACACTAAATTGAATTCTCGTGTCATTTAAGTGCCGAACGAACATTCATATATGTTGGCATTCATTCGAGTAGAAGAGGTACGAGTTGAGATTACAGTCGATATCAAAGTATTAACCATTAGATTAATCTATTCTTTAATAAATATCAATCTGGAGAAAACTGTTGTAAATTCTAGAAAGAGAACAGCAGCAGAAGTTTCCAACGGATATGCGACTCTGAGGTTAACATCTGCATTTAGGACGGAAGGTTAGAATGATAAGCAAGAGTTCATACGTCATTTTCAAGAGGTGTTGAAATCTTGGGATCGAGACGAAATAGGGTTTTGTAAGAAAGCTGCTGTCTGATTAAATAAGAGGTATTTCGTAATGGGAGCCGCAAGGTCTGCGATTAAGATTCTAAAAGTGAGTTGTGATCCAGAATCGAAGATAAGCAGTTGTACAAGTGAGGATTGACATTTAAAGCCCACTCACAAAGAGGGACTTTGAACCCTGAGGTACCTCAGTGAAATGAATTTATGAAAGAATTATTCCTTCTAAAATGCAAGAGAAGACCCAACCCAATAACAAAAGAGCCAGCGTTTTCTTAAGGAAACTTAGACCTGAAATTTAAAACAAAGCATGCTTGTCAAATTCTTTCCATCACTATCACTACGAAAGATGTTTTTTTTTAGTTGTGTTCAGCATAAAGTGACAACTGCATTATAACAGATCATGGAAATAAAAGGATCAAATTACGTTGCTTCATATATCACAGCATTCCTCTCTCGAAATACACTGTAATTTATAAACATTTTTGGATAATCTGTATTGCTCATCCGTGTGATGATGTGAGACTCGTACAAAAATAAATTCGATTTCGTGTTTGATTCAGTGTTAGAAGCAAAACTTAAAGGTTTCCACCTAGAGTAGTTCATTATTTATTCATTATAGTTTTCTTTTTCTTTCTTTTTTTATTGTGGTTCATATTTGAGATTCCGGGCTTCAATACAAGCCACAAAAAATAAATGATGATTCAGAAAATCGTAATTCCTGTTTTAGTATTCAGTCCCTCACCAAGTTTACAACTTAAAGGGCCAGAGTCAGGGTTTATCACTTATGCCTGAGGTCTGCGAACCAGGAAGATACTGACGAAACTGAACAATTTCTAAAGATATCCTGAGTGTATGCCAAAGGCTACTGGCACCAAACTCGACCTTCCGTCACTTTCCTCAAATGTTAGATGAGAGAGGAAATACCTTTTTCATTCTAGGAAATCCAAGGTATAAACCTGTTACCGCTACAGGAGATGTTTCTTCAAAGTGAGCCTTTTAGTTTGCGCAAAAGACATTTTACATAACTGCAAATTAAGTAAAAAACGAACGATGTTAAGCAGGAGCCAACTGAATACGCACAAGAAAAAGAGTGGAAAAAACATTTATTTATTAAGCTACTGTCAGACATTTTTTTCATTTTTTTTTTTTTTAGAATTAACAACCCAAATTAACAAAGAGTAATTCTTTGTGGATTATATTGGCTCAACTTCTGAAATCAAGCCAAAGATTTAGACAAGAATATATTTAAAGAAAACCTGTGATTCAGCTTGGTTTTCTTTGTAATTTTCTCTTCCCAATACCTTTAAAACACTGCAACATGTCATGGGAGTTGACAAGCTAAATTTCATTTAGATAGGCGTATTTCTCTCGGGTCTACAAATAACAAGTAAATACCATAATATTCTTACATATTATATTTTAATATAGATTCCCAATTAAATAAATAGGAATTACATATGAAACACGTTCTTGATTTTAAAAAAAAGTTTCCTATGAGAATATTTCTTTATACGAGAGTCATTCAATGAATAAGTGTTGTTTTTTTTAATAAACCTGTATTGCTTTTCATATGTTCTTCATTTTTTGGGAATTGATTTACAGCAATCTTTATTTTAATCTTGCAGAAATATTTGTTTTGAGGATATTGAAAACAGTCGTAAATCAAGCAGAGTGCTCCAGGTTTGAACAGACCTCTATCAACAAATTTCTGATGACGGAGAAGAGTAAATCTATAAAAATTATTGAAGAACGTGTGGTGAGTACGGGGAAACATGTTTTAATAAAAAAATGTCTACAAATAAGTTAAAGCCTGATTTTGCCACGATGAGCCTGAGTCGAATTGATCGTTCATGGGGGAAAAAGTTCTGGGTGTAGCAGTTAGTAAAGAAGGTGTTGCTGACAGTCTTCTGGGATATGAAAAGACTCATCACTCGTATGCATTTATGTTTGAGAACAAAAATTTAAACAAGGATATGGGTTCTTCTTAATAACTTAGCGTTTCTTAGTTAGGCATGCAAGTCTTAAATTGTTTACGGTAACTGCTGTTACCATGTGCTTACCAATCTAATTAGAGATGAACTTCGATTATACGACCAGAACCAGCGCTTTAATCCTGAACTGACCGTAAGTTTTAATAATCCGATATGCTTCAGAATTAAAGGATCTCAATGAAAACTCCACAGTCCGACCGAACGTCATAGGTATATAGGTTGGTTGGATTTATAATATGTTTATTGCAATTCGTCTGTATCTTACAAAAGCAATCATTTCTTTCAAGCAATTATGTGGTTTCTAATAACTAATGATAATCAGTTAAAACAAGTAGAGTTTCAATTATATATTCCAAATATAAATAATTTGCACACAGTCTTATAGATTCAAATATTTCAAACAATGAAATTGTACCAAGGAAATGATATCAATAATAATAGAATGACAAAAACTAAGAAACAAAAATGGGAGGAATAAACAACTCCATGGGTGTTTTAAACGACTAATAAACAACATCTTGCACGAAAAACCCTGGACATGGCTAAGAAAAGGAAACTTTAAGAGAGAAACTGAATCTCTCCTAATGGCAGCACAAAACAGCGCCATAAGAACCAATCACATCAAAGCAAGGATAGATAAGACGCAACAAAATAGCAAGTGCAGAACATACGGTGACAGAAATGAAACCATCAATCACCTAATAAGTGAGTGCAGCAAATTGGCACAGAAGGACCACAAGGCTAGATATGACTGGGTGCGCAAGGTGATTCACTATGAAATGTGCAAGAAATTTAAATTAGACCAACAAATGGTATGTGCACAACCCAGCACCTGTCCTACAAAATGACCCTCACAAACTCCTGTGCGACTGTGATATACAAACGGATCACCTAATCTCGGCCCGAAGACCAGACCTTATAATAAACAACAACAACAAAAAAAAAAAAGAAAATATGCAAAGTTGTCGAGGCTGCTGTCCCGGCAGACCACAGAATAAAACTGAAAGAATCTGAAATCTTGCAAGAAAATTGAAAAAAACTATGGAACATGAAGGGACAATTATACCAATTGTGATTGGTGCCTTTGGCAAGGATAATTAAAGGGCCTGGAAGATTTAGAAGTTGGCGGCCGAGTGGAGACCATCCAAACAACAGCATTACTTAAAGCTGTCAGAATACCATCATCGCCATAATAATAACAATAGAAAAAGAAGAAGAAGAAGAAGAAGAAGAAGAAGAAGAAGAAGAAGAAGAAGAAGAAGAAGAAGAAGAAGAAGAAGATTCGTAAATACTTGGACCTGAACAGAAAGGTAAAAAAATATGGAACATGAAGGTGAAAGTGATTCTAATTTAGTTGGTGCGCTTGGAACAGCCCACTAAGGATTGATAAGGGATTGGAACGGCTTGGAATCAGAGAAAGAATCGAAACTATTCAGACTACAGCATTGTTAAGATGGGCCAGGATACTCCAGCTAACACTGGGGTAAAAAAAAAATTCTCAAGAAGTAAAATAATAATAATAGTAATTTTGCTAATTAATTACAGTTCCAAGTAACTATCATCAATAAAAATAACAGCTCGATGGATCAAGTACTTAGATGTAATATTAACGATCTTCGAACATATCTGATCAACAGATGGCAACCGAGCAGGTACAACCTCTCCATGACAGAGTGAACCTGGGAGTAATGGCGATGAAAGAGTGATTCCTACCATTTTGAATTCTTGAACTGACTTCTCACTTCTGGGTTAAGTTAGTCTCATAATCAAGGCGCTAGATAGATATAAACACATTGTGATATATAGACAGAATGTAAGGTTTCAATCGATCGATTATAATTTTACGAAATTTCCCTTAATGCAGTCCTGAACATAAAAGTAACTTTTATACCTGTTTTTCGTGTGTCTGAAAACTTTTGTAAGTAGTTAGTAAATGACGTGAATCTATTGCTTACTAATTGCCCCCATCAGGTAATAATTCGGTTATTCTGCTTAAGGCGAATCGAAAGCCATTTTCTGCGAATTGATCACTGGCGTCCAGACAAATTACAACAAGCTAAAGCCTACTTGAAAAGAAAGCAGAATGCCCTGAGTCTCTTGTCTTCAAATTTACGGAATTTAAAGGTGTATTTGATAAATATATCCAATTTTATCCCATAGTTTTATTACAGGAACGTGCGGTTAGAATGACATTTAGTATCGCTGTTATATGGGATTAAACCACGAAGGACTGTAACTGTTAGTGAAGCAGATATAATTTAGAATGAAACGAGAGACAGACAGAGAGAGAGAGACAGACAGAGAGAGAGAGAGAGAGAAAGACAAAGAGAGAGAGAGGGAAGAGAGAAAGATAGATAGGACTAATAAACAGAAATAAAGTGGAAGATAGATCGATAGATAGATAGATATCGAAATACAATCACGCACGCACGCGCGTGCACACACACACACACACACACATGCATGCACGCACGCACGCATGCACGCATATATATATATATATATATATATATATATATATATATATATATATATATATATATATATATATAGGGAGAAATAGACAGTCAGAAAAAGAGACTTAGATAGTTTCATAGATAGATAGATAGATCTTGTAAAGATTGACTCACGAAATAAAATCATAATTATGAACATTAATGGGACCTTATAATGACCTACATTTGTAAGAATCTAAAAAAAATATCTATTGTATTAATTTAAGCGAGTCTGGAACCTTACATATATTCTTGAATATAAATCTAAGAATGAAAACCTTCTTTAGAAGTTAAGTTTATATTATTTCCTTTTATTATCTTCGAAAACAGACTGCTGACACGCTTGACACTCCAGTGATCTCTCTCTCTCTCTCTCTCTCTCTCTCTCTCTATATATATATATATATATATATATATATATATATATCTATTACTCTGTGTGTTTTGTTTTCGTTTTTTCTTTCGAGGGGGTCATCATATCATCTTCTTTCTTGCCTCTTGTTTATTCTTCTATTACTTTTTGTTTTCCTATGAATGTGCTAAGTTAAGCCAATGATTGACGGAATTCCGCCTGAAGTGAGGTATAAATATCCATTGCTTTCGTTGTTAACAGAGGATTAACAAAAGAGAGGAAAATTAAAAAAAAGGAA
Source organism: Sepioteuthis lessoniana (assembly GCA_963585895.1). Classification (NCBI taxonomy): domain Eukaryota; kingdom Metazoa; phylum Mollusca; class Cephalopoda; order Myopsida; family Loliginidae; genus Sepioteuthis; species Sepioteuthis lessoniana. The sequence continues at coordinate 94,614,433 of OY757911.1, read as the reverse complement.
GAAATAAAGAACGAAAAAGAAAAGAAAAAAGAAAAAAAACAGCGTTTTATCGTCCATAATAATTTATTTTATCTGAACTCAATTTCGCTTTGCCTCAAGAAAAAACAGCTCTGATTTAAATGCAAACGCTTCAGTCGATTTTAAAGTTTAATGATGTAATTCCCTGTTGTGAACTACTTGGAGGGCACATGATCTTTGCAAATAGATCAATTTTCATATTATGAAACATCTTAGAAATGGATCAATTCCTTTAATCATCTGTGCAAAAACGAACCAAGTTGTTATTTGGATATATCATTTAAAAAATACGTTTAAAAATCAAGTTTTACGAAATTAATATCGTATTCTGCAGATGAATAATAGACTCCGTATTTTTTTCTTGGATATTAGGTGAATATATTTACATCCCTTTATAATAAATAACATCCAGTAACTGCTTTACCATAAGAAATATGAGCCAGAAAATTTTGGCAAATATCTTCTCTATAAAAAAATGATATGACTCAGTTATGGTTCCTATTCAATATCAGTTCTCCAAAAGAAAGTAGACTAAGATAAGTAGTATCCTGAACGAGACTAATTGCATTTCACATAGCACTAATACCCTTGGGAAAGGTATGAATCCAATTATTCTCCCTCCAGCTAAGGGTAAATAGTAGAGCAGACTAGGTTATTCAGCCTTGGTAAGGTAACTAGTCTAGGAGAAGGAAAACTCTGAATTCAAACCTGGTAAACTCCGCTTAAAAAATTGACCTTGTATCATATCCTGCCCGAGTGGAGGGGTTGGAAAATATGATAAGTAATATCCCTCTCCAGCACTAGATCAGGGTATACTTGCAATCAATGACAATACAGGTCTACTCTGTACTCCGCAGAATTCGACAACTGCAGCCATATAATTGGGTGCACTTTTAGTGTGATACCCAAGGCATCCTTTTTTGATATTAGGTGAGATTACTCTATCGGTAGTGAGTGCAATCGACCAAATCTAAGCCCAACAGACAGGGTGATCATATGCAAAGAAAACATCGTTGAAAAATGGGCTTGTACTGAAACTAATGCTTTCTTTCTTTCTAGTTTGATTTTAGGATTTTCCCATCCTTATTCAAACTGTACAAGTCAAGTTGACATTATTGATTTTCAGTCTTAACTTGATAAGAATTGTAAGTTTCTACTTGTAAACTAAAATCATCTCATCAAATTTGTTAACATTGAAATCAATTACTAACCAAACAGAAGCAACTTATAATATACTCGACACGTTTCTTTTAATTTGGGCATCAATAACGTATGCTTTTAGATAATGAGAACGAAGTTTGTAATCCTACAATCCTGGAATTCATGCAGAATCGATTTAAAGATAGTTTATTGTAAGTCAATGCAGTTGATACCAAGGAAAGAGTAAAAAACAAATGAAGAAATTGAAAATGGTTAAACCTTAAAACCTGAATAACCGGTTGCCCAGTCAGCTGGGGCTGTAGAATACACTGATTCCACCTCTGCAGAGGATAAGACCCTCCCCCTAACGAGTGTCGTGCATATGGCACTAAACAATCTGATGGTGAGCTTCCAGCAGTGCTGGAGCTTTAGGGAATGCGGAGTACCCCTTCATTGCCATCGCTCCCAGGTCAGCTCTGGCCCGGAGTGGTAGAACCTGATAGGGTCCTATCTATGGGTTAAATAGAACTAACAGCATACTTATGCTAAACCGAATTATTTATAAATGTTTTTGACAAACCGTACTTACATTTAAACTGTGTGTTTATGCTTAACTGACTTATTTGATATAGAACTATTTTTCAACATTAAAACTGTACTTACACTTAACTGAATTGTTACATATAACTGCGTGAATAGTTTAAAATGAAAATGTTTTAGATAATTAAACTGTTTACTTATGCTAAACTGAATTGTTTTAAATAGAACAGATTATTTACATAAAAATGGATTTGGCGTTAAATAACCTACAGAGATTGATATGCCATAAAACCAACCAAACCAAACCAAACCTGAATAACCGATGTTTTCGTCGGCGTAAATTTCCACCGAAGAACACACATTTCTACTTCCCTACTGCGTTTTAAATGTTATAAATATATTATTTATATTTTATTCTATTATATTCTTATATCATTTAAATTGCCTATAAAATGTTGTAAACTGCAGTAGCACGCAGCAGAAAGTATTGATCTTTATGTGGACGTAAATAAAACAAAGCTTGTGTTTTAAACAAAAAGGAACCATTAACTATAAAACATATGACAGAGACCGGTTCACATATCTCGGTAGAAATATCTCAACTGGAAGCAATGTCAACATAACGATGGCGAAAAGAGTTATTGGCAAGTTATCGATCATATGGAAATCTAATCTCTCTTATAAAATAAAACGAGATTTCATTAGAACTGTGATTGTTTCCAAACTACTCTATGGATACACCACATGGAATTTTACGAAATAGATGGAGTGAAAGCTAGATGGGGTCTTTTAAATAATGTTAGGTGCTCTTTTAAACAAATCCTAGAAGCAGTGCCTTATGAAACAGGAGCTGTACGGCCACCAACCTCTCATCACCTACTTCTCTAAAGGAGAGAGGAACGAGACATGCGGGTTACTGTTGGAGAAATAATTGTCGTTCTCATTTTTAATCCAATTCTGGATGCGCCATTTTAATAAACCAGCAAAGACGTACCTACATCTGCTCAGTGATCATCGCGGATGCAGCCTTGAGGACCTATCATAAGCGAAGGATGGATAATATGAAGTTCCTTGAAAAAACAGGGTAATGAAGATGATGATATACGTGGTGTCTTCAATAAGTTTCCAGACTTTTTTGTACAGGCATTTAAAATTGTTGTAGGCTCTTGAAAATTGGCTATGTTATTGATATACATCTATTGAGATTACTGACCAATTTCTATGATTTCAGGTTACAATAAACAGCTACAGCAGAAATTGGAATACACTTTGCTAAAGCTTGAGTGCAAGAGCTGGTGAATTTCAAAAATTCAACCTGGACGTGAGGACACTTTAGAAGAACGATATGCAATAAAATACTGTTTTAAACTTGGAGAAAATGCCAGAGAAGCGTATGGAATGCTTCAGACTGCTTTTGACCATCTTGCATTAATCGAACATCGGTTTGTAAGTGGCATAAGAGATTCAAGGAAGGCAGGGAGTCTGTTAGGGATGATGAGAGGAGTGGGAGGAGTAAGGAAGTCAATACACCAGAGTTGATTGGCCAAAAAGTTTGGCTTAGTGTTATTATGTTGAGGTTTTAATGGAGTTCAGCAAGAGATTCCGTCGGAAGAGGCTAGCACTCTTCAAATCGGGTCAATGGCATTTCCACCAAGACAATGCACCAGTCCATAACTCCATCCTTGTCACAGACTATTTGACCAAGATGGGCATCAAGACAGTTCCTCAGCCTCCATATAGTCCAGACCTTGCTCCCTGTGACATTTGGTTTTTCCCTAAGCTCAGAGTCTGTCGTTATAAGACAATTGAGGATATGAAAGAGGCTGTGATGAAGGTCATTGACACGCTCACACAAGAAGACTTCCATGGGAACTTCCAGAAGTTGTTGGAACGGTACAAGTGCATTGCAGCCGTAGGAGATTACTTCGAAGGGGACTAGAGTTTCATGTGTGTACTATCAATAAAAGTGCCCATACTAAAAAAGTATGAAAACTTATTTAATGATACCCGTAACTGATTCAACAATTTGTATGTGCAACGTCATTTCATCAAAAATCCCAAGGTCGGTGGCTCATATTTGAGGAAATCTCATAGTCCCGAAATTTGACAAAGAGAAGGAATATCAAAGTTACCAACCGAGGGAAGAGAAAGAGTTTGACTGGTGCAATTTAGGAAGAAATGAGACATTTACTCAGATATTAGACGAAGTCTTTAACAGGCCATATTGGCATGTTCGGGAAGAGTCGGTCTGTCGTCATTGTTGATATCTCAAACAGATATTGAAACGATGAACTTACAACAGTCGGCTGGGGCTGTAGTATACACAGACTTCATATCTGCATAGAAGTAAGACCCCACCAAGAAGTATCCTGGATATGTCACTAAACCATCTGATGGTGAGGCTCCAGTCCAAGAGCTTTGAGAAATTCGAAGTACCCTTTAATTGTCATTTTCACCAGGTTCTCTCTCTCCTGGCGTGGTAGCACCTGATAGGGGCTTACCTATGAGTCAAATGTAATAGTTTGACTGTTAAATTGAGTAGAAACAAATGATCTATGCTAAATTGAATTGTTAAAAATAGAGCTGTTTGATCACTGAACTGTGTGTAAACAAATGACTGATGTCTTATTGAAATGTTCGTGATAGGAAGCATTTAACAATGTGCAAATGAATGAGCTTAAGCTCGTTTACAAACATTATTAACAAAACGAGTTTACTAATCACATATATTTAATAAGTATGTATAAATAGGAATTGGCATTAATTAAACTACAATGGTTGATATGCCATAAAACCAAACCAAACTATTAACAGCTAAGAATAGGATGTATGCCAAGACGAGCCATAGATAAATATTCAGAAATGCAACCTCAAATTCTAAATAAAAATTAGTGGAAAGAAGTATAAACCAGCAGGAAAATTAATGTATTTTGATACTCCAACTTAAGAAAAAAAGTTAAATATATTTGAGCATAACCGATAATGTGGTCTCATGATATGTTGCTGTTCAAGTTTTGCTGTTTGGATTGATCACAAATCAATTAGATATGCCTGGCTAATGCCTGAGTCGAAATTCAGATGATGTAATTAAATAGGAGATCGGCGCATCAAACAGTTTGACTTTATTAAGCTAAATGTCGAATTTAATTGGCTCATTTTAACTCGTGTTTATTAACCCGTTAAATCCTAAGACATGAACGAGTTGCCGATACACTACCGCTAAATATTTGCGGTTAATTTATAAATTTTATATCTGTCTCCGTAATAGATCAAGTCAGAAGTGTACAGAAGCAAATAGAAAAATGTCGTAACTGTTGTGAAAAGCTTTATTCTGGTTACATGGTTAGCTGTTCGTTAATTCATTGTTGCCAGTAGTTATATGCTCATCTTATACAAAAATGATGATGGTAATATCCATTTCTGACAGATGTTTTGACAGCTTTAACATGAAAGTTCATACGATGCTCCAGAACGTTCCTTCGTGAAGGCCCTGTATTTTGCATTTCAAACTATAATAGTAATTCTGTTTGAGGTAATATAAGAAATTTTGATAACAAACAAACATCTATTTTAGAAGTTTGAAGTCTATAAGATCTCTTCGGTGAACTTAAACGGCACGTGATCGAAACTCTTCAACTACTGACAGGCTAAAAGTCATTCAGAATTTTTGTTTTATGGAAGTGATTGGTTGATTGATTTTAATAGCATGCTAAACCGTCCAGCGATATTTTATGCCCAGAAGTTACGGAATAACACCTATTAAATATTCATATCTATATTTTTGGGTCAGCGTTTCTTAGTTATTTTTCAACACATGGTCCTATCGAATACGGATATTTGTTTAAATAAATGGAATTGACCAAATATGGGACCCCAAAAAATGTGATACTTCAATTTAAAGTAGACCTGGGTGTAACTTTAATGTAGTCATACTCAACACGCCCAGGCTTTCAGAAATGGAGTGTCACCATCAGATACACATTAGATTTATGTCCAATACATCTCTTTTGTGAGGTCTAACCCACTATAGCGGATACAGTCAGAGTATTTTAAGCCCCGCATACAGAATGTGTTTTTCGGATATGTTTAAGTGTCTATAGAAGGATGAAAAACATAGCTATTTCCTTATAGACACTATATATATATATATATATATATATATATATATATATATATATATATATATATATATATATAACGAAAATAAATGCTGCATAAACTTATTGTTTCTCTGGCTTCCGTTAAAGAGCAAAAAAAATTGGTTATAATTACTCATGTTGCTACAGTTAATCAAATTTGGAATTTTAATTTGTATTGTCTACAATTCTTGATCCTTATATTAATTATTATTTTGTTATGTATGCTGTGTCAATTACAAATTACGATTATTACCCCTCAATCGTTCCATACAATTCTACATTTTACAACAATGCTAATCTCAGTATTCAGCGGCATTCTTTCTTTCTTCTATCTCTCTTAGGATTGTACTTCCCGTTTACCAAAGAGATACCAACAAAAGAGGTGGTCAGTTTTCTGAAGAGGAGAACGAGCAGAAAAAACGGAATTGTGAAATTCCTCCATCACAAGAATGTTGCGTTTCCTTTTATGATTTCCCATGAGATGAATCTCTTAATAATATGGTAAAGTGTACCCAGATGAAGGGTAGACATTTCTTCTCAACTGCTATTCACTTGAATGTTCATAATATTTCCCCTCTCCGACTGACATCGCATAAAACATTTATGCTGAAATTTACTGATTTTCCTGATTTATCTACGAAATATTGCTTGATAGTGCCAGCCTTTCAAGCAGATATATTCTCGGCTCGTAAATGAGTTGAGATTTTTGCATGAGGAGAGTAATAATCAGGTATTTTAAAATTCGTCTATTTAATTTATACCGATGCCTTTTTTATTGGTAACCTGTGAAAAGGATTATAACACACACACACACACACACACACACACACACACACACACACACACACACACACACACACACCATTGAATGCATTCATCTTTTCATTTACAACAAAACTGTAAATTTGCTATAATATTTATGAAGATTTGCCATGTTGATTTGGTGAGCTCTCTTGCTTATGTCAGACCAAATATACTATATACATGGTTCATCAAAAGAAATGTAGAACATACGCTGCTGGTGTCGATTCTGGCAGATTCTCTGTTAAGTTCTAAGAATAACAAAATAACAATAGCTCAGTTACATGGTACTATAGAATACACTGACTGCATTTCTGCAGAAGGTAAGACCGCCCCAACGCGAATCCTAGATATAACATTAAACAATCTGATGTCGAAGTTCCAAATTCTGTAGTTGTGGGGAATGATGAGTTCACATTCATTGCCATTACTCCCAGATCAACTCTGATTTGGAGTAGTAGCAACTGATAGAGTCCTATTAATGGGTTAAATAGAACTGTTTGACCATTTAAACTGAGTGCAAACAATTTACTTATGCTTAATTGAATTGAGAGAAATAGAACTATTTGATCATTTAACTGTGTGTAAACTATAGGCAAATGTTAAATTGTGATTGTTATATAGCCCGTGGTGTAATGGTTATCGTCGTAGAAAATGGACAGAGCCACACGAGTTCAAATCCTGGACGATACAAATTTCATTATACATAGCACTAATACCCTTGGGAAAGGTATGAATCCAATTATCCTCCCTCAAGCTATGGGTAAATAGTAGAGCAGACTGGGTTCTTCAGCCTAAGTGAGGCAACTAGTCTAGGAGAAAGAAAACTCTGAATGCAAACTTGTTAAACTCCATTTAAAAATTGCCCTTGCGTCATACCCTGCCCGAGCGGAGGGGTCGATATATATATATATATATATATATATATATATATATATATATATATATATATATATATATATATATATATAGCTATACTTAAAACTATTTTACTGTGTGCTAACAAATTCTTTAATAGTAGATAGAATTATTCATATTAGATAGCAATGCTTGAACTAATTTACCTGTGTGCAAAAAATGAGCTCATGCTCGTGTAAATGTGTTTACAAATCATATATATTTAATGTATATGTTTAAAAATCATTTGTCTTTAAATTATTTTCAATACTTGATATGTCATAAAACCAAACCCAAATATCAAATAACCCCGTGGTGTAATGGTTATCGTCGCAGAAAATGGACACGGCGACACGAGTTCAAATCCTGGACTAGACTGATTGCATTTCACATAGCACTAATACCCATGGGAAAGGTATGAAACCAATTATTCTCCCCCCCCAGCTATGGGTAAATAGTAGGGCACTCTAGGTTCTTCAGCCTTGGTGAGGCAACTAGTCTTGGAGAAAGAAAACTCTGAATCCAAACCTGTTAAACACCGCTTAAAAAAATTGACCTTGTGTCATATCCTGCGCGAGTGCAGGGGTTGGGTAAATATGATCAAATAACCCCAGTTTATCATCATTTTTTCAGTAGATCTAATTTACATGATAATCTTTTCCTTTAACTCTCAGATTACCATTTTATGTGCACCTGGCACAAACTTATATTCTGAATTACTGTAACCCCTGCAAAGATGTCTGATTACACCTTAATTACCTTTATTCCCTATTCCAATTTGATCTTATAAGTTGGTACCTGTATCGGTTACGCGTATGGGTTATATAGATCTCTTTAAAAATTATTCATTTCGATAGGAATACTTGATGCGATATAAAAATCAATTGGGTGGCCGTGGTGTAATGGTTATCGTCATAGGAAATGAACTCGGCGACACGAGTTCAAAACCTGGACGTGACTGTTTGCATTTCGCATAGCACTAATACCCTTGGGAAAGGTATGAATCCAATTATTCTCCCTCCAGCTATGGGTAAATTGTAGGGCAGACTAGGTTCTTCAGCCTTGATGAGGCAACTAGTCTACGAGAAGGAAAACTCTAAATTCAAACCTGTTAAACTCCGCTTAAAAATTGACCTAGTGTCATATCCTGCCCGAGCGGAGGGGTTGGTAAATATGATAAAATCCAATTATTTTTAAGTTAATATAACTTGAAGTAATTATTGTTTCCTAAGGATTATCTTTTACTTGAAACCATGTAACCGTATGCAAAGAAATGATTATTAAAAATAAATAATTACTTGAAACCGTACACTTATGAGCAGATAGTTTGGATTGGATAAGAATACTTAATATACGACTATGAGCAAAAAAAAACAAACAAAAAAAAACAACTCTAAAGAAACTATTTCACAAAATCGTTAATATAAATGTGCAATAAACGTTATTCCCTTACAACTAGGCATGAAATAGACTAAGACTGGTTGAAATGCCATTTATCTTCAACAACAGAACAAATATTTGAGGGTTGTCCTTATGTTTGTTTCCCTCAAACGTCACTATCCTGACTTTAACATAATTTATTTTCCTCGTTCCCGACACTTAGGCTTGATCTGAAGGTATTGTCATTATTAGGTATTTCTATATCAGAGAGCCAAATTATTTTGATTTTATATTTGCAAGTAGATCTTCTCATTTCTGCCCAGTCATGTTGTGTATACCTGAATACATTTCACACTCACAATCCCGATTGAATTACTTTAACCCAATGATCCCGCCAATTTCTATAAACTCAAACGGCTAGTTTTCATTTATTCAATAATGATATCCATTCTATCCCTCAGCATCAGTGAAACTGATTATTTTCTTTCCTTTTATCTCTTGCGGTGGAGACGTAATCTATTTCGTTAAATTCGGTTTGTGTTACTGTTTGCACAGATTCAGTTTTGTGTGTAAAATAACTACTGCGCTTGCGTACACAATATATTTCTTACGTCATGATTATAGCTATTTACCAAACTTTGCTTACTATTACAAAAGGTTACAAGTTTACGAATCTTGTACAAAAACCGAACTCTCAACACTAATAATGATTTAAAGGAATATATGGCAAACAATTACTCCACATTTTTCTCAAGTGGTAAGAACTGGACATCTGTTTTATGTGCTTTTTCATCCGCGTCTGTGAATTCTCCAAAGATCTAGTGTCTGCATTTCTTCTTACAGAACATTTCATACCTACTAGAATATTTGTCTTTTCAATCCTAATATAAGACAAGATATTAATTTTGCTGTTAGATTATATGGTCGATTTGTAAACATTTGTAATTAATTAAATAAGTCATATTGTTAATTGTCGGTTTGTGGTCACGCTAAAGAATTACAAATATAATTGAATTCTGCTAAAAGTATTTGCATTCACACTCGGACAGAAGCAAGAAACAGTCGTACATAACAGAATGCTATTTTTCAATTCTTCCGGATAAAATTAACTTAGAAATATTTTGTTGAGAGTTTCTAATTTTTTTTAATTACACAATGATCTGTTTCTTTTTTTATTTTTAATGTAGTATGATCCATTTTCAAAGATTGAATGAATAAACAGTTCCTAAAACCTGTTAATGGATGAGGAACTTGGAGATATGCAGTGAATAATTGTAGAACTTAGAGGACTGACCGGTCCGTTGGTGTGCCTGGTAAAGTACAAAATATAGTCGCTTCTGGCCCTGATACAGAAGAGATACTTTCTTTAATTATACAATGATCTGTTTCTTTTTAAAATAAAAGTAGTATGATCCATTTCAAAGATTAAATGAATAATCGTCTCTCTTTGAGAATAGACATGTCCATTCAAGGTGTAAATGACCATCCCAATATATCCTTCTCAATTAATTTTTGCCTCTGGTTTTGATATAGTTGAAACCATGACTTCTTCCCTTGCCAGGAAACAGTAAGGCCACTTGGCTATTTTATTCCCCCATCAAGTAAGTAATTTGCCGATTTTGTATTCCCTCCAACAACACTTTAGCTTGGGGACTTTTATTTTTCCTAAAGGAACGTTTCTTTTGTCTCTACTTGTGAAGAAGAAAAGTAAAATATTGTATTATTGTTTTACAGTATTTAGTTCATATTTTCAATACACAAATTAGTAGGGGGTGTCCTTGTGGTGTAATGGCTAAAGTGAAGGACTGCGGAATCGTAGTACGCGAGTTCGTACTCCAGTCGCGCTATTACGTTCTCTTTCGGGCAAATACCCTTGGGAAAGGTATGAACTCCCTTATCATCCCAGCTATGGGTTAAATAGTACCACTGTTTTTCTTCTAGGATAGCATTGGCATTAAATTACCTACAAAGGTTGATATGCCATTAAACAAAGAAACCGAAACCAAACAAATTAGTAATTCATTCCTTCATCCCTGTATTATAAGCAGTTCCTAAAACCTCTTAATGGATGAGGAACTTGGAGATATGCAATAAATAATAGTCGAACTTAGAGGACTGACCGATCCGTTGGAGTGCCTGGTAAAGTACAAAATATAGTCGCTTCTGGCCCTGATACAGAAGAGATACTTTCTCCAGCCTTTGGTAGAGACATGTAAGGCCATATATCTATTTTACTTTAGGTCATCATTTTAGCTTTATTTCCATGTTTATTTTTCCCCATAGTGTTAGCATATCATAGATACTCTAATGTTAATATTTGGAAAGGGAACACAACTAAATGTCTTACTACAAATCATTTCCAGTAACCATAAATACTGACAAACTTAAAATTTAATTGATTTATTATAATACTGACGGATGTAGATTTTAAAGTTGAAATATCTTCTCGCTTTGATGCTTTTTTCAACATCAATTTCTTTTCGGTTTAATAATTTCCTAAATGATAAAGAGAAAGCGACAATATTTTTGAATGGTAAATGACTTTGATGTTGTAAGTTTGTTTGTGTTTTATTGTGTATCCATTTATTGTAAGTTTTGGGTCTTAGTTTAATAAGCAATCGAACAAACTTTAAAGTATTGATTGAAGGAGGCGTCTTGATGTATAACTGAATCATTTTTCTTTTTTTAGCCATTTCTAGCTTCGCTGAGATATTTGTTTACGAGTTGTTTATTCATTCTATATTCACAAATTTATAACAAAGATATTGACGTAACATAGTAAGCTCCATACATTGTATTTTTCTCATGTGAAAATCTCTTTAAAGTATTTGCAGAAGGTGGTTAACTCGCATTGAAATTGCATCGAATTAGTTTGACGAGGCCATATCAAGATTTTAAAGCACAGATGGAAGGCATTTGTTATAATGTATATTTTAGGATTTAATATCTTTTGTTTTACCTGCTTGCGTAAACATTTTCTCTTTGTTGTTTCAATGTCTCCTATTATTCGTTCTTTAATTAAATTCCTGATCATCGAACAATCTGCTAAAACGTTTCGGTACAAATACTTCGTATCTATTTCTCCTTATATGATAAAAAATTTCAACAGGCTTTGGAGTGATTGAAAGATAAGAAATCTACAAACTAGTAAAAATGAGCCTGATAATAGATAGATAATAATCTTCCAAATCAGCCATATGAGGGAGAAAAAGATATTGTGTAGCCTCACTACGCACTGAATCGCTACCTCCGAAATTACTTAGCAATGATAAGCCAATCAACTATCGTATATATAGAAAAAAATTTAAACGCAAACATCGTTTCAGATTATTGTACAGATGAATTTTATTTCTTTGTTTAATGGTTTATTCACCTTTATGGGTTATTTAATGTCATAGGCATCCTTATTGAATAAAAACAGTGACACAATAGTGGCAATATTAAAATGTGGTGATATGAGTGTTTATACCTTCTCAGGAGGATTAGTCCGAAAGTTAACATAATATCGTGTCTAAAGTTCAGACATGCGTACTGCGATGCTGCAGTGTATCTCATTATCAACTTAACCACGATGGAAAATTGGTAAAGCCTTCATGCAGCTATTAGAACAAATTAAAAGATCCGTCAACTATTGTTTCATTTCGGTTAAATTAAGAGGCATTCTTAAAACTAACGTGTTGTTTCCCCAAATCTAAAAGATAGCGTGATGGCGCTCAAAAAAGTTATTTCATTTACCGTTTTACATGCAAATGTTTGCTATATTGGCCGTACTAGACAGTGTTTTGAGACTACAATGAACCAACATATTCACTCGAATATCCGATCACATTTTTCCGACAACACTGCGACGCCGAGCAGATATAATTCAACTTCCACCATTAGCTGCCATATATAGGCCAATCAAACCTGCGTATGTGTATACAGTCCCACTATGTTTACCATCTTGGTGACATCAACAAACAAACTGCTGCTATCCATTCTAAAAACATTACTTATTATAAAATACAAAAGCAATTCTTTATTATGTTTCTTTTTAATGACCTACTTAGACCAGCAGAAGAAAATATCATTAATGCACCGTTGTACCGTTCCAACTTTTTAATGTTTTTCACCACTTCTAGATTTTCCTTTGGTTACAACCTTATGGTTACTTTCCCTAGTACAAAATCGATTCTCACTGACAATTCTCTGAAGATAATTGACCAAAAGAAATAGTCAGCCTATTAAGGATTTTAATTTGTTTTTATGATTTTAAAACGTTCTTAATAACATGCACTCACTATTTAAAGCAATATTTAAATTCTGTACGCAACACAAGATCCTCACTCACATACACACACACACACACATATATATATATATATATATATATATATATATATATATATATATATATATATATACGTCAGTGTTGTTTGTGAGGCTGGGTATTTGGGCTAAGCACGAAGATTTACGGGGATCATTTAATACGTTTCCAGACTTTTCCGTTTGGGTACTTTTATTGATAGTACACACATGAAACTCCAGTCCCCTTCGAAGTAATCTCCTCCGGCAGCAATGCACTGTTGTACCGTTCCAACAAATTCCGGAAGGTCCCATGGAGGTCCTCTTATGTAGGCGTATAAATGACCTTTGTCACAGCCTCTCTCATCACCTCAATTGTCTCATAACGACAGCCTCTGACCTTAGGGAATAAACATAAGTAACAGGGAGCAAGGTGTGGACTACAGGGAGGCTGAGGAACTGTCTTGATGCCCATCTTGGTCTAATAGTCTGTGACAAGGATGGAGTTGTGCACAGGTGTATTGTCTTGGTGGAAATGCCACTGACGCGATTAGAAGAGTTCTGGCCTCTTCTGACGGAATTTCTTGCTGAACACCATTAAAACCTCAACATAGTAACCCTAATCCTAACCATTTGACCAATCAACTCTGGTGTATTGACTTCCTTACTCCTCTCACACCTCCGATCATCCCTCACAGACTCCCTGCCTTCCTTGAATCTCTTATGTCACTCAAAAACTGATGCACGATTCATGCAAAATGGTCAAAAGCAGTTTCAAGAATTCCATACGTTTCTGTCGAATTTTTTCCAACATAATTTTATTGCATATTGTTCTTCTAAAGTGTCTTCACGTCCAGATTGCATTTTTGAAATTCACCAGCTGAGATAATCAGGCTTTAGTAGGGTGTATTCTAATTCCTGCTGTAGCAGTTTATTTTAACCTGAAATCATAAAAATTGATCTGTCATCTCATAAGATGTATAGCAATAACATACCAAATTTTTAAGTGTCTACAACAATTTTAAATGTCTGTACAAAAAATGTCTGGACACTTATTGAAGGCACCACGCATCTATTTTGAAGTGATAAATATTCTCTCAGAACAAGTCATTTGTTGTTGACTTTGGTTGAACTCTACCAACTGATTTAAACCATCATGAATAATAATCTAACTCACTCACTTATAGTGTTGTTTCATTGTCATGTTAGTCTTAAAATGTTGAATGATATAAATTCTGTTGACCAAGTTTATAACATTGTTACTCGAGGAAAAGAAAATAATGTGGCTAGTTATTTAGGGCACATACAAATAAACCCAACAAAATAAGCGGAATCCTTTAAAAAGTATAACTCAAATGAATAGATTTCTGTCTTACATAATAAAAATAATCTTTGAAAAATACGAATGTATTTTTTCCCATTTTTAATATGAAATTTTTTCACCATAACCGCTAAATTTTGATTGTAAACATTTAATATTATCATAGATCCTTAAAGAAATAATTTCACCATGGAAAAGCTTAGTCGGGTTTTTTTTTTTCTTAATTTTATTTCCATTTTTTTGCTACTCATCCAAGTAGTCTTTTCTATGACCGTAAAGAACAAAAAAGGACTGGAGGTAAAGAATAAGATTTCCATGGTATATGAACTAAAGCTCCTTTTTGTTTCTTGGAAGTCTGGTTATCAACACCAGCCAATATATCATTAAACTAATAGAACTAGTGAAATGATAGTGGGCTAAATCTGCAGGCGCCATATTTATTAATATTGATTTTACTTATTATATAAGTTTACAAGAATGATCGGTTAGATTATACATCCTATAGTTGGTTTGGTTGCAGGGGACCTAGTGATGTTGAATATCTTGGACACTACTAGCCTGGCAGAGTGCATCTCTCCCTTGGTACATAACTGATATGAATTTAGGTTTTTGTTTCTCCTATAACGGTTACCATACCCACTTTAAAGAGCCCAGTTTGTACCATTATCTACCCATTATTCGTGGGAGAATATTTCGGTTTAAATTTTTTAAAGGATGTTTTCACTTAGAATATACGAACCATTCAAATCCTATTTATTGTTATACACACAGCGTTTTTGTTGATATACCCTTCGGCCTCCTTCAGGTATTCCATGTCGAACGAGGAAGCCCGCACAGAACCTTGAACTGAAACATCCCTAAGGTTATTAATGATAAGTTAGGTACAGACTGCATGGCTCAGGTTTTGAACCTGGGTAGCTGACCTCAATTCTATCTATTTTTTTATCTCTGCATCAATTTCAGCTATATATACGTTTAATTATATACTTACATGTTAAATACTTTAAAAAGATCACACAAAGTAGCAACCAGACATAAGTCTATGTAGAAGACTAAAGAATGAAAGATTTTATGAAAGAAAAAATATTATATTCTTTTTTCTATTAAAGTTAAAGCTGATTAGTGACTATGATGTTGACATGCATGGAATAAAACAGTTTAAAGAAGATTGGTTTGGTTTGGTTTTATGGCAGATTAACCATTAAGGTTATATAATGCCAACTCCACTTTATTCATATATTTTAGATATGATCTGTAAATATAAGTCCACAAAGTTAAATAGTTCCAAGTTCCCTAACAATTCAATTAAACATCAGATGTTTGTTTACTCACAGTTAAAATATCAGAAAGGTCTATTTCAGATAATTCTGTATAATTCAATGTTAAAGGATTCCAAGTGTTGTTATGTATCACTCACTTCAGTCATTTATTTACACACATTTAATGATCAAACATTTCTAGTTCAAACAATTAATTTTAGCTTAAGTCAAACTTAAATGTTTCCAAGAATTGCTATGTAACACTAACATCAGTCATTTATTTACACTCCATTCAATGAACAAACAGTTCTATTTCAAACAGTTTAATTTGGCCTTGGTCAAAATCAAATGGTTTCAAGTATTGGTATATATCACTAACGATTCAATGACACCTCAGTCATTTATTTAAACACAGTTAAATGATCAAACTGTTCTTTTTTTTAAAAAAGTCAATTTAATATCAGACATTTAACTCTAGTTAAATGTCAAACAGTTCTATTTGATCCATATATAGAGCAATTTCAAGCACTCCCTTTCCCGGCCAAAGTGGACCTGGAAGTGATGACAATGAAGGAGTAATCCGCATTCCCAACAACTTCATTATTACTGTAGCCTCACCATGATCCGGTTTATCGTCATAAACAGGATATTCGTAGGTAGAAGGCTTTTTACCTCTCTTTAGAGATACAGTTGGTGTATTCTACAGCCCCGGCCAACTATTTTCTTAGTATTTGATTCACCAAAGAAAAACCCTATAGTAACATAAATTTTGACTATTATTTCCTTCATCTTGATTTTAATTGCTTTTCATTCTAACTGTTTAGATCGAATTTCTATTGCCATCAGAATAAATCGTGCATTGGAAATAGTTAATAACTAATGACAATAATCTAACTCACATCCAATTGCGTCTGGAAGCCTGGTTAAATATAAAAGCTGCTCGGGAGGTTTAACTTCATAAATTCTTGAAGATCAAATCAAGTCATTCAAATCCCACTGTCCATAAAACCCTGTCGGTGGGACATAGAATACACTGACTGTATCCCATGGAAAGGAATAAGACCTTGCATTATCAAAAATAATGGCTGTGCTGGGTTATTGTCTAAATGTGTTGGTGCTGCTCCAGTTCTGGAGATCTGTGAAGTGGATTGTATCCCGTCAATGAGATTCCTCTCTGGTCCAGTGTTATATGGTGGTGAGTTACATATTAGGGATTTATATGTGGGTCAGATATAAATGAATGCGAATCATTTGGAGGTATTCTTGATATCTTTTATGTGTGCTCAAAATCTTAAGAATATACACAAAAATCTAAATAAACACATACAATGCACTCAATTCTCTAACTCCGAGGCATAAAATAACCTAGATGGGTTGCCATTCAAATCAATTTTCTTTCATATTATTTAGGATCGTTTGACAATGAATTTCTTATTTAATGTTGCTTTCAAGTATAGTAGTTGTAATATTATCAATCATTTATTTGATAAAGTATTGCTAACCATTAACTTTAATCTTTAAAAATTTTCTTTTCGTTAAATTTAGTTATATTTATTTTACAATCTTTGGAGTTATTAAAGCTTAATCAGCGAAGCAATAGATACTGTTAGCTATAGTTCTCGGAGCAAATGAATGCAAGTTCAACTCTAGCCAAAAACTTATTTATTTTCCATCAGTGCCGTTTACTGACAGCTGTCAAGCGGCCTTCTGGAGAGTTGCGAGGAAAATTAAAATTGTGAAGAAAACAAAAATTAAGATTAAAAAAATAGTACTGATATTTGTCTTATTCCACACCTTGTTATCAGACTTTAATTACAATTTCAATCAAGCCATTTTAGTACGTCATCGACTTTCTTTAGGATAGTTCTTCATTCGACCAGAAGAATGATATTTATGCACGATTAATCTTTTTGTGCGAGATACATTGAAAATGTCTGAGAAGAAAAAGTTTATAATTGAATTAAACTTCTAAAACCAGGCAAGTCATTTGTATAAACCCAATTCGTGTTTACTTAATCGTTGTCCTGGTAAAGTTTTGTCCCTGGAGACAAATTTAAATTCCGCTATAATTTTCTCTATGCTCATTGGTCTTTTATCTAATATTACAAATGAAACGATTATAACCAATCAAAAAACGGTCGCTGTTTTTGTAAGAATTTAAACGAAAAAAATTAACAAAAGAAAAAACAGTATTTGAAATTCGGAAATAATCATTTGGATAATAATCGAATTCAATCAAGTCATTCTCTCTCTTCATGAACTTTTATCTAGAAAAATGAGAATTCATTATAAGCAATTACTTAATATCTTTAATCATGCCAATTATTTAATGAGAGAAAAGTTGAAAAAAATTTTCAACACATAGATTGGAAATATACATGCAAAAATAGAAGATAATGTTCCTGTGGGTTCATATCCAGCTAGGCTCATCAGGCTGACATGCCACTTAGACCAGCATAGTCAAGCAGGGCTCTAGCTTAGGCTCGTGTCCGATCTTCCCCTCCCATAACCCTACTATGATTGACCTTCGGATCATTGGCCTTTTGTCAAGTCCTGTCTGGTGGGAGGCAGACAAACATATAGGAAGATAATGTTCCAGTGATCATCCATCGAAAAACAACAAAAACAACTCACTGTACAATTCGTCCACAATTTTATACAGTTTGGTTCCTTTTTCTGGGAGTATATCAACTTTTAGGCTTTATTTAATGCCAAAGCTATCCTTGAAGATGAATACCGGTACGATGTAATCGATAACCGGAGAATAAGGAGAACATATATTTTTTAAGACTATTAGTTCGAAATAGAAAGTTATGGCCCGACTGAAGTTCAAACCCGTTTGCTACGATGTCCTAGTCTAGCACAGTATCTACTTTGCCATGGGGACTCAGAATATTTATAAGTAGTTCATAGGTGAATTTCCATCAAATTTTTCATTCTGCAATGAATGACCTTTGTGATTGATATTCATCACTTATTTAAACAATCCTGTCATCAGGGCTAAAACTTCACTGACTGTGTCGCCAGTAGAGGATTAATAAGTCTTTCCTCTCCTCCAAAAATAGTGACCTGAATATAACAGAAAACTGCATTTGGTGATGATCCGTCAATTGTGGATTATTGTAGAGTGTGGGTAATCTCTTCTTCGCACTTACTACCGGTACCAATCAGTCATACAGTGGAAGGAATTTTGGGGACTCATCTAAGGATTAAATATGTCAATTACCAAATATTTGTATTATATAGGAATATAACTGAGTCGAAAAACACTAACAATATAAAATATACAAATTCTTTAACATCTGCACAGGATGATGTGTCATTAATATATATTAAACAACAATTTAAGCGTATTATATTAAAAAAATCCTATTTACTGTCCAAAAAAAGACAAAAACAAATGCATTTTTTGTTCAACTCTGGAAATATTGAAATAAATGGTCTCTCTCTTACCCTACCCTCTTTCTCACCCAACCACATACACGCATAGATATATATATATATATATATATATATATATATATATATATATATATATATATATATATATATATATATACATTGTATGCTATATAACTATATATGCTTAAATATGAATGAGATTAAATGATTATATACCAGACAATCTTGACTACATTTTAACCTGAGTAACAGGAAAAGATTTCCGCAAAATTGTTTTAGCTTTTATGTCATTAAATATATATACATATATATATATATATATATATAGAGAGAGAGAGAGAGACAGACAGACAGACAGACAGACAGAGTGAGACAAAGACACAGACAGACAGACACAAACAGACAGACAAAAACAAAAAGAGTAAGACAAGAGAAAGGAAATTTTGGCAGCAACTGTTATTTACACAAGTTTAATTAAATAACACGCCTCTATACTTTGTTCATGATTTAGTGTTTTTCTTCAACGTTCTTGTAATTTCATTTGTACCAAATGAATATTGATACAAAGAAAATAACTCGAAAGCCAGAGAAAAATATATGAGCATAAAAAATATTAGGTGACTTTTAACCAAACCTTTATATATATATATATATATATATATATATATATATATATATATATATATATATAATCATCATAATCATGTCGCACTGCTAGCATGGATTTCCCTGGCATCTCTCGCCAACCGTATCTATCGTTCAACTTTATTGGGAGGTCTTCCAGTCTACATCCTGTTTCGGTACTCAGCTGTTGTATATAGGTTCTAGCTGGTCATCCCACCTTTTCTCGTCCATGTGAAGGGGTCCACTGGATAATATCGCTTATGAGATCGTCCTTACTTTTCCAGCATTGCCCCGCATGTTTGGTTCGTCTAACTTGGATAGTTTTCTTGATGGGTGGTAGGTAGCTGTTTTGTCGGATGTTGCCCCCAGGACTTGTTCAATACAAGTCAGAGCATTCTTTAGTTAGCTTTCAAGTAGTGTATCCATATATCAGTACAGACACGACCGCTGCTAGGAAAAACTGCCTTTTGTTTTATGGGTCAGGTCTGTCTTCCATATGGCCGATAGCCTATCGTTAGCTGACCATGCTTCTGCTAGTCATGTGTTGAAATAATATTCGGTTGATGAGACGCTGCCTCCAAGGTAGGAGAAATTATCCACTAGTTTCAGAGGGCCACACTTTAGTGTGGAGACGACGCCTCTTTGATTAAAGCGCATGTATTCTGTCTTGTCTACGTTAACATGAAGGCCTATACAACTACTGCTCGTTCCAGACTATGTTGCAGGGATTCTGCTTGGGCGGGTATATTTGCCAGAAGCACTATGTCATTGGCGTTATATGTTTGAAACTGTTTTCTTTCATTGAATTATAGACGTTCTAAGAACGTAGATAATATGCTGGTATAGGGCTAATATATCTATTCGTAGCACACCTGTTAAAATGTCGAAATAGTCTGTGTCTCCATCTGGTGAGCGGACATTTACATTTGTGTTTTTATATTGCAATATTATGGCTGTGACAGTGTCTTTGGGTTGGCCGTAGTCGAGAAATTTTTGCTCCATTTTCCCTCTGTGTATGGAGTCAAATGCTATGGCGAAGTCGACGAATAATACTGTTGCCTCAATATATATATATATATATATATATATATATATATATATATATATATATAACTAAAATCTTAGCTTTTTTATTATAGTGTCTTGACAAAAGATTTAATCTATTTCTGGGAAATAATCGTCAAATGAATTTTATTTGTAATTTGTTTTTAGAATTTATCTTGCTCTGCTGGCTAATCTTTTGATTTTACAAATGTTTTTAAACGATTTGCTTTTTTTCATTTTATTGCTATAAATATATAAGTAAAAGTAAAGTTGGCGACCTTCGTCGAGGGTGACCCAAACGCTCATTTTTCAATAGCTACCACACTGAGGTGTAGGGAAGGGCGCTACTCCTTTCCCTGGATTGCTCCACTTTACCCTTAGCTTCTAATGAAAGAAGCATCAAGTACCATTTTTTGAGTCTTTGGCATGACTCGACCTGGAGTTGAACCCCGGTTTCCCAAGCTATTGGCGAACTCTCTACTTAAGCCAACAATAAAACCAAACAAACATTCTCTTCCAAAATGGATGATTTTTAAAGTCGAATAAAAATATTGTTAATTGTCGATTTACCTACTGATCTAACGGTAAATACAGACGAATATTTCATTAACAGATATTCTCAGAATTTTAATAATGGTGACGGAAGACCACGGTAAAC
Source organism: Sepioteuthis lessoniana (assembly GCA_963585895.1). Taxonomy (NCBI): domain Eukaryota; kingdom Metazoa; phylum Mollusca; class Cephalopoda; order Myopsida; family Loliginidae; genus Sepioteuthis; species Sepioteuthis lessoniana. The sequence goes on along the minus strand of OY757911.1, from coordinate 94,592,926 downwards.
TTTTAGAGATTATTTTCCGGGAAAACCGTTTCAGAATGAAATAAAAATGCTGTAAACTGATATTCGCTCAGAGACATAATGCCGGTTTTTAGGCAATCTTTATAATGAAAAAGTAAATTTACCTTAGAAAATACCCTACATAATTCATTTTGTATCGAAGATCTAAAACCCAAATGACATATCCCATTTTTTTATGTTAAGCATTTCATTCGTTCATACTGAAAATGCTAGTAGAACCTATTCACCGAAACAGACTTAATTCTATCAGCTTAGCTCTAAGCTTTACATTATTAACAAGAAATCCATTTAAAAAGGAAAAGTGAAATGTCTGTTTGAAATGTCTAGGTTTGATATTTTACACTGTGTTAACATGGTTCAGACTCATCTTTTGATTTTTTTCTCTCTTTATAACAAAATTTTTTACTGTCGCTAAGATTCTTTTGTTATGTTAAAATTTTATTTGAATTATTTGAATTTAAAAAAAAATTCCCTTGATATCAGGAATGTCATCTTATAAATGAAATTTCCGCATGACAAGATTATTTTAAACTCAGAGTGTTAACCTATTGATATAAAATATTACATGCCTCCGTGATAAAAAGCGTGCATTGAAAGTTCAATGTCGTCAGCAATTAACTAACTGGTTCCAAGCACATGATATTAAATTATAATTTCAATTCAACCTTACGTGGAATATATCGGCTGTAATCTTTTTTATCAAAATCGATAGAAACTACATATTTTCTTTTATAGAGAAAGCTGTATTCTGTGAAAATTACTTTCACTTTTTAGAACGAGATAATAAGCGAGATCAAATTTCCTGCGTTTCTTATTTTTCTGAGGAGATATTGCATATTTATCCAACCATTTATTTAAATTATTCAATGTTCTGATATGAAAAGTATGTACCATAGGACCAAAGTGTTGTGTTTTAAAGAAAGGAGCCCGCAGAAAAAGAAATGCTCAAACTCGAAATTTAACTCGAAAACTCGAAATGTTTGTTTCGTTATGTACTTCCCTCACTTCTCCTTGGTGGCGACGGCGGGTGTTGGAGATAGCCGGCTGTTGACACACTCCTGACAGTTGGGTGGTAACAGGCAGGGTAGGACGGGTTGAGGTCTCCTGAACCTTTGACGTACCTGTTTTGAAACCTGCCTTCAACTCTGCCTAAATCTCCAGACTTGTTTTCTTATGTAGAGATTTTGAAGACCAAATCGAAGATCCCAGAATGTTCTATGTCACCAGTGAAACTGCCGTAAAACACGTGATAATTCATGTGTGATTATATTAAAATCACGTCTGAACCCTGTAGGTCATTCTGCCCGTACGCGCAAGGTTCGTAACATTTTCACTGATTGACGACAGCCGATGCGCACGCGCGTTCTCAACGACAGCTCCTGTCCGTTATATTACAAGTACACACGAAGATAAAAGACCGATTAATGGAAAATATAAAATTGATATTTCATCTCAGAAATCTATACAAACTCATGTGTAACTTCAATTCAGGAAATTTAAAATAATTTAATACTTCAAATTTTTCAAACGTAATATTTGCCATCTTTTCATTGAAATGAATATTATTTGTATAATATTAATATAAATATTCGTTAAACACTCTTCTCTGTTAGTTTCTATGATAATATGCACCACTCTTTAAAGCCAGGAAAATTCATATAGTTATGTAGATTCCGCAATGAATCGCAAATAACATAATCCATAATCAATGGTAACATCTCCCATATTCATATACGAACGTGTGCTAAAAATTCTCACACGAAACAAGAATTACATTTTTTTTAATTTCTCAAAGAAAGGTAAAAAAAAAAAAAGAAGCATGCACAAATAGTTTCAGAAACAAAGTGTAAAACTTGTCCAATTGCTGGATTATTATTTCGATAAGACTTGAATTCATTTAACGTCGGGGAAGGCGGTGATAAAAGGTCAATGTCAAACTGGCTTGGGTTCAGAGTTTTCCTTCACTAAATCCATTGCCTTATCACGGTTGAAGAATTCAGCCTTCTCTATAATTTACCCCAAGCTAGATTGTGGAGAGAACAGGTGGATTCTTGCCTTTCTGAAGGGTTTATTGTGAATTTATCGTATAAAGCCTCATCCAAGAAATTAATTTGCGTTACCGATTGCATTTCACGTGATGTTAATAATTACGCTAAGAACGTATATCGAATGTCATGTAGAGTTTGTACATTTAGGTTGTTTTCAACAAAGTTGATTAGGAGATTCTTTAGCAGCCTCTAGTTTACAAACACAGAGAGAGATAGAGATAGAGAGAGATAGCGACAGAGACAGGGAGGGAGAGAGAATATATATATATATATATATGTGTGTGTGTGTGTGTGTGTGGTGGGGTCGTCCCAAAAATTTCTAAAACTCAGCCAGAAACAAGAACATAAACAAGAAAAAACTTTAAAGGCTTTTTTTTTTATTTTCATAAGTCATATGTGTAGCCACAAAAATGCTTAGCTGGACTTTTTTTCTTGTTGAGTCTAAGAACTTTTTTGAAAAACAATTGTGTACACACACACACACACACACACACATATATATATATATATATATATATATATATATATATATATATATATACGTGTGTGTGTGTGTGTGTGTGTGTTTATACGCATAGATACATTCGTATATATGTATATACATTTGTGTATACGTATGTGTGCGGATGTGTTTGTGTGTTGGTATCTAATGTTGTGTGCGTGTACGTGTGTTTGTGAGTAAGAAAATCTTTTTTTCCTTATGTTGCAAGATAGTAAAGGTGTAATTATACGAAACCTCACTACCATGATTATCTTAACTCCAAATAAATCTGAAAAAAAAACTTTACTTCCATACTGAGACTATAACAGTAGCTATATTTTACAATAATATATTTGTCGCATGTGTGTATAAATTCTCACATTCTTACTTGATTATTTGCGGAAACATATTACACCCGAAGTTTAAAACCATGAAAAAATAAATAAATAAAAATGCTTTCAAGAAATGCATTGCAAGTAATTACCATTATAAGAAGAGAAACTTCTTGAATTGTACACGGCATTATGAGGAAAAGGAAAACTGGTTGCAGATCTGAAAAGTTACAGATCTCGCGTGAGAAAATGATATTAAAATATTTTTTCAGATTAAAAAAATTACATCATTATCATCGGCAAAAAGAAAAGATTGTTTGACAACTATTACACTTGAGAATATTGAAAGAAAATAAGCGATTTTATGCGTAACGGAAACTAATACAATACTGATATTAAAAAAAATAATTACTAAGTAAGCCATATTGTAAACTCACATTATATTTTTAATAAAACGGATTCTTTTAATAAAAAAAAGATTGGCGTTACATATAGCATTGCTTACATTGCCACTGAAATCAACTGTTTAATATAGTGATTATTTTAGAAATATACTGTGTCTTCAATAGAATATTTGGAAAACAGAACTGTCAATGGAATTTTGCTCGTAACGAAAACAGAATGTACAGCATAGTCGATGTAAATTTTGCAAATATGTTTTATACAGGGTGGAACGATAAAATTGTGGCCCTAGAAAAGACGAAATGATTCCATTTCCGTTTAATTAAAACCAGTTTTCTATTTTTGTTCCAGACCATCTACTAGTTGGCCAGTTGTGTACATATCCCAAGAGCGATAGGAGCCTTCTATCATGTCTGAAAGTAACACAATGTTCAAGGAGCGAGATCGGAGATGCACCGCTGTACAACCATGCTCTCCACCGATCAAAGTTATGACAACAGGTCCATTGCCAGCCCCCCCTCAAAATGTAAATCTGGATTGCCACGAATAAAAAGGACGTGCCCAAAATGATGAAAACAAAGTTTCCGGCTACGGTTATGGTCTTTGGTGTGGTTTCAAGTGAGGGCCACATCATGCCACCTCACACCTTCGAAGTCGGCTTGAAAATCAACACGAAATAGTACCTGGATGTGCTGAAGAGTGTAGTGATCCCCTGGTGCAATAAGGTGGCAGGTGACAGATCGTGGGTTGGCAACAGGATTCGGTGCCGGGCCACAAGTCCAAAGAGACCCAGACTTGTCTTCAGAAGGAGTGCTACGACTTTGTACCCTTCTCTCACTGGACTCCCTCCTCCCCCGACCTGAATCCGCTGGACTACCGTTAGGTCATACGTCGAGAACATCACCAACATGACCTCCCACAACACCAAAGTCAGCCTGATCACCGCCATCCACCGAGTATTCGCCGAGCTCCAGCCGGCGCTTGTGGAAAAGGCATGCTCCTAGTTCCGGATCCGTATCGAGGCGGTGATTGAGGCTGAAGGTGGCTACATTGAATAGATGTCAGCTCTACAACATAATAAAATTACCTGAATTGATTTTTTCAATAAGAGTTTAAGAAAAAAATTAAAAAACAATAAACAAGAATTATACAAAACTGTAAATAATATTCCACTAATATATATATATATATATATATATATATATATATATATATATATATATGCTGACTTTCCATGATTCAGCCATCGGCTTTGACTTTATTTCTATGTTGGGGTTACGTATACGTGTATATTTTACATATTTCCCTTTCTAATTGATTCCAATTTAATACATGAAGTTATTCTACTTTGAAAACTATTTCAGCCTCAGAATTTGTGTAATTGTCAAGAGGCAAACAATAGAGAATACTAAATAGTACGTTAAAAACGTGTATTAAAAATCAATTCAAGCAAATATACAATGATTATTACGCATTGAGATGAGATAAAAATAAGGATACTTTATATCTATATGATGCCTTGGGTTAATTCGATGCTATCCTAGTGAATGACACAAAAGACTGTAATAAAACAAAACGACGCTTTATAGATATAAACAAAAGCCTGCTTGGATAGACAGACAATGACGCATTTCCATATAAAATATGGGGTTTCGAATGTTGATTTAAAAGTAGCCCACCGCACTTAAAAGAATGAGAGAATGTATTTGTCTTATCCCTATATGTCAAATTAATCTAAGCTTAGAATGTACATCTACACGCATAATATATATCACCATCATCATCAACTGGAACTGATAACACGGAATTTTCTGACACACACACACGCGCGCACACACACACACACACACACACACACACACACACACACACAATCCATAATACCTAGGCTCCATCGCTCCTTCCAGCTCCTATTGACAGCATCCGAAAACAGCTGATATAAGTGCTTGCTGGTCGAGCAAAATTGACGCGTCTAAATATAGGAGTCTATTAGAAAACGTTGCTTATGTTTTCGTTCTTACTTCTCTTGAAGTGTGTCTTGTTCGTCTAACTCGGATGGTTTTCAGATGGGAGGTAAGTAGCCGTACAGTTAATGTTTTCTGAGGTGCTCTTACTATATTTGTTCGAAACAACTAGAAACATTCTAATGTTTATAAAGTAAAGGGAAATAAAAATTCATATAAAGGGATGAGAAAATGTTTATTAATCAATTAGTTCCACCTTTATTGGTTCCATCGATGCGTTTCGACTGGATTGTTTAATATATGATATTACGAAAAATTTCAAATAGAACGCGTTTCTGTCATCTTCAGGGTGGGAATAATGAATTCAAAATAGCAGTTTAAAACTATTACAGAAAAAATATACGAAAATGTTACGTCATGAAATGTACTTTTAACAAGTTAAGGAGAAACATAGCGTCCATAAAAAGTTGGTTTCTATATTTGGAGAGTGGAGAATGAAAGAAGAAATGAGGAAGAAGGAAGGAAGAGAGAAGGAAAGGAAGGAGAAAGCCTGCAGATAGAGAAAATAGAAATGCCTGTATAATTATCGAGTTTAGTGTAAGTTGAAATTCTTCAACATAATTTTGGCTAAGTAAGGCGAAATTTTATAAAATCCTATTCTGTGATTTATAGTGTTTTAATGTGAAATAGCGGAAGATTTGATGATTTCACGTTTGCTTTTATCATGAACAAATGCGATAATGTTTGAAAGCTGGAAATCAAATTTATGGCTTTTGGAAATGTTATGAATAACTAATGCGTTGGAAAAATCACTTCATTTAAAGTCTATTTTGTTTTCCTTAATTCTTTTTGGTAGGTCTGTCTGATTAAGCCAAATACCTTATTCAAACAGTCTTATATTTTCTATCAAACTTGTTCTCAATGTGTTTCGTTAGTCCAGATGATCCTGTCAAATATTTGTAACAACACATTTACAATTGGGAAGGAAAGCCATTGTATTAGATTTCCATATGATCGACAACCTGTCAGTTTCAGCCTACATCTTCCCTATGTATATGTTAACCTTGTATCAGTAGAGGAGACATTTCTGTCAAGTTATGTGAATTGGTCTGCATATTTTAGTGGCCTGCCAACTAAAGTGGAGATAAAAGTTGTTGTCGATCGTAGTTGAGGGCGACCAGAAGGCTCCCTTTACAATAGCTACTACACTGAGGTGTAGGGGAGGGCGGTGCTCCTTTCCCTGGATTGCTCCACTCTACCCTTGATACGTACCTTATATTGCTGAGTATTAAGCAAGGAGGTATAAAGTACCATTTTAAAAGTCTTTGGTGTGACTCGACCTGGGATTGAACTCCGGTCTCCTGGACCATTGGCGAACACTCTATCCGCTTGGCCAACCGGAGATAAATACTTCTTATTTAAAACACATAAGCCCTGTTTTATTTACGTCACGTGGAGAGCATTCACTTCTTGAAGTTGCTTTAGGATATGCAGTAGGGAATCGGCTCGGGAAGGTGTATTTGCAAGAAATGCTGACTTATTTGCGTAATCTACGTATGTCATAATGTTTTTAAGGTATCGTCTGCATCTTGCCTCAAGTGTGAAACCATTTCACAAGATCTATTGACAATCATTCTACGTAAGTAAAGAAAGTAAAGTTGGTGACTGTAGTCGCGGGCGACCAGAAGGCTCCTTTTTCAATTGATTCTAGACCGAGGTGTAGGGGAGGGCGCTACTCCTTTCCCTGGATTACTCCACTTTACCCTTCATACGTACCTTATATTTCTGATTGTTAAGCAAGGAGGTATCAAGTACCATTAATAAAGTCTTTGGTATTATGCGACCTGGGATTGAACCCAGGTCACCCGGACCATTGGCGAACACTCTACCCACTCGGACAATGGATGTCACCAATGAGTTAGCGAACGATTGCTTTTGTTTTTTGTACAGATTCATTATAGGAGTAAAAATGTCATTGGTGAGATATTATGCTACTCCATCATTCCCCAAGGTATAGAATTAAATGCTTTGGAGAAAATTACGAACAAGAGTGTTGCGTCTAGGGTTTTCCACGGACACCTTTGATAATTATTCGAATAGTCCGAATCAACGAAGTGGTTTATCGCTTTCTCTGAAATTCATACTAGTTTTTTAAAAGAATGTTTTCACACACGCTTTCACGCCGTTTCCTTTGGTCATAAGTCACGCTATAAAGACGCTAGACTGGCCACTTTTACTATTCATAATATTGTGCAAAACACAGGAAGCATAAGTAACAGACTTATTCACTCCTAATGTATATATATATATATATATATATATATATATATATATATATATATATATATATATAGATGTAGATGTTGGTCCGTTTTCATCAACATTATGATAGCAGCGAGAAAAACAGTTGAATTTTACCATTCTTCAATATATATATATATATATATATATATATATATATATATATATATATATATGTGTGTGTGTGTGTGTGTGTGTGTGTGTGTGTGCGTGTGTCCGTTTTATCAACATTATTTTGAAGCAAAATAAATATATAACTAGATAATTAGACAAAGACATCAAAGCAAGACACAATGTTTTCTTTCAATTTCCTTTTTTCTTTTTAATGAAAAAACGCTGAATCCGAATTTTATTATCATATTATGATTGTTGCGTAGAGAACGTTATATTCGATCTCTTCGGAACTATTACAATAATGTGAACTTTAATTCCATATATTTCGTTCATTTTTTGTGCCTTTTAAACATGATTAATTTATTACAAAAAATCAATGATCAACTTAAGATAATCTGATAACAAGCTACGATTAGCAGGCCAACTATTATGGTCAAAATCCTCTGGTAAAAAATGGTCTAAATATGGTTAAAATCCTTTGGGTATTGTATGTAAATGAATTGCATGTAATAAATAGAGAATTACAAAGGGGACATGACGTAGCATAAGGCAATAATACAAAACTGTAAAAAAGCAATTTTGAAAGATGATATTCTTAGAACAATTACAAGTCACTACCACTTAAATACTTGGCGCCACATTTTTCTTAGATCATTATTCTTTGTGTCGTACTATGCTAAATTTAGTAAATATCAACGTATTGGGCAAAACGATTTGTAAAAAAGATAACAAAAGGCTATATCTGCTCTCTCCTTTCTGAACCTATACACTCACGCCTACTGAGACAAAAATGCACACACTCCCACGAGCACTTTACACACACACACACACACACACACACACACACACACACACACACACACACACATATATATATATATATATATATACATATGCGGAAAATAGAAAGAATAATCCAAAACTAATGAATTTATCATAATGGAAAATCAACATTAGAACGTTTTCGTTTTAGTAAAACTCCATTACGGTTTTAAAATGGTGAAACATGAATTGCTCGACCAACGATGGATGTTTTAATACAAAAAAATAATTGGGGAAAAGAAAAAAAAAACATGTAAAGTAAGATCATATAAAGGTTTAATCATTTAATCAGTGTTGAACGGTTATATGATCAATAGCTACCCCACTAACGTATAGGAAAGGGTGCAACTCTTTTTACTGGATGGCTGCAATTACCCTAAATTAGTAACTTATAATGCTAAGTGTTGAGAAGTACCATTTTTTTTTGAGTTTTTGATATGACTCGACCAAGAACTGAACACTGGACTCTTGGACCACTGGCAGACATTACGTTTGAAATAATTTCGTAACTTTGGAGGAAATGCGTATATCCATGACTTAAAGTGAACGCACGCATTGTGGGTATTATTATTTTGAAATTTGTATATTTATTCATTTCGTCTTTAAAAATTTGATTTATTCCAGTATTCTAGAGTGAATTTCTGATTTTTTGTATACTACATTTGCTTCATAAATAAACATTTCAAAAAATTATATAAATGAAATCTTTACTCACTTTTTGGCAATTGATCATCAATAATATTTAATCACTGAGGGCTCCACTTTGTCAATCAATTTACCAGTTCCAATAAATCAAATTCGTTTCAGTGGCCAATTTTTATTACAAATCGTCCAGTATTTGCCACCGCCACATTTTTACATGCTGATATGGCTGGCACATATTCGCAGTTCTGAAATGATAAAAGAAAAAATAAATGAAAACACGAAATAATAATTAAGATTTTGTAATTAGAATTTTAATTAACAGATTCAATCTTGACAAAAGATATCAATCGTTTGTAATTAATTAAGTAAAAGACGAAGAAAAAGAGAAAATCCAATCACTGTTTACTTTTTAAATATATGCATATCAATTTTAGTTGTATAAGCACGATGTATTTGTTTTCGTATGCGAGTTCACAATTTTTTTCTCAAATTTCTTTTGATATCATTTGTTAGCAAATGTAATCTATGCAATTAGAGAAGTTTCGTTAACATTTAAAAAATATTTGAAACTATTTCCACTTAAAAATGATATCTTAGTTGGTCAGGGAATCGGATTGCATTTTCTTAAGCATACTAACACTCTTACGAGTTCGCTTCAGCACAGGCGCCTTAGGTTGTTAATTACATCGACAGTGTCTCTTCCTCACCAACAAGTGTCCTGCAAAGAACACGAAACCCAATAATGGAGCTTTGGGGGAATGTGTTGTACCCCTTCATTGATAATAACCCAAGGTCAACTCTGACCCCGTGTGGTAGTATCTGTTAGGGTTTCATGTATGAGCAAAATAGAATTATTTGATATTTTACTTGATTTGAAAGCATTCAACTTTTTTTTCTCTACTTAAGAGCATTTGTATTAAATAAAATGACTAAACTTAAGGAGCAATACTTGAAACTATTAAAATATGTGCAAACAAATAAGTAAACGCTATAGTTAGGTATATAGAAATGGAAATAAAAAGAGATGAAAAGAGACAGATACGTCTCCTAAATATGATAATGTTTATTACTATTGTTTCTTTGTTTAATGCTATATCAAACTTTGCGGGTTATATAATGTCACAGCTGTCCTGGTAGAATTAATGTATTCTTACTGCTAGCTATAAAATAACTAAATTACTTTGAAATCCTTGTAAAATACACATCGGCAATGAAAAAACAAAGCTAAGATGCGTAAGAGAATAATATCTTGATTGCATTATTGATTTGTTATCATTGTATTAGTTCAATGGATCACATGCGGTTAATCGAATAAATTGAGCTCTTTCAATATTTCCTTTTTAATCAAACAACAAAAGCCGAAAAAACCGGTTAGCCTCTCAGAAATAATGAATAAGCGATAAATTTAGCCATTAATAAACCGCTTTATGAAACATTTTTTCTAAAATGTTGCAAATGATCGTAATTATATTTAACTGCTCAAAGTGAAATTGTTTTAAGATAATTTCATATGAAAGTAAGATGCACAGAAAATCTTTAAAATGTTAAAATCTTCTTAGGAGTTATTTCATGTTATTATGATTTTAGAATCTCCACCAGATCCCTATTCTTTATTCATTAATGAAATCTTCCCTAGATGATCTCTGCTTTTCTGATGAAGATATTCCCATAGTAATTTAGAGATTCCAAGTGTGTGTTGATAGGTTTAGTGTGTTTGAAATTGTATCATAAATATTCTCCCATACATGTGTTGACATTCTTAATTACACAATACTTTATGAGAATAATCATTATTTAAATGGGCTTGTATTTCCAATTGTGTAACCTACCCTATACGGATATGCAAAACTTACATAGAATGTACATAACATATATACATAGAACATAAGAATCCCGAAACACGAAAAACACTTACGACTTCTTAGTTCAGATACGAAACTTTTTATTACCTTTGAGTTTAAAGGTTCTTCGACATAAGGAGAGAGATACACATTCTTTCTATTCTAGGTTTTCCATCTGGCCCCTTCCCATCGCGCGCGGCGCCCATAGCTCGCAAATTCGTCTGGCCTCTGCAAGCCCCGAAAGTCGACCCTTCTCGTTCGGTGTCTAGTTCTCAACTCCACTGACTTTTACAAAATCCCCCTAATCCTCCGCGCCGACTTCCGGTGCATGACGTCATTCACATCCTCTGGTCAACCTTTCTATCTGGGATTTTTATTTTGACATCTGTGAACGACACATCCTCTCTGCGCGCGCGTCAACACACGTGCTCAAGTTTGCACCTAACTAACCCATGTGCTGAACCGAAAGGTTCAAAGCCTAACTAAACCCAAAGGCAAGATATATAGAACGAAATCCTTCGGCCATTATATTACGATTGTTTTGTAAAATGTTAATAAAAAATAATATAGACTCTCAGCTTTTTTTTAACTCTTTCTTATTTTGACATTGTTTTTTTTTTTTGGAAATGTCGAGTAAAAAAAATGTGTATCTTTTATTTTTGATTTGGTGAAAATCATAGCTAATTATAAAATACTTATTGGCGTGTCCTCGTGGTGTAATGATTAAAGAGGTGGAGTGTGGTATTGTAATAAGTAAGTTTGAACTCCAGCTGCGGTGTTATGTTCCCTTTCATCTAAATTCCCTTAGGAAAGGTATGAACCCCACTTATCCTCCCAGCAATGGATTAAATAGTACCACAACTGCTCTCCTATAAGGATGTCTTTAGTATTAAATAACCTACAAAGGTTTTTGTGCCATTAAATAAAGAAACCAAACCAAAGTAATTATTCGAAACTATTGATTTTCATTGCTTATTCGTATATCAATTCTATTCTTCAATCCTCAAAAATGTACACATGGTCTGTAACAGACGTTTCTCTCAAAGCATTGCCACTTCAAAAAAAGCGTTTTAGAGTCACTCGATTAAAGCACCGAGTTTTGATACTTTCAAAATTTTTTTTTTTCTGTATGAATGTATTTTAACTCGTTGTTTTATGATTTATAAGGTTTTAACATTTGTAACATCAAAATGTTTATCGTCTACCATCGAAAATAGAGTACTGAAGGTTAAATCCCAGAGACTGAATCTGTAAAAAAACAAATAAAAGCGCACATTTTCTATGTTAAAGCATATTCATCATTTAATTTTACTGTAAAAAAGGATAATATTTGCCATTTTGTTAATTTTTTTATTCTCCTGTCTTTCTTAAAACTATTACACGTATCACAATCTATACACTCCTGTAATTTCAGCCTTAAGTTCTTCGGTGGTCACCCATTCACTGCAAATATTATTACAGCGATTTTATGATAAATATCATATTTCACTGTATGATAGATATTGTTTTTCATTTTGTTGTCTGAGGCCAATTTTTAAATGTTTGAGCCTTCAGGCATTCCTTAAAGGAATTATCTTAAAGGTATAGATATATTGAGCAAAATAACCACAGCTTTGTAAGGATAGAGTCGCCATTTTTAGTTCCAATTCAAATCGCATAATGTTCACAATTGCACGCCATGATGCTATGGCTATTACTATTTCCCAAAGACACACCTAATCTGCTCTTTCTACTTGTGCTCGTGCTATTTCTACTAGTTTCAGTGCCAATTTCAAATCTGATTATTTATTTTGTAGGTTCCTTTTAGTTTGAAATCTTATATTGTCCCTTTGACATCTTTAAGTTGAACATGGCAGCATCTTCGTAAACTGAAACGAGCCGAGTCTAGTCTTTTTTTGTATAGAGCTTGCGGCAAAACCTCCCTCATTTTACAAATGTTTAAGTATCAGAGGTTAAGATAACCAGATTGATGGGATTGATTATTTATTCAATGCCATAACAGCTCCTTGTAGATCATTTAAAGACGAAAGTTGATTTAACAGAAAATGTTTGATGTAACCATATTACTAATGTTCTATGAAATTGTCATTAAATTATATTCCGATTAAATAAAGATATTTTAGCCTCCCGTTTTATAGTTTCAAGTGACTAAATATAGATATCCTTAGTAAACAATGTTAATTTCAAGTATCTATTCATAATTCGGTCATTTGCGCACAATTATATATTATCACTTATTGCTAAGACAAAACATATTCAAACTGATCTGGGGGTGTCCTCGTGGTGTAATGGTTAAAGCGATGGATTGCGGAATCGTTGTAAGCAAGTTCTTAATCTAGTCGCGCTATTACGTTCACATTCAGGCAAATAGCCTTGGGAATGATATGAACCGTCTTATCCTCTCAGCTATGGGTTAAATAGTACCACTACTGTTTTTCTAGGAGACAAACAAAGAAACCAAACCAAACCAAGCAAACTGATCTATTTGACCCATAAATACAACCATGACAGATAATTCTGATCCTGTTTAGAGGGTACCAGAAAATAATGGCAATGAAAGGTTACTCTTCCCTTCCTTTCAGCTTCAGAACTAGAATCTCACCCCTGGGTGATATTTAGTGTTATTACACAGGAACCATATCTATTTTTTGTTCAGTCATCGTGTGCATGTATAAGTGGAGTCCCCCTTTAAATAAGTGCATGTTGTTTGCTGAAAATGGAAATTCATCCTGCATGGCACACCATCTTCAGACCCTTAACTTTTAAACATTCACTAATTTGGCTTCATGCAATACTAATTTTAATCTGAATTTGAAACCATTTCAAAAAATCGAATTCCAAGATTCATCATAGAGTTCTCCGGAAAAAAATGGGAAATCAAAAGAAAGAATTGTTCATTTATTTCACAATACTCAAGGTAATGGGATGTAAAAGAATTCGAGGCCAGTAAAACTCTTTGATGACTGCATAATGAGGTAATGTATTTATCCGAATGAAAGATCTTGTAAAAAAAAGCCAGAAACTTTTACATTGATCAATCAATTATTTAGATTACAATGGAGAAGAATGAAAAAATCAGATTCTCTCCAGTTCATTTCATTGGTCAGTTGTTATAGGTTTATATTAGTAAAAGAGCTTGACCAAACATAGGAATTTCTCAATATACATAAACATACGCATCTGATACATCTTATAAGATTTTGACTCATTCAAAAATCTCGATAAAATTTTACTAGTAGTAATTATTTGTTGGAGATGAATATAATCTTGCTTCACAACATATTTATTCTTAAGTATTTTGAATATTTACAAGACAATTAATTTGTCATTTAACAGATTTTAGTCAATTTCTGTCTAAATACTGATGCTCTATCTATGGTCGGAAATCCGAAGAATATACCGTCAGTTTTTATACAAAAAATGCTTAAATATTGAATTTCATCCTACGTATATGATTTACATTATAATTACCTGCAAATAAATGATTATGTTGTTGTCTATAATTTGGATTTAATATTTATGCAATCTTAAGAATGACAACAAATCTATACTTAATGCTATTAATATTGATATTATTCCGGTAATAAATATCCTGTGATCAAGTGCTATTTTAGTTGCATTAATTTAAATACAAAAATTAGATCCTTATTGTATATATCCGAAAATCATCGTTTCATATCAAAGTATATGAAGTTTTATAGATCAACTGGCTAAAACCTTTATATACCTTACTTTTTACATAATGAATTGTTAAGTATTTCATCTTGATTTCTCACTTATTTCTAAGAATCCAAACATTTTTCATCAATCCTTTCAATCGATAGATACAACTACTGGATTCTCTAACTGATTTCTAATTAAAATTGTAACTAAAGACAAATAAATATTCTTCCCTCAAAACTATTTTAAAATTAGATTATCCGAATTATCTATTCATTGTTGAAGTGTGCATCTTATACAGAAAATAAAGAATCTGATTGTTTAGCCTTTGTACGGCAAATGATCTTGACGGAAAATACTGAATTAGGAAACATTTTCATTCCACTTAAAAACTGATTTTAGGTCAGATTCTGCTGGTGGTGGAGGGTTTGGGGTACATAAATATTTGTTCGAACTTCAATGATAAAGGATTTTAATTATTTATATTATTAACATTAAAACTATTTTTTTGTTTTCCTGTTTTTGTCTTTTTTAGTAGAACATCTTTTTTTTTTAGATTCTTAGATATTTCTGATGAGAAATATTTACTACTCAACAATGATTACTACCAGTAGAAAGTGTCGTAGCCATGTCACCTTAATTAGCAAGCCGACCAAAGATTATTAAAAATGTCTAAATATAGTATTAAGGACAGAATATGGATTATTTTCTCAAGTGTGATAAGACATTCAAAATCCAGAATATATATCATAGTTACTATTACGCGATATTTACCTGGATTACTGGCTCATTGGCCTAGCGGGTAGAGTGTTCGCCAATGGTCTGAGAGACCTGGGTTTAATCCTAGGTCGTGTCATACCGAAAGCTTTAAAAATGGTACTTGACATCTCCTTGCTTAACACTTAGCAACATAAGGTATGTATCAAAGGTAAAGTTGAGCAATCCAGGGAAAGGAGTAGCACCCTCCCGTATACCTTTGAAAAGGGAACCTTCTGGTTGCCCTCAACTACGGTCGCCAACTTTACTTAATAGAACACGGCTACTCATGAGTAAAATTGGTTAGAAGTGTAGTAAATTACTAAGCTTTTTGTTTAGATGTAGCACAAGGCCATAAGAATGGGGCAACCAATGAGACCTGAACTCACTTTTATAGGTTTGCCAGTCTAGTTTGCTTACCATTACACCACCCTAGGTGGCCAAGAAGTGTAAGTCAAGTAAAAATCAATTACAGCTGAGATGAGTTAGAAACATTTGTAATATTGTAACTAGATCAGAACGAGAAGGAGGTACTCATGGTATAATGGTTATCTTTATTGGGAATGTACACAGCGACACGAGTTCAAATCCCGGACGAGGATGATTTCATTTTCTATAGCACTAATAACCTTAGGAACGGTATGTATCCATCAATTCTATCTTCAGCTAATGGGTACATTATAGGGTAGACTAGGCTCTTTAGCCTTGGTTAGGCAACCAGTCAAGTTGAAGAAGAACTTTAAATTCAAACCTCTTAATTTCTACTAAAAACTGATTTTGTCTCATATCCTGCCCGCGGGGAGGGGTTGGTAAATTCATACATCAGTACAACAATATTCTCCATAATCATAACAGTTCAGTTTATATCGTAGAAATATTACGAGACCATCGTTAAATAAAAATAGTTCGGTGTGTAACACAAGAACACATCAATTATTACAAAGATCAGCTATATGCACGTGTTTCCGGGCCATTGGCCTTGTGAGTAGAGTGTTCGCCGATGGTCCGGTAGACCTGGGTACAATCTCAAGTCGAGTCATACCAAAGACTTTAAAAATGGTACTTGATGCCAGCTTGCTGAGCACACAGCATTGTAAGGGAAGGATAAAGTAATCCAAGGAATGAAGTATCGCCCTCCCCTACCCCTCGGTGTAGAAGCTATTGAAAAGAGAGTCTTTGGGGCACCGTCGATTAAGGTTGTTAGCTGTACTTTTATTGCACTTGTGACTAAATCGTTACTGAAGAAAAACGACAGTTTTGTACTGACTTGTAGTAGTTTAAATTACAATTTTTTCAGCCTGAACTTGGAAGTATCTGTTATAGTCGGACTCATAGAAAAAAATTGATGATTAATAAATCTAAAATATTTGAAATTTTTAATATGTAGAAATATGATATAGTAGCACGGATTTATCTTAATCCCTCAATAATTAGAAAAAAATACATGACTATTGACTCATATTAAACCATAAGTAACAGTCTAACAATAGTCAATACATATATTATATGTTTTATTCATTTATGCAATGAGATCTTTGATACGTGCTGTTAAAATTATTTTGTAGATATTCGACGAAATTCTCGCCATGCGGAGCTTAAATTACGCTAACAGCATTTCCTGTAAAGACGTAGGACCTTCAACCGACCCCCCACAAAAAAAAGGTGTGTCCGACTAAATTTCATCTGATGGTGAAGCTCCAGTTCTGGATGTGTAGAAATTGGGGTGCAACACTTCTTTGTCATAATCCGTGTTACAAGAGTGAGTTCGAGTCCCACAGGGTGCCCCATTCATTCAGCCTTAGGCCACATGTAAGCAAAAAGCTAAGTAAATTACTACTCCTAGTTACATACTAATCCGATGTAGTAATATGTTAGTGTTAAATCGATCTTGGAAAATAATTTACATTCGATTGGATAGTATGCAAAAATAAATAAATAAATAACAAAAAGTAAAAGAAAAATGAAATATGAACGTAAAGTAAGTGTGGTTGCCTTACCTGTAGGTACAAGTTATCACTAGACGGGCTGACATATCTTTGAGATCAATCACTTAATCTGAGAAGTGCGGACAACATTTTCCGAAGATTGGCACGTGCATTACGGTATAAAATTCCTTTACAAAATAAAAACTAAAAACAAAAACACAAGAAGCATATGGCAAAATGCTTTCTCTTCACAATATTCACCGATTTACTCGGATTAATGTCCACTACTTACTGGTTATTGGCGTCACTAAGTTTCAACGTTTTCACAGTAAACTTCAAATATTTTTTACCGATACACTTGATGAAACCCCACCTATTCCACTGAACGAAGATTTTACATTAAAATTCCTAAAGGCTTCCTTCAACATCAGTCACCAGAAAAAGCCAGATTGTAAATGGCTAAAACATTATGATTATGATAAAAGCTAAGTTTAAAAAATATATTGAACCACAGCAGTGACTAATAAAGATAACAGGATTCCGACAAGAAACGTTCACCTGGCGAAAAACGAATGATGAAAGTTTTTGATGAAAACAAAAAATGTAAGACCTTTCATTCGAGTACGTATTTACCACAACCTTACGCAACGAGTTGGATGTGACACAAGGTCAATTTTGGGACAGATTTCAGCTAGTTTGAATTCAGAGTTTTCTTTATATTTTACAAGTTATCTGAGTAGGCAACCAGTCAAACAGAATTCAGTCTTTCCTCCTATTCACTCGTAGCTAACGGAAGGGGAAAGATGGATCCATGCCTTTCCTATGTGCTCTAAGCAAAATGCTAACTGCCTCATCAAGTATTTGAATTCGTGTTGTCGATAACCGTCACACTAAGCGCGTCTTCTTTTCGATTGAGTAACTAGAAAAGTATTCGCAGATAATACGACGCAAAAAAGTTTACTATTACGTGTCTGAATCTCAGGTTATTTCATTTTTGAACTTTCGTTTATTCTATCAGTCAGACACCTTATTTATATACCAACATGGTGGCATTCAGGGTTTCTTTTTCTCTGGCTAATTTTAGTGTTGGTTTTCCTCCTCATTCGTTTGTTTCCGTGATCTCAACTAGAAACGATGATTGAAGGCCGATGCAAAGTTGTGTAGAAAAGCCTTTCATGTTCTCAGCTCGGAGAAACGCGGGTGATTGGTTTTGTACTAACGTCGTGATGACACGTTGTTGCTGACAAGGCAAATCGGCTTAGCGCCTTGTATTAAGCAGCCTTTGATACCCGTCTATCCGGTCGATTTTTTCCAACACCGTTGTCCGGCCGACATCATCTGAGCTGATGTGAAAACGCAAGATCTCTGAAACCGGAACGACTATAAAAGTTGGGATACATTAAAGTAAATTACCAAAAAAGGAAAAGTGTTTAAAGTGTGCAATTTTTAAAGTTATTTGTATAAGAATACCGATTTCTTTTGGCAAGTGTTCTG
>OY757911.1:94564123-94571623 GCA_963585895.1 Sepioteuthis lessoniana | reverse complement strand
CTTCCCAACTCTGTATACCGGGTCTTAGTAAGAAATATTTAGTTAAGTAATTTCAAATTTCACTGCTTTCTAAAATTTTTTTACAACCACGAAAAGTATTTCATCTGAAATATTCATTTGAAATTTACAAATACCAACAAGTGATAGTGTTAAAATCTGTGAAAGTGATAAGAAAAAGCAAGAACTTGTCTCCATGTCCTTGGGTAAATTGACATCAATGTTGAAATAAGAGAACATTTTATTATTTTCTACATCAAATAAAACTTGATCTAACTCTTGCTATTGAACAGTATTTTGGTCTTGAAAACATCCGTGTTTTATTATTCGTTTGTCATGTTTCCTTGGGCATTTCCGATTTCTTTCTATCTTCAGATATCAAGCTTTAAACTTTTTTTGCATAGAAGATATACGCTATTTACACAATATCTATATGCAGATCAAATTCTGCCAAAGAATTGACCCGATAGTTCACAAAATTTATTCTTACATTATCTTTCTTCACGTTTTTTTTTCTGAAATCATCCAAGTTAACGTTCAATTTTTTTCTCCTTGATATGATTAGTATCAAAATAGAAAATAAGTTTTTAGGCTGATTTTTTAAAATCTGTCGGGTCTGTGAATTTTTAAGGAGGAGAAGGAATATTGAAAAAACGTATACCTTAATTAGAAAATCCATTTCTTATTTTGAACATTTTAATTAGATTACCTTTTATTCTTCTTTCAGGTAAAGTAGACGAGGGGGACACAAAAGCTCCCTTTTCAGTCGGTACTACACCGACGTTTAGAGGAGAGCTCTACTCCTGTCTCAGGATTACTCCACTTACACTTGATGCATATCTTATAATACCGAGTGTTAAGCAAAGAAAAATCAAGATTCATTTTTGAGTCTTTGGTATGACTCGACTTGGGATTGAACCCAGGTCTCCCGAGCCATCTACGAACTTTCAAAGCCTTATACCAATGAGCCGGTGAAGTACTTAATTCTAATTTCTCTAATTTCTCCCTACAACTGTAATATGTTACTAATTTTATTATTGTCATTCTTTTTTGTACTTCCTTTTTAACTGATCATCAGGCTGCGTTTTGAGTGTGGTGTTTTCATTGACAATATTTTCTAGCAGCGGATAGCTAAACAATTAAACAGTGTCCGGACGTCGTGACACTGACTGAGAAAATGACAGCTATTATTGACTTTAAACATTCTCGTCTGCATGCGACACCTCCCATACTACAACCAATAGAATGTACCAACATATCACCAGCAAGCTACATAGTCTTGTTGATGTTTATTTATCAATTTATTTATTGCTATTAGTCTGTTTAGTCATTAACATATATTAGAAATTGATATTTTTATTCTAAACTATGATGAAATCTGTTCAATTACTCAGAAATATACTTTGAGCCTCTATCCGTTTAAATTGAATTGGTATTTCGTAACGCTAACCGCAACTTTTTCCCCGGACATTCTGTACTAGAGAAATAATTTGATTTGCACACGTCTCTCAAAGAACAAGTACAAAATCAAACTCACTCTAACTGTATCGCATTATTTACGAGTCTTAATAAAAAGTGTGAATCCAAAAACTAAAAGAGTGGCTATAGTAGAACATTTTCATTGCGGCAAAACACTACTTAAAAATCATTTTTAAAAAACTCATCCATATATTTGTCTTAATTTGTGAGAGGAGTACAGCAAATCTTAAATCTGGTTGAGGCCTAGAATTTGTTTGAATAACCTTTGTATATAACGTTTAATTTATTTATACATAATTTGATTGTCTCTTACATTCAACTAAAATGTACATATCAAACTGAATATTTAATTACTAAAATTGTAACAAATTGTCAAATACTGGAGACAGATGCGTTACTTTAAACACACACACACACACACACATATATATATATCTTCTTTTTTTTCTGTGTTAAACATGGCTTCAAAATGTTTCTAGATTGAATAACCATATCCGTATTCTGAAAGAAATTATTTCCTAAATTGTAACAGTAAGATATTTGATTTTAAAAATTGGTGGGTTAATACATTGAAAGAAAGAATAAGAATATATAGAAAAATAAATAGTTGTGATATACTATATATGCATCATTTACATCGTTCATCTACGTCGTAGGGTGGAGTTACAAAGTTATAGAGGCTTATGTGCCGGACTGTGACATCGTTTTGAGCGAGTTCGAACTCCCACTATTACATTCATTTTCAGATTAATACCTTTAGGAAAGCTATAAATACCCTCATCTCCCCAGCTATGTATTAAATAGTACCACTAATGGTATTCTACAAAAATAGATTTTACATTCAATAACCCACAAAGGTTGCTACACCATCAAAAAGAGACCAATTAACGGCTTATTGATGTACATGCTTATAACATTATAGAAGGACATAGGGATTGGATTCATCGGGAAAAAAACAGAGTTCATTCAACTGTTATGTTCAAAAGGAAAAACGATCTTCAAACATAGTTGAAAGTGAATCTGAACTAAATTACTTTCACTTTCGAACTACAACCCTTGGGAAAATTTGAACTCCCTTAACCTCCCAGCTATGAATTAAATAGTGCCACTACTTTTCTGATACAAGGATGGCGTTGGCATTAAAATTCCCTTGAGGCTGATATGCTATTTAACAAAGAAGCCTAGCCAAACAAATTACAGTTATCATTATTTTCTATTCTTTGGTAAAGTTATCAAAGTATAAATAGTCGAATAAAACTAAATGGGGATAAAGGTGCATTTTTATATTCTGAATTGATAGAGCATGATCATTTAAATATATTCTAAATGTTATACAAGCATATAGTTATTCAGTACCCATTATAATAGGTTTAGTTGTAAAATTAATTTGCTCTCTCTAATGTAGAAAATTAGTCAGATTGATTAATCATTCTGGTGAACGGACTAGAATAAAAATTCCCCTATTATTCATTTAAGACGTTTTAAACAACACGTTAATAATTTTCTGGTTTCTTAGCTTTTTCTTGAATACATTTTTGAGAAATAACAATAAGTTGTTTTCTATCGATTGAGAGTTCTACTGAGAATGGTAGTCATTTTTCTCGAACATTTTTCATGCGTAAATTTCGAAATATCTCCATAATAAAACAACTCTTAAAAAATGGCATGAATAAAAGAAAATCAAACGTATCATATTTTTGAGTTCTTATAGCAGTGGATCAATTAGCTCGCTCCTATTGAACGAAAGTGAAATCGAATTCAGTAATTTTAGTGCCTTGCAAACATGACCTTGAGCCAACGAGTATCTTCCCAGGGAACCCAGCATACTAGATGAGTAACGACACTAACTTCAGTAGAATAAGCTGCAGACTTTACACATAAGAAGCAGATTGCATTCAATAGTTAAAAGCAAAAATACAGGACATAGGCTGTCAGTAAGAGGAAGTGTAATCGATTTTCATCTTAGTGTTGAAGCTTTGTGATCATTCATACACCTTAGTTATCGATCGCTGTATTAAACAAACTATTCGACGTACTTACGAAGCGTGTCTTTGTAAAGTAAACCGAATGTCTCCCAGGAGACAACATTGTTTGTATTTGTTCGGCGCGAATTTAAGATTTAAAAAGCTTGGGAAGTGTGATTGCACCAATTGTGGCTATTGGAAGAGTCTTCATACAATTACCTCGTCTGACTTGTCGTTTTTAAGTTTGTAATAGTTTGTTTCCTATCTGTAGACTTAATTATTGTTTACGTACATTCTGCGAGGTTTTCACAGCTGTATGAATTGGTTGTCTTCATTCAAATTTGAGGGAAAACAAGTCTTATTAACTCTCCGGGACGCTTCTCAGTATTCTATCTGATCTCTGCAGTGCAGGGGTTTGGACGGTTTCAATATTCCCCTTATTTAATGATTCTTTGGTCACTTTTGCCACTTCTATGGAATTGATCCGAGGGCTTAAACTATAATTGGTATCACTGACGTGTCTGTGTTGCATAACATCTTCCAGCTCTCTGAAAAAGTATTTTCTGTTGGCGAGTATTTTTGCTTCCCTTTAGTTAACTTAAATGCCGAATTCTCCATGTAGGGAAGTATTATTTTTTATGAACCAAAATTAGATCTAGAATATTAGATGTAATTGGTTGATCCTTTTTATTCTATTTAATTTCTTCATACAGATTTTTGTCTACGCATATTTTTGTCTACTTTCATATTTATCAGTGGACCAATTTCACCGGCCATTCGTGTCTGCTATCGCATTGCTTCTAGGCTAATTTGCCGAATCATTTTCGTAGCTTACTGCTCTCTCCCTCTCTCTCTCTCTCTCTCTCTCTCTCTCTCTCTCTCTCACCACACAGCCTATACTTTCTGTTCCTCTGAATCTGGTCTTTTCTAGATTTCAAATTATTAGTTCTTATGGCCTTTTTGTAGGCTGCTAGAACTAGCCATTCCTTTTCTCATTTTGGAGTAACTATGACTAGGTCATATCGTGCGCTGTTACTTAAGATTGTCTTCATAACGTTCATATAGGTATTTTTAAAAGACACTTGTAATGTAATGGTTATCATCATAGGAAATGTTCATGGTAACCGGAGTTCAAATTTAGGACGATGTTGCATGAATTTCACATAGCAGTAATACCAATAAGAAAACGTATGTATTCAATAATTCTCCCTATAGCTATGGGTAAATATTTGGGTAGACTTGGAGCTTTATTCTTGTTATGAAACCGCTTTAGGAGAAGGAACACTCTAAATTAAAACCTGTTTTCACAGCTTAAAAATGATTTATTTTATATTCTGCCCAAGGGAAGAAGTTTGGTAAATACAGCAAGGTGTTTTTCTTTCCATTTTCTTTTTCAAATAAATAATTCCCGTTTTCTTGTTCGAACTTTGATTATTTTGTTGTCGCTAATATCAACTGTTCTAATTAATATATCTTTGCTCTTTATTCGAGTCACTGGATTAAAACATCGATACAACCCACAATAACGAGAGACTTCTTCCATCTTTATTTATTGTGACCTATAGTCTGTCCACAGCATCTTATGGGTGTAAATGCTTTCTGGTTGTTTAATCAACTTTTATGTACCCCTCTCTTGAAGAAGTGTTCGGAATAACTCACCAAAGAGACTGACCATATTTTTATTCTTTTGATTAAGTTCATGCTGTTAGGTTTGTTTTCATGTAATTTCCTGTCTTTTTAGGTTATACTTCCTAATTGTTCACCTTTATGTCTATTTATTTGATAATATTTGCTTTAATATGCCTAGGTATTTGTGGTTTATTTTTCTCAAAGCGTTTTAATGTTTCCCTGATTGTGCAGTTCTATTCCTGTTGTTGTTTATCTTTTTCTTTGGTTCATTACACTTGTTGCACACTTTTCAAGTATAAATTTGATTCCTATGTCCTGTGACCTAGTCAGCTGGTGCTGCACTGTCAGCGTATCTGCAAAGGGGTAAAACCACTCCTCAAGCTAGTGTCCTATATATGATATTAAACAATCTGATGTTGAAGCTCCAGTAATGCTGGCACTTTGGGGAATGTGATCTATCCCCTCTATTGCCATCGCTCTCCGGTCCACTCAGGGTCAGAGTGGTAGCACCTGATAGGTTCCTATATATGGTTCAAATAGAACTGTTTGACATTTAAACTTAATCTAAACAGAAATGTTTGAAATAGAACTGTTTTCATATTTAATTGTGTGAAAACAAATGACTGATATTTAATTGATTTGGTTATGGTGTATAGCAACATTTGGAATCAATTGACTTAGTTGACCTGCTAAACTGAATTGCTTTAAATAGAACTGTTTTTACATTTAACAGAAGCCATTTAACTGTATGCCAAAAATGGGGCTCAGATCTGTTTATAATCTTTAACTTGAAAATATGTTTAGAGATCATATTTAATATACGTAGAAAAAAGATTTGGCATTAAATGACGTAAAAAGATTGATATGCCATAAAACCAAACCAAAACCTACGTCTTGACTAATAGTCTAGCTGTTTATATAAATGTTTACAGCTCATTTCGACTTTGGGCCAAAAGTTTTACATTATCAATATAAAAAAAAATGATTCAGTCTTTCTTGCGATTTTGAGAATCGTTTGCATTTTCTTAAGATATAATTTAATGGTGTCATTGCTATGAAGAATGCTAGAAAGAGGCAGTTCCTACAGGAAGGTAATTCCATGTATGATGACTTGTACGAGGCAGTGTACTACAGTTGTTAGTTCGAGTTTCCAGATTTTCATAGCAATCATGATAAAGTTGATCACAATATTAATGTATTTTACAAGGTCTTTATATTTCTACTTTTTCCGTTCACTTTATGAATTTTCGGAGATTATGTCATCTCTCGGTTGTAAAGCCTTATGCATAGTCATCAACTATTTTGTTCTTTGATCCATTTGTTTGAGTTCCTCTACTGTCTATTTTATGAATGGTCCTAAGCCACTTACAAGAGAGACTGCTCAGAAGTTTATCCCTTTAATGAGATGTCTACGACAGAGTTTGGTTTCGAGAAGCATTTTAGTTTTTCTGAGGTAATATATTATTTTTGTTCCTTAAACTACTCTTGTTTGATGGTATCAGTTTTCAATATTCCAAAGTATTTGTAATTTTCTTATTTTGTAATTTGAAGTGTTCTTATGCTTTTCTGATATGGTAGTCCAATTTCTTCCTCTGTTTGTCTTTTTCTTGGTATTTAATAGATTTGAGGCCCACCCTGCGCATTTCCTAAGTTGTCATAACGAATATTATCGGTGAAAGCAAATATCCTTGAAAGATGTCTCTTGGAAACCCACCTCTGCTAAAGTTAGCCGTCGTGATTTTGGACACCAAAAGAAACCGTCGCAGCCATAATGATGCTCTATAGAAACACCAAAGTAAAAGTCTGTTCCCCGGATGGAGACACAGACTACTTCGACATTGTAGCTGGTGTACTGCAAGGATGCACATTAGCCCCATACCTGTTTATCATCTGTCTTGACTATGTGCTTAGAAAATCTATCGATAAAATCAAAGAAAACGTTTGCAAGCTAACAAAAGAAAGAAGCAGAAGATACCCCGCAAAACAATTACCAACACCGATTACGCCAATGGTATAACGCTTCTGGCAAATGCACCCGCCCAAGGCGAAATCGTGCTACATAGTCTGGAACGAGCCGCTGCAGCATTTCGCCTCCATGGCAATGCACCCATGACGGAATATATGTGCTTTAATCAAACAGGCGACATTTCCACACTAAACGGAAGCGCTCTGAAACGAGTTGACATGTTCACCTACCTAGGGAACTGTCTTATCAACCGAGACAGACATCGACACGCGACTAGCAAAGGCATGGACAGCTATCAATAGTATATCGGTCATATGAAAGTCAGACCTGACCGATAAAATCAAGCGCAGTTCCTTCAAAGCAGCACCACATGGACGCTAACAAAACGTATGGAGAAAAAGCTTGACGGCAATTACACAAGAATGCTCCGATCAATATTGAACATGTCCAGGAGTCAGCACCCTA
>OY757911.1:94534123-94559123 GCA_963585895.1 Sepioteuthis lessoniana | reverse complement strand
AGTCGTGCTATTACGTTCACTTTCGGGCAAATACCCTTGGGAAAGGTATGAACCCCCTTATCCTCCCAGCTATGGGTTAATTAGCACCATTACTGTTCTTCTAGGAGAATAGATTTGGCATTAAATAACCTAAAAAGAGTTGAAATGCCATTAAACAAAGAAACCAAACCAAAACATAGATAAATACATTCATATACAGGTAAACAAACCAATACACACACAAAGAGAGGCAAATACTTGATCTGCGTGGTTTCGTTTTAGTTGATATTACGGTTTATCAATGCTTCCTTGGTTTTTTGAACCAGAAGTTAAATATTTTTGCAAGCCAATATATGGTTTTGAGTAAGTAATCATAAGTATTTGTAAACAATTATAAGTTCAAGTAACTATTCTTAATACAAATAAATGGCACATAGTTAAATATTTTCAAATATTTGTATTAGATACTAAAGTCTTTCATAGATATTTATTTAACAAGTAGATCTAACGAGTACGACTAATCAGGATCAGAGAGTAGTTGGGAATAATGACGATAAATTGATAAATCCACAGTACTTCCAGCTCCAGAATTTGTGCCTCATTACTTAATAGATTTTAATATCATACTCAAGAAACATCATATTTTTTTAGAGGAAAGGCTCTTACCACTCTGAAAGGATGTAATCAACGTATTCAAAGCCCCACCCGGTTTTAGAGACAAAATATGAATGTAATATAATGGCCAAGGGATTTCGTTTTATGCCTTTGGGTATAGTTAGGCTGAGAACCTTTCGGCTCTGTGCATGGGTTCCTTAGGTACAACATTAACGCAGATGTTCACGCACGCAGGCGGGGTGGACGTGTCACTCAGAGATGTCACAATAGCCCAGATGGGAAACGGGGATAAACAGTGCGACTGACGTCATGCACCGGAAGCGCGTGGAGGGTTTGGGAGATTTTGAAAAAGTTAGTTGAGTTGAGTGAGTTCTGCCTCGGGAGAAGACGGTTGGCTTTCGCTTGCTCGCCGAAGCTAGGCCAGTGGCCTTGTGGCGGGTGCCACACGTGTTGGGAGGGGGGAAGTCATCAAAGAAATATTATGCATCTCTCTTCCTTATGTCGAAGAACCTTTAAACTCAAAGCTAATAAAAAAGTTTCGTACCTGAACTAAGAAGTCGTAAGTGTTTTTCGTGTTTCGAGATTCCTGTGTTCTATGTATATATGTTATGAACATTCTGTGAACGTTTCACACATATCCATAGATGACTACGGTACATAAATACCTGAAAAAGTATAAATTTCTATTCTTATAAAAGCAAATGGATGTATAAGCATAGTCATCAGATTGAAAGAGTAACAACCCGTCTGATAACATTAGATAAAATATCATTTTTTTGTTTTTTTACCAGATATAAAGTAAGTAAAGTTAGCGACCATAGTCGAGGGTGACCCGAAGGCTCCCTTTTCGATAGCTACTACACCAAGATGTAGGGGAGGGCGCTACTCCATTCCCAGGATTGCTCCACTTTACCCTTGAACCGTACCTTATAATGCTGAGTGTTAAGCAAGTTGGCATCAAGTTCCATTTTTAAAGTCTTTGGTATGACTCGACCTGGGATTGAACCCAAGTCTCCCGGGCCATTGGCGAACACTCTAACCGCTGGGCCAGTTTTCAGTGATTTATTCGCGTTAATAATTGGCCCTCAAAAATAGGTATATACTTACTAGGAGCAAAACGTTTCGTGATCTATAAATTTGAAAAAAAGATCATAAAGCAATAGAAATCAACCAGAAACAAAAATGATATTTTTAAAATGTTGTGTTTAAACGAAAATAAAATAGAGAATATAATTTAAAATGCTTGCAAAAGTGATTTTAGCATTAGATTTATATAACCTATGCACTGAGACAGCAATTAAGAGCAGATGCACTAAAAGTGACATGTACACGTCAAGCATTCAAAGGACACGCCCATGTAATGTGGCGTCATGTGAGAGTGAAAATGGTGGCAAACACACACACACACACACAAACATACTCTCTCTCTCTCTCTCTCTCTCTCTCTCTCTCTCTCTCTCTCTCTCTCTCTCTCTCTCTCTCTCCAGAACATCTGCTGAATAGATGTATTTATTCCACTCTTCAGGGTTTTCACGCAAAGAGCACTATTGAAAGATTAGACATGTGAAATAATAAAAAAGAGATTATTTCCCTACGAGAAAATTGTTGAGTTTCTTCTTTAACCGAACCAAAATGAATCGAGTGTCAAACACAAGGAATTCGTCCAGTAGATTGTCAGGTAATATTTATTGATGAAAGTTCCTATCTCAGCATGATGGAAATAATGCTTCCAGTGTTATACCATTAGGTACAAAAAACATCATTCAAGTAATTCAAAAGTTCACCGTTATTTGTAAAAATATTAGGAAGATGCTTTCATTTAGAGAGGATAACATGAGGATTTGACTGAAGATTTGACAGAAGATACGCACAAAGGAAGGGTGGACATCAGCACCTGTCAGCAGTATCAGTGGCATCTTAGTCAACCTTTTTGATATCCTTAAGTTGATTTTTGCATTGCTTTACTCTCTTGTAAACAGTCTGCTTTTCATAGTAGCTCCAGATTAGCTTCCTCCCAAAGAAACGTTTTTGAATGTTCTGTGGATTTGTGTTATATGGTCCTTTTATTAAGTTGCAACCAGTTAAAGTTACCATTACTTTATCTGACAACTATGCTTATCAATTAGTGCATTTAAACGCTGTTTTGAAAGGGAAATAGCTCATTTCAGTCACTCATAAACATTCAGTGTCCCATCATCTTAATGCAGTGCCTCATGCTGCAAACATTACAGCTGAAAAGTTTGATTACTTTGGCCGGGTAGAATTTCCAGACGTTTATTTGGCAGACCATTCATCCATCTGAATACAACCAATTCTTCAGTTTATTGATACTTATCAACGAACTAATTGTATAAGCATGTTATGGATTTGAAAATTCCCTTGATGGATTTCTTTTTCTTCAAACAAAAACGTTTGCAGAGAAAGTGTTTTACGAAATTTGATACTGCTTAGAAAAATCTTATTTATAAAACGGCACCTGGGAAGAAATAGATTCCAATAAAGCATAACATCTTTTTAAGAAAAGAAATCGTTTCTTCTAGCTTTAAATTCAGACATTGCCTACAGGGTAACTTGTAGGGAACTAGAAATGATAATAAAGCATTTAAGATGATAAGAACGACGAATATTCTTTCGAAAATATATTGGATGATCTAGCGTGTATTTTCTGGCCAAGGTTGTTAAAAATTTTATTGCCGTGTTAATCATATGTACAGGTTTTCTCATGGTGTAGTGGTGGATACGACAACCTGAGTTCGAGTTCTGAAAGAGTTTGCTTGTGTTTTCCGTAATACTAGCACTATTCGGAAAGTTTGGGATGAAACAATACGCTCGCCGACTATGGATAGATGGTAGAACAGATGATGGTGTTTAATCTTTGTATGGCAACCGGTCTGAGAGTAGAAGACTATGAATTCAAACTAGAAGTAGACTTGGAGGTGTATGAGATGCGTTGGTTTATTCATTCCCAAGAAAAAAATGAATAAATTGCGCCACCTAGACCAGAACCATGTTAAGAAATACAGAGAGAGAGAGTATAAAGGATACGTTAAATTTGTTAATATTTCAAAACCAATTTTAGGATTACTCAAAGAATAGTAGTAATAATACTAATGCTCTTTATCAAAATGACGTTATGTAAAATATGTTTCTAGCAATTAGCAGAGAACTTTTGATAAAACTTCGATTTTTCTGATACCACGATTTAGAATAAGTCGGCGTTATAAAAGGGCACATGTATCGGTGAAATGGGATGTAATTTCAAATTACTTCTAACACGCTCTCATTTTTTTTTTTAATAAATGAATTGATTTCATTGAAATTATTTCTTATTTTTCGAATAGAAAAATCTAAAAATTCTCTTATTATAATGGGTCAAATGAATTTTCTATGAAGTATTATAGGAAATGATGTAATTTCCTCGTCTTAGAAAGTTCTAGAAAACACGGATCCATTTTGGCGCAATTGTGAACCTATAAATGCCCACTCACATATTCTAGAAAATTCAAAAATTTGTAAAAAAAAAAAAACAACTGAAAAAATCAAAACACTCGATCACATATTTTTACCTACTGGGTGTGCTAAAAAATACGCGGTCACTTTGTTTTGTTATGAATTTGCGGAGCAAACGCGTGTGTGTGTGATCCCTCCCAATTTTTTAAAGTCAAAACATCTTTAAAGACAGCTGAGAACAGTTCACTTGTCCTCCAGGCAAGACGGATACAACTGTGTCTCAGAGTCTCATAGCGTTACTACATACTTGACCGCCGGATGAATCGTACCAAGTTACGCTCGTCAACTTGGACGATAGCATATCACCTCCGCGTAATGGTAAAAGATTCACAACTGCCCACGGATATTTAACACAACAATTTCATTTCTTTGATTTCAGATCAATCCAAAAATAAAACTTCTCTATTTTTGTAGCACTCGTCTTAATTGTTATTTTTATTAACATTAGTTCCCTACACTTTCAATACAAATGTATTAAAACAAGGAACTACTTCTACTGGAGGTTTTAAACAAATCGTCTCAATGGCTTAGTGGTAGAGTTTTCGCCAATGGTCCGGGAGACCGGGGTTTAATCCAAGGTTGAGTCATACCAAAGACTCAAAAAATGGTACTTGATACCTCCTTGCTTAACACTCAGAAATATAATGTAGTTATCGAGGGTAAAGTGGAACAATCCAGGGAAAGGAGTTGCACCATCCCCTACGCTTCGGTGTAGTAGCTATTGAAAAGGGAGCCTTCTGGTCACCCTCGACTACGGTCGCCAATTTTACTTTTTACTATTGTTACCAATACCAGCCATTGGCATGATGGTTAGAATGTTCGTTAATAGCACGAGGGACCAGGGTTCAATTCCAGGTCGAGTCATACCAAAGACTCTAAAAATGGTTCTTGAAGTCTCCTTGCTTAACACTCAGCATTATAAGGTATGGGTCAAGGTTATAGTGGAGCAATTCAGGTAAAGGGGTTGCGCTTTTCTCTACACTAGGGTGTAGTAGCTATCGAAAAAGGAGCCTTCCAGTTACTCTCGACTACGGTCGCCAACTTAACTCATTGTTCCCAAAATGATTCACAACAACAAGCCACATGATAATAGAAATAAATTCATGTTTCATCCAAAACTATATGTTCTTGTTAATTAGTACTAGTTTATTATATTATAAGAGTTCGTTTAAAATGTGTTGCGGCATGAACAATGAATTAAATTTTTTCATTATCCTATTTACCAACCCCTCCGCTCGGGCAGGATATGACACAAGGTCAATTTTTTAAGCGGAGTTTAACAGGTTTGAATTCAGAGTTTTCCTTCTCCTAGACTAGTAGCCTAACCAAGGCTGAAGAACCTAGTCTGCCCTACTATTTACCCATAGCTGGAGGGAGAATATTTGGATTCATACCTTTCCCAAGGGTATTAGTGCTATATGAAATGCAATCAGTCAGGTCCAGGATTTGAACTCGTGTCGCCGTGTCCATATCCTGCGACGATAACCATTACACCATCATAATCATTCTTTTAATACTCAGAAACCATACAGGAAAGTTTTCTATTGGGTAAAACGCCACTAAAACCTGTCTTTTGATGTAAAGATGTACCATCATATTATCTTTTAAATCATCTACATCCTCAGATCTTAGACTTGGGAAGTCTTCATCAGTTTAGTAAACAAGCAAAACCTGACAGGGATCTACATCCGAAAAATATGGTGAAAGGTGGAATTGTTCAATCCAGCATTTAGCCAAAAACTGCAATCAAACTGTATCGAGACCTCAGATCAAAAACTTTCTGAAGTTGACATAGAAACGTCTAGAGGTGTGGCATGCCGTCTTAAAGTTAACACATCATCCCTGTAACATATATTGAGCTCAACATTGCAAATTCCTTCATTCTAATTTCAATTTTTGAATAAAAAAAGATAAAAGCTTCACATTTGATAACTATTTATCACACCACAGACTCTACCCAACCATTTATATGGATTAGTGTTCATTGAAATCATGCTGTGATAACAGCAGCCAGTTTTTTTTTATTATATCATCATGATCATCCTCATCCAGTCAGACTGACGGCACAAAGTTCGTTGACACTCTCCAACCATCCATCCATCCCTATCATCCACTGCTTTAGAAAGGTCTTCTGGATTTCATCCAGTATCTACGTAGAGTTGATGTATGTCTTTGCATATCGGCCATCACAAGCACGTCACTGTGTAGAAGTTCATTAAAGAATGTCAATTACACGTTCGTCTTTCTTTTCTTTTCATTTTTTTCTTTTTTTTTTTTTTTTGCAGCAGAATCTGCATATCTTATCTGTCTTACTCGGATAGTTTCTGAGATGGTTGTAAGACTGCTGTTGTGTTTATGGGGTGAGGGGACATCCAAGATTTGTTCAAAACGAAATCTTGCATTCCTGTACAGCGCCCATTTATCTTTTTTCCATGTATTTCGTTATCGTATTTGGGGTGCATCCATACAGTAGTATTGGCACAGACATAACTTAGAATACATTCTTTTTTATTCTATCAGAGAGATCAGATTCTCATATGATCGATTAGCTGTCAATAGCAAACCACGTTCTTGCATGATATATATTGAAATCATTTTCAGTAGTTAAGATATTAGAGTTCATTGAAATGGCAGCCGAACATGTAGACGTTATATGTTGGCAGGCAATATTACAAAAAGAAGCTTATTGTTAAAATGAAATTAGGAATTCAAAAGTCAGCTAGGATGGTCCCAATTGTTAATGACTGAGTTTGACTGCAGCCTTGAACACTTCATCATACCAGCGGCATAATTAAAAAATCCACACTTGTTATACATAGAAACTAGTTTCTCGGTGTACAAAGAAGTAGGGGATCCAGTTGGTCAGTCAGACTTTGGAAGGAGCGAAGGGGTAGCAGACATCAATCTGATTTAATCAGGTTGATTGAATGATTGATTTTAACGGCATTTCATCCAATCTAAAATTTAGGGAATCGAGTTCATTATATATTCATATTTATTTTTATATTCAAAAGTTTATCAATTGTTTATTTATTTTTTTATTTATTTTTGCCCACTGTCTTATTAAAAATATACATTTAAACAGATCTATTTTATCCTTATTTAGGACTCTAATAGTTATCACCATTCCAGTTGAATGGTTGGTTTGGTTTCTTTGTTTAATGGCATATCGACTCTTTGTAGGTTATTTAATGCCTAAGTAATTCTTGTAGAAGAACAGTAGTGGTACTATTTAACCCATAGCTGGGAAAATAAGGGCGTTCATACCTTTCCCAAGGGTATTTGCCCGAAAGTGATCGTAATGACGCGAGTGGAATTCGAACTCGCTTACTACGATTCCGCAGTCCATCCTTTTAACCATTACACCACGAGGATACCCCACCATTCCAGTTGAGAGTGCGCCAGGGTTTATTTGCAATAAAGTGGGACTCCAGACTTTAAATATTTCCTGAACAGGAACCTCACCATCAGATAGTTTAATGCCATACCCAGTACACAAGATATCAGAGAGTCTTGAACGGACCAAAAAATCAGAGTTAACTTAATTCTACAGACCAAGCCGCTATCTGATTACCACCAATTCTTGTGTTTATTGATAAATATCTATGCACTGATTCTAATGAATTTGAAACTTCCTTCGCTGGATTTCTTTTTTTTCAAACGAAAATGTTTTCATAAAAAATGTTTTACGAAATTTGTTCCTGGTTGAACAAATCTTATTTATAAAACGGCACTTGTGGTTAAATAGATTCCAAGAAAACATAACTTAAAAAATATTTCTTTAAATTCAGACATTGCCTACAGGATGACTTGAGGAAAAAATATTAATAATTATAGAACATTTAAGATTATACGAATGACGAACTATTTTTTTACAAAAGAAAGGGTACTCAACACTTCCAGAAAATCAGAAACAAGCTAAGTCGTTAACACTAACATTTTACTATTTAAAATTTTGCCTGCATCCCAACCTGTCTATCATTGGCTATTACTAGCGACTTTTAGCTCACAAATCCTTCTTCTCGAATATAGCATATTTTTATCAGTTTTATCGTTATTTTTTGAAAGATATAATCACTATTTTAAGCAAAAGATGAAATCTTGAAAACACTCTATGAATATCAATACTTATGACAGGTTTTATTATCTCTCGTTTTAAAGTTAATGAATATTTCTTTTCATTGCATCGTAAGGATTGTACAAAGGAAATGAAATTAAATGTTAATAACTTCTTATACGATTTTAAAAATGCGAACACGATCAGTATAATACACAGATACACCCATATTGAAACAGCCACACAGACACACACACACATATATATATATATATATATATATATATATATATATTGTAAGGCGAAAGTAAAAAAGACTGCAATATAAAAGAAAAAATAACAACTCTGTGTGTTTCAGTTGATTAGTTTGGTTTTATTTTATGACATGGTAAACTTTGTGGGTTATTATATGCCAGACCTGATGATTGCGTATGAAAACGCCATGAAACCAGTGGTCGCAGATAAGCATCGATGTTATTAAATATATATAAAAACGTACATGTATTTATTTATTATTATATTATATAATAGCTCTATCACAAGTATGGAGTACTCTCCAAATTATATCGCATTTGGTCTGCCACAAACCCACCAAGTGATAAAGTCTAATAGAAAATAGAATCTTATCAATGCAACAAACACCCAATTTCTTAGTCATAACGGAAAAAAAAGGTATAAAAATCAAAAGGAAAAAAAGGAAAAGAAAAAGAAGTGAACAGCTATCTGACTGGTTTTGTCCTCGCTCAACAGAGCTAAATCAAGGAAATATCGTGTGGATTAATAAAACGGGAAATGTTTATCATTAAGGTAAAAAATCCATTGAAGACTATACCGAAATAATATTAGGTCCTAGCAAACACTCCCTCTATTTACAGAGATACGGTCGGCTAGACAAAATATGGAGTGTCTCCAATACTTTCAAATGAAATGAAATTTTGAATTACAGAAAACCGAGAAAATACCCACCCTACATTTCTCAGCACAGTTACGATTATCGAATAGGTATTCTGCAATGAAATACCCGTATCTATTTCTAAGATTATCCATCAGGCCTCCCTTAAAATTGTGTACTTTTGTGGGAAATATTGTTCAGTTGTAGCATCTAGTTTTTGAATAGTTCTCATTATCTCCCTTGAACTGCAACTACACCTAAACAAGTAAATAAAATAATTATTAGGATGATGGAATCGAAGATATTCATGGATAACCTCCAAAATGTGTCTAGTATCAAAGACCACGCGGACATTAGATCCCATGTTTGTAATTATACAGTCATTCTTATTTATTACAGAAAAGATAAATATTACAATAGTGAAATACGACACTCTTAAATAAGGTTGACCTGGATATGATTTTAAACTGTATCCGATGGAAAGATTCCAGTCTGGAGCTCAGGTTTAGAATTAATTGAAGCATATTTGGGAATTGTATGAGAATTTTAAAGGTTAGAATTTTAGCTCAAGGAAAACTAAACCACTGCAAAATAACAGTTGGAAAAATGAAGTATTTGAAGTATGCTACAGTATATCCATCGGATTTGCGATATATGAAAAAAACAAACAATTATAGGTGAATCGGTAAACTCCTTCCAATGAGCGAATCGTAAAGATAAAATGTTTTAATTTTTTTTTCGTAAAGGATCCAGTATCCGTGATGTAGAAAAAAATTAAAAGATGAAAAGTTCTTCCATACAACATAGAAAATTCTTGATACCTGTCATCTGTTGAAAAATGTTTCCAGTTATATTTTTTTCTTAAAGATTCCAATCTCCGTGATTCAGAAAAAAATTAAAAGATGAGAAGTTCTTCCATACAACATAGAAAATTCTTGATACCTGTCATCTGTAGAAAAATGTTTTCAGTCATATTTTTTGTAAAGAATCCAATATCTGTGATGTAGAAAACAATTAAAAGATGAGAAGTCCTTGCATTCAACATAAAGAACTTCCCGATACATGTCATCTGTAGAAAAAATGTTTTCAGTTATATTTTTTCGTAAAGGATCCAATATCCGTGATGTAGAAAACAATTAAAAGATGAGAATTTCTTCCATACAACTTGGAAAATTCTTGATACCTGTCATCTATAGAAAAATGTTTTCAGTTATATTTTTTTCGTAAAGAATCCAATCTCCAAGATTCAGAAAACAATTAAAAGATGAGAAGTTCTTCCACACAACATAACAAATTCTTAATACCTGTCATCTGTAGAAAAATGTTTTCGGTTATATTTTTTCATAAAGAATCCAGTCTCCGTGATTCAGAAAACAATTAAAAGCTGCTAAGTTCTTCCATACCAAATAGAAAATTCTTGATATCTGTCAGCTACAGAAAAATGTTTCGTTCCATGTCGTACTTTGTTCAGCAATTTCATTGATTTTAATCTCTTGAAATATTTATCGAAAAATCGGTTAAGTTTCATTATTTAATGGCGTATTACCCTTCGCGAGTTATTTTATGCCAAAGTCATTCCTGTGGGAGAACAGTAGTGGTACTATTAATCTAAATTTGGAATATAAGTGGTATTATATCTTTCCCAAGGTTATT
Organism: Sepioteuthis lessoniana; assembly: GCA_963585895.1. NCBI lineage: Eukaryota > Metazoa > Mollusca > Cephalopoda > Myopsida > Loliginidae > Sepioteuthis > Sepioteuthis lessoniana. Next base: position 94,548,417 of record OY757911.1, on the reverse strand, counting down.
AGTCGGAACGTGAATGTAATAGCGTTACTGGAGTTCAAATTCACTTGCAACGATGTCACAGTCGAGCACTATAGAACGAGTACTCCCCTCAAAGAATCAATATAGCAAGATAGAATACAGAATTTATATTAAATTTGATGGAAGTAAATAAGTAAATTAAATCGGACAGTATGAAGAAAAGTATGAAAAAAACAAATAATCCATAATTTAATGAATTTATTATATAAGTTGACGTTGAAAATTTCGGTTATAATGACCTTCTTCAAGCTTTTAAATTCATGAAAGGTGTGTATGAAATGACCGATTCACCAAAGTGTTTTATATACACTTTTCTCCAGTTATTTCATTAAATATCCATCGCTATTTTAACTACATTTTTAACAAAGTCGACCTTCATAATAGATTGATCAAATTATGGATTATTCATTTTGTTTTTTTCTACGTTTCTTCATTAAATCTGTGGTTGTTTCATACAGGTTTTAAAAACTTAATTCGATAAATGAATAAAAATGCACATCTTTATGTATAATTTTCATCGAAAATTGCTGGAAAAGATTTCATAAATTTAATACACATGAAAAATTATTTAACTGCTGGCATAAAAAATAACTCTCGCTCGTTGAAAAATGTAATCAACAAAATGCGTTTACAAATCCTAGACACTTTTTTCTATCTTTGTCTCAAGAGGAATAGGCATTTAAAAAATACAATGGTTGAGATACCATAAAACCCAAATTAGTTACAGATTATCATCGTAAATTAAAATATAGAATTATTTCGTTAACTTTTCTATGATTTATCTAACTATTTCTTTTTCACAGTTTTTTTTTTCATTAGGATCTGCTATTCGTCAATTTATTATCCCCATTGCTGGAGGGATATAATAACTGGGTTATCTACGTTTCAGTAAGAAAAATTATCATAATACGATTGGCTAGTTGTATAATATAATTTTTTAGATTATTTAATGCCAAATCTTATATATATATATATATATATATATATATATATATATATGTGTGTGTGTGTGTGTGTGTGTGTGTGTGTGTGTGTGTGTGTGTGTGTGTGTGTGTGGGTGTGTGTGTGTATAGTTGAATTGTAAAGGAAAAGTTGTTCGTAACATAACTTATGAATCACAGAGAGCTCAATGGTTTCCACACCGTTAATTTGTTCGAAGTATACTGACAATTCTACTAAATATCAGGTATTTGTTTGCATACAGTTAAATAGTTTCAAATATAGAAAATGATTAACTATTTCTATTTTATGGGACACTGAGAGGTATTACCACTCCGGTTCAGAGTTGACCTGGGAGTAATGGTAATGAAGAGGTACTCCTCATCAGCCAAAATTCTATGACTGGAGCCTCACCATCAGGTTTTTTAGAGTTTTATCCCGGAAAGTCACTATGGGAGGGGTCTTACCCATTTGCAGATATGCAGTCGGCGTTTGTTTGTTTGAATTACACATACTGCATCCAGTGAAGATTGTTTGTTTGTGTTTTATGGTATATCAACCTTTATAGGTTATTTAATGCCAAATTCATTTTTATACCAATAAACAGTTTTATTTCTAACAATTCAGTTTAGCATAAGTACACAGTTTAAAAGTCAAAAAACATTTCTATTTATGCGACAGTCGGCGTATTCTACAGCCCCATCTGACTGGTCTCAATTATAATTACAAAAGTGAATGAATAACGTGATTTACAAAAATGTTTTTTAAGGTTGGAAGAGAACGATAGATTTCTACCAAATTTTAGAGTTTGGAGAAGGTTTGTTCGGTGAACAGGTTAAAAATGGCAAAAAAGCAAGTGAATAAAATATTTTAATGTGTTTGCATAATTTGAAAATATAACATTTATGGTCAATACAAAAATACAATAGAAATCTTTTTGAAAAAGATGTGTACTCTTCGAAGAATGTCGTCACCGTATGGGTGTATGTGAATTTATTACATTATTGATTAGAGTTTTCTTTTTAAGCTTTAATTCAAAAATCCTTATAATTATCGATATTTAGAATTTCAATCAATATTTACGAATGCCAATTTTTATGCATTGAATGTAAGATATTTATATTTAATAATGATAATTATGCGTGTCAAATAAAAATTCAACTGTAATCTCCAGGTTGTTTATCACAAATATTGCGCCCTCTCCGTGGAGTTTAATATACACTGACTGTATCTACTGTAAAATAAGTATCATGTGGATGGTACTAAACTGCATCTGATGATGAGACTTTATTACTGAAGTACATGAGCGTTTTGAATAGAGTTTCATTGCCATTAATCATTGGTCCACTCTAAGCCAAAGTGTTAGATTTTAGCGTCCAATCTATGTGTTAAATAGACTTTTGGCCAATATAATCCGTTAAGGTAAGAATATTTGATATTATATAACCATGAAAAATATTTTGAATACACACAAAATGCACATATAAAGCTAAAATGCACACAGTTCCTTGACATTTAGGCATAAAATGAGCAAAGTTGGTATGCCGTTAAAACCAATTATTCAATCAATCAATCAATCAATCAAAACTTTCTCATAGTAAATTTACTATTTTCATATCCTTGACATAATTAATTATGCTATGATTTTGGATTAATGGGTAGAGTATTCGCCAATAGAGATTGAATCCCGGTCTCCCGAACAAAGTCGAGTCATACCAAAGACTCAAAAAATAGTACTTGATTCCGCCTTGCTTAACACTCGGCAGTATAAGGTATGGATCAAGTGTAAGGAGGAGCAATCGATGGAATGGAGTAGTTCTCCCCTACTCCTTGGTGTAAAAGCTATTGAAAAGGAAGCTTTCGGGTCGCCCTCGACTATGGTCGCTAACTTTATTTTTACTTTTTTTTTTCAAAAACTTTCTCTCTGATATGCTCTAAATGACTTGAAATCATCCCAAATATCCAATACTCTGTTAGGTATTTTCACCAACATTATCTAAAAGTGAAAAGACTCAGTTTTTCTGATATTGAATAGATTAAATATTATTGAACAAATCCCTGTTTACAATGATCAATTGATTTGGAAATGCCGATTCTTTCATAAGTCCAATAATTTCTATCGCTCTAGGCCTACGTCTTTGATATTCGAGATATTATTCGAAGCAGATCCGATTGCACTGAATGAAATATAAGTAAGAAAGAACTTTTCAATAGAACTGGGGAGATATATTTTGATGCCATAAATATATTAAGAGTTGCCATTGTCAGTTTTTCCGGGTACTTTCTAATATGAGAAAGAAAAGACATCAGAATTTTCAATCAAACGACAAGAAAATCAATGATGATACATGGCATTTATTTACGCGATATCACATTCGGTAAAGACGACTCATCATAATACAACTAATATCGACTTGTATTTAAAAATTATGTCTAATTAAAGATTGACGATGACAGTTAGAAACGAAGATAAAACTTACAAATGAGCAAAGTACGAATGGGTTCTTTCTTTGATAGCAAATCACGTTTCGTGACTTATTGTTAAGCAATGCTTGTAAAAAGACAATAGTTGTACAATTTAAACCATAACTGGGCAAATACGAAGGTTCATACTCTTCCCTAGGTTATTAGTTCAAAAGTGAACGTATTACCACAAATGGATTTTGACTTGCTTTCTACGATTTCGTAGTCTTATACGTAAGCAAAGTTTGAAAACAAAAGCATTAAGATAGGAAGAAAATTAATTCATGGTTTTATTTGGTTTCTTTGTGTATCACCTTACATGATTTGTTTGATAAAGAAACCATCTTTGTAGAAGAATAATTGCAGTACTAGTAAACCCATAACGGAGGTGGATTTGGGTTTTCATAGATTACCTGAGAGTATTAGTCCGAAAGTGAATGCAATAGCTTGACCATGGTTCGAACTCAGTTACTACGATGTCGCAGTCTCGCACGTTAGCTGCAACGCTACGAGTACTCCTTTTTTAAATATATATTTCGATATATAAAAAAAAAAACGTTATGGAAACAATGAGTTCTGCATGGTCGAGCCGGAAATGTTTGACGAAAAAATGAATATGAAATAATAGCTGCCCAGTATTAGAACAAGGGATATGTATCTATGGCCGGCAAGACGCAACAGAATATAGATATCTCTGAAGAGACAGATGAAACAAATGAAATGAAATATCTCCAAGTATAAAATAAATATGAATGGTAGGAACCGTCATTCGGTTAATCTTATGAACCAGGCTTGAATTGTATGGCTGAGTCACCTAGGGTTGAAGAATCCACCGTCTGTATCACTTCAGAGGGTGAGACACCAAGTGAGTGTTCTGTATATGATACGAAAATGCCTCTGATGGTGAGGCTCCAGTCCTGGAGCTTTGGGGAAAGTGAAGTACCTCTTCATTACCGTTACTCCCACGTCTCCTCAGACCAGAGGTGGTAATACCTGTTAGGGTCCCAAAGAACTGGTAAAAATTCCCTATACTTCAAACCATTTAACTGCATGCAAATAAACGATTATAAATTAAATTATCAGTATTAGATAGCAGTACTTGAAGCCATTTAACGCTGTGTTAACAAATGAGATCTGGCTTGTTTAAAAAGAGTTACCTACAAATTGTTTACTTGAAAATCTTGTATAAACATGATTTGGTATTAAATAACTGTCAGTAAGCCAAACCAAACTAGACAAGAATTCCATTGCTATGATCAATATATTATGCATAAACCTTAAGCTAAAACTATATAGGACTTTGAAAATCAAACGGATATTTTACTATGAACAAGAAAAAGCATGAATTGATGGGCAAAATAACTGGAGACATCAGTTGGTCTTATGAGGTGTTCGCCTACTGCTTTAATATCGGAGTTGGGTGAAAGCAAATTTCTATACCTCTCTCTCACACACACACACACACACACACACACACACACACACACACACACACACACTCTCTCTCTCTCTCTCTCTCTCTCTCTCTCTCTCTCTCTCTCCAAATCACCGATGTTGGACAGAGACTGATTCGGTTTGGCATCAGTATCGACGCGGGAGTAAGCAGTATGAGGTTAAAGACAATATCATCCTGACTTAGGGTCTATGGATCCTGATTTTGACATAAAAGACATTTTTCTTTGACATTAGTTGACAACCAAGCTGCTAATTCTTGTTAAGCAGAGAAATTTTAATGCGTTTCACCGGTCAATTAGTTCGAAATTAATGAAAACAACCTCAAATCTAAACCCTATCTTGTCATCCATACTGTATTTTTTTTATTACAGAACAGGTGAATTACCAGATAGCTGAAATGACGGTTTCAGCAGAATATAGTTTAAAACCGAAGCCAGCTGGAAAAATTATAGGGACTTTTACTAAGAAGTGAAAACTGATGAAAGTGTCAAGAGAGCCCATAATTATTGTTGAACTTGCTAAAAGAATATTCACTATGGAACTCAAAATTGTTCAATTAATTCAGGTTTTAGCATGAAAGTAATATTTTATTATAGAGATGACTTGAATATTGATGAGATTTTCTTTCATTCAATTTACTCTTAAAACAAACAGGTATGACTCGTGTGGAACATTAATTGTACGCCTTGTAAACAAGTTTAAGAATAAACTGACTGTATCGCCGGCCAAGAGGTAAGTTACTCTAAACAATGTCCTGGGTATGACACTGAATAACATCTAATAGTGAGGATCCGGTTTTAAAGTCTTGGAAGTATGGATGACCTCTTTATTCTCATGAATCCAAGGTCAACTCTGACCCAGTGTAGTATTAACTCATAAGGTCCAATCTGCTGGCCAAATAGAACTGTTTAACCATTTAACTATGTGTAAACCAATGACTGATGTTAAATTGAATTGGTAGTATTACATAGCAATACTAGAAACCATTTATCTGTGTGCAAACGAACGAGTAATGAGTGGGTTCACGTGTTAAGCTATAATAAGCGCTCCTTGATATTTCCCTGAAGTCAGGATTGAACCTACAACCTCCAGATGATTCCACTTAGAAGCACTTACCAACCAACCAACCGTTGTCACGGGTGTCCTACTGGTTAACGGATTTTGGACAATCTACCCACCTTCGATAAAATAAAGAGTTCGGTTCGAAGTTCGTTGTGGGCTCTCGAGTTTGACATAAAACACCTGAAAAAGGCTGAACTTTAAGATAATAACAATGAAGATGAAGACAACAATCCAAATAATCTAAGAGATGAAAACTATCAAGCTTCATCTCAGAAATTTAGACAGATTGGAATACTTCAAATCCATTTACATGAGGTGAACAAATCATGTCTGTATGGTTTAAAATGTTACCTTCAAATTATTTGTTTAAAAACCATATGCATTTAATGGATATATATTTATGAACACGTTCTGGTTTTAACTAACCTACAAGAGTTGATATGCCATAAATACCTACAAATCTCTATTTCTTTAAAAAATAAGTATGGAGTAAAAATAATGGAATAGGTACATTTAGAGGATGTTCACTTGGGTGTTTTATATAGCAATAAATAAACTAATAACTGATAAGTCACGCAACCTTTTTATTTAATAGCTGAACATTTGGTTTCATAAAATATTCCTTAAAAAACTATGTTAAATAATTTTAAATTGATGGTATAATCTTATTTATAAAACACGTTGAGAAAAACTTTATTGAATTGCCCTATGTTGAGAAAAAAGTAGAGAATCCACGGACAAAAATAGAAATAATACTTACTTGCTTCTTGTAAGGATTTTCTAACAGCCTAATTCATTCATGAATTTAACTAAGTTTAAGTGACATTATTAATCAAAGTCGTTCAAGGGTTTCCGAATGACAGTTAATAGATATTTTTTTTTTTGTTAATTGAATCTTTACATGAAACTTATTTTTGGTTTAAATTTCCCTTAGAGATTTCGGATTAGATTTACATCTGAACTGGTACCTGAATGGGTTAGTAGGTTTGTTGTTTTTTCTTTTGGTATCTACATTATCCTAATACTATCTTATATCAATGCATTTTTTTCTAAATCCAATTTATTTTTATCTTCATTAAAGATATTCCGAAACACTCAAACAATGTGTGCCATTAAATGAATATATATATATATATATATATATATATATATATATATATATATATATACTTTTGACATTTGGTCGATTTTCAAGACTAAGCCTCACCTGTAGTTGAAAGGTTACAATTCAAACCACTTAATCAACATTGGATTCGTCATTTGATGAATGTTTCACTATAGCTAAAATAACTTTTCAATGAGTATATTTGTCTATTTTTCTAACCATTCGAATTATAAATAAAATTGCATTTCCCTCAAGAAGGATGTCGATTCTTACTTTGTAATTCATGTGCATTCTGCAAGGTAGAAATACACTGATAAAACACCGCTCTCTGCTCGAGGCTTAAAATACGCTGATTGTTCACCCTGCAGATAGTTAAGACCCCCAAGAAAAAAATTAACTGGGTGTCCTGGTTATAAAACTAAACTGCTCCTGATGTTGAGTCTTCAGTTCTCCTACATTGTCAATACTCCTTGGTTCATCTAAAGTCCAGATAGATCAATTTAATAATTATTTGGATCCTATAAGACCATAAGCAAAAAAAAAAGAAAGAAAGAAACAATACGAAATGTTAAGATATGAACGTATAATGACGGGATAACATAACGTCTAGACATAAAATTACCCTAGACTGTCTTGACATGCTATTTAAATCAATCAATCAATCAATCAATATGATTAAACGTTTAACGTTTTCAGATATTTTGTAGTGTTGCAGCACACAGATAAATGCAATACGTGCAACACACTCAAGCTTGTATTAATGCACAAATAAGATATAAATTGTATTATTCTATTTACCAACCCCTCCACTCGGGCAGGATATGACACAAGGTCAATTTTTAAGCGGAGTTTAACAGGTCTGAATTCAGAGTTTTCCTTCTCCTAGACTAGTTGTCTCACCAAGGCTGAAGAACCTAGTCTGTCCTGCTATTTACCCATAGCTGGAGGGAGATATAAATTGTATTATGGAGACTGAATACTGTTGATAAACCCCTATTTGGAAAATGCATGTACAAGGGATCGTTTACGGTTATCCCCATATCTGACCTCGACGTTTCATCTTGAGTAAATTGAAACAAATATTTAGAGTTTTCCAATTTTATTTTATGTCCCTGTTATACTATAATAAACGGTGTCATTTACCATTTTAGCTTAAGGCTAGTCGTAAGACGGTTTGGTTAGTTTTTTTGTTTAATATTCGTAGTAGCGTGATTGGAGTTCCGATTTGGTTTCTATGGATGATGCAGCAAACAAATTAGCCACTCCTCGACGGGAAATTCTTTTCCTGCAGTATGAGACAGTCAGGGAAAATCAAATTCACTCACTATGATCAGTTCGTCTAACCGGTTAACTGTTACATCTTGCGAGGTGTCTCTTCGATAGTAATCGATTGGGCACATCATTCCTAGGTTGCTGCTGTTCGTAAAGGGGTAACTCATCAGACAACAGAACAGGTTCATATTGTCGTTGCTTTACCCTCAACAAAATCTGTCAGGAACCAGTTCTTCCAGCATCACATGATCATGAGTCATAATTGTATCTGGTATTTAATTGTTTTTCTTGTTTATGTTTGTTTATGTGTTATTTATTTTCGTTTTTTCTTTTTTTTTTAATACAAATTTGAATGTTTGCTTTAGTTGGCTTCTTGGTTTATTTGCACAAGAATATTATCTTGATAAATGAAAATGGGGGTGGAAATACAACCCACTGGGAACTAAATTGATTTAGCTCAGAAGAACAATTTTTTTTTAATAATTCATCTAATGTCATTCATTAACACGTCAAGGTGACCTTATATCTATCTATCTATCTATCTATCTATCTATCTATCTATCTATATATATATATTTATATATATATATATATATATATATATATGTATGTATGTATGTATGTATGTATGTATATTTTAGAGACAAAGAAAAGAAAATACGTTGTTTTCATCGATTTTTTAAAAATACGGATATATTTGAAAAGAGAAACCCTACTCTTATTGGACGACTCAAAATTTAATTTACAATCTAATTTAATCGGAAGGACAATATAATTTACTTACGTAAGTGCGTAAGTGTATGCGATTTAGTCAAATAAGAAATAATTTCATCAACTCAATTTATTTTATTTCGATTTAATAGGGCATTTAAGGGAAATTACCATGAAGAAACAACATTTACATTATTCGTTGGCTTATTTAGATATTTAAAAATTAAGTCACCGTGAGTTCCAATAGAGTAATGTGACTCCCTCTTTATTTTTACGTGAGGAAACTCTACTTCCAGTTGATTTGTTTAGTTTCATTTTTTAATAACATATATCACCAATTCTGTGTTATTTCATTCCAAAGCCATCCTTGTGGTTCAGTAGTCGTAATATTAAGTACATAGCTGAGGAGTTACGGGTATCTAATACATTTTCAAAGGTAATAGTCCGAAAGTCAATGTAATCGGGTAAGTGGACTTTGACCTGGTTTATAACAATGTCGCATTCCAGCACTTTAGCCACAGCGTCTCCCGTTGATTAGATTATATCCACTTTGTTTTGTTGATAACCATTGCTAAAAATAAAAGCTTTATTAAGGAGGTGTGTTGAAAAATTAACAAGTCTACAACATTATTTACCAGTAAAAATTAAAACAATCAATGAAACAAATTTTCTTCAGAATATTCCTCTCAATATTCAACAAACGAATTCCTGAGAGTTTTCGATTTGTCAAAACACCCCTGACACTTCAATATTGTTATGGTAGGTAGTTGCGCTTTCTAATTTATTCTAATGTCCTCAACGTCCTCAAATTTTTTACTTGGATGAATTTTTAAATCAGTAAACAAGAAAAAGTAACTTAGAGCTGCTTCTGGTGTGTAGGGAAGGAAGTGCGCAGACACAATCCTGTGTTTTTCAGCTTATCAATGAGTATGCAGATTGCTGATTGAAAGTATTTGCAAATGGTATTGACTCGGCAGTACTTTATTTGGACGTCTAATTATTTTTATATAAATTGCTCAGCTGTCTGCCCGTTTTATTCAAATGTTAAATTTTGAATTTAAGGAAAAATAGAGGCTTAATTATGTTTATTTTTTTCAACAAGCTTTACATAATTATTATATTACTCTTAGTGGGTTATTCCATCCAGTATTAGCTGATAGTCTCTCATTGGAGTCTGAGAGATAGCAAGTCTCCTCTGAGCTTCAGGATTCTTTTCTGTATTTTAGCCCATCTTAACAATTCTATAGTCTGGATACTCACGATTTATCATTTTACTCCTTGGATGTTTGTTGCACCAACGTTAGCTGATGGTCTTTCATTGGACTTTGAGTGACAAAAAGTCTTCTCTTGTCTCCAAGACTATTCTGGATTAATTTAACAATGGTTTTTATAGTCTCTACTTGTCCTCTAATTTCTAACTCTTCCAAACTTTTTTTTCCAAGAACGCCAATTACAACTGATATCTCCATCACTCATATGGTTCTCAGCTTTCTTAGTTCTCTAGCAAGTCTCATGTAAATGTCGCTCTTTTTTGTTTTCTTTCATTTTCACTTTGAGGTAAAATCCATTCGATGGCAAGTTCTCTTTCTTTTTGTTGTTAATTACCATTAGGCTGGCTTTCTGGTCGGGATGACGTGTTCTGTTTATATCGGAAAATTCCAGAGGATTTTATGCGGCTCATTCTCAAGGATATATCCTGATTTGTGCCAATACCATTTAGTGGTATCGTAAAATTTCAATTTCTTTGTAAATCACCTTCCCCATCAACTAGACTCTAGTCTTATACTCTTTTTGCGCTAGTTTGCAACATTCGCATATTATATAATTAATGATTTTTGTCTAAATTACCACATAATCTATACCTGCAATTCTGTTGTGTTTTATCTTTTTTCGCTTTGACTGGTCTTTATGGCGTTCTTAGGTGCTACTTTTAGAAAGAATTCAGTTTCTCAATTAAGGTTTCTTTTTCGAAGCCGCCATTGTTATTATTATTATTATTATTATTATTATTATTATTATTATTATTATTATTATTTCTTCACGCCAAACGAGATTTCCACACCAGCGTTTATTGGTTGGCTTTCACAGAAATCTGAGTGATTGCAAGTCGCCTCAGGTCTCCAGGACTCTTCTACACCGCTTAAAAATTGAAACCATGTCGCATCCTTCCCCTGGGGGAAAGGGTTGGGTAACTACATATTCTCCAGATCTAGAGTTGATTTTAATTCAGTTTTACTTCTCCTAGACCCGTTGCAATATCAAGGTTTTAGCTGAAGAGTTAAGATGCATCCATACTTTTCCCAACAGCATTAGCGTAAAGATGACTCGCAAACAACCTCTTCCAATGTTTGAACTCGGCACGTCATGTTCATTTTTCCAATAAGAAGTACAATTAAATCATTAAAGTTTCAAATGAAACAGAATGCCGAGGACAAATTATCTATGTTCTATTTTAGGAATTAGTTGGAATTCGAACGTGTTCTTAAGGTAACATTTTCTGCTGTAAAAAAACTATGTAATACTTTGTGAATCTTATTTATCTCGTATGCATATATACACACAATTTCAGCGAATCTTAAGAATACAATAAACAGAATAACGGTGCAGATGATTTCAATCTTACTTCAACCATTTGAAATCTACTTGCATTTCTTTTTAATATTTGACCTGAAAAATACATGAACTGATAAAAAAGAAACTGACTATCGGTTTTTAAGTCATTTATGAGCATGGTTTTTTTTTTCCTAAACGCGAAAGTAAAGTCACGAATCTGCACGTCAGGACATCACTAGGCGTACTTTCGAGTGATAAATGTACGTTCTAGCGTTCTAGCAAGAGTAATAATAGTAGATTAAATCAAAAGAGGAAAAAGAAAAAACATAAGCTTGTAATGGTAATTGATTGACATATATATCGATCCAGAGAAAAGTCGGAGAAAGAAAGAAAGAAAGAAAGAAAGAAAGAAAGAAAGAAAGAAAGAAAGAAAGAGAAGGATAAGAAGGAAGGCAGAAAAACAAAAAAATATTGCTGACATCCTGCATTGAACAACTTTGATAAATAATAAGGTTTTTATTAGTTTAGATGGGTACCTTCTACTACTATTAATAACAATCAGAGAAATAACAAAAAATAGTAATATGAGTGACAGAAAAAGACATTTAGGGGAAGGAGTGGATGATTTTAAAGGAGAGACTTTTAGTTCTCTTGCGAGCAATTTATTTGTTCCAAAATAAAAGAAACATGATACGTGTAATCATTGAGAGAGTGGTTTTGAATGTCTCTGATGGTGTGTGTATGGAAGGGGCGTACTCGCCTGTGGGGGGATAAATATTGGTGAGTGAAAGTCGTACGCATGTACTTACGTACACTCGTGTTAATGTGGCCACGTGTTTCCGTCTACTGTACTGTTTGGGGTTGTTATACGGCTGATTAGTTTTAAAAGCAAACGAAAGAAAATGGACTGTGTAAGTTACCAAGTGGAGATGTCTATGCCAAGCGAGTGAGAGTAGGTGGTGGGCATTAGTGATGGTGATTGAAAAAGAATTATAAAAAAAAAAGGAATTTCTGTTAATGAAATGACAAATGAAACAAAATTAAAAGTAAAAAAAAATAGTTAAATAAACATGAAATTGTAAATGGATGTTGAAATACATTTTGTTTATCGCATTTGCTGATGTATTTTGAGTTTTTCGGGGGCTTTTGTCGTGTGATATGTTCTTGAGGTAATGTACTCGTTGAAAAGCATAAAATTTTATAAGCATCTTTAGCACAGCAACGGCAAAAACACCTCACACGTACACACACATTCTAAGTTGGCAGCTTTAGTCAAAGGCTAACGAGGTGTAGGGGAGGACCCAACTCCTTTCCCTTGATTGCTCTACTTTACTCTTGAAACGTTCCTTATAATGCAGGCTGTTAAGCATGGAGGTATAAGTATCATTTTTTGAGTCTTTGGTATTATTCGATCTAGAAATGAACCTCCGTCTCCCGGTCCATAGGCGAACACTCTACCACTCGTGCAATTCTAATAAAACGAAAAGCTTAATGGAAAAAAAAGTGTTTCCTGTAAAAAATTAACCTACTTAAATACCGACAACAAGTATATATATATATATATATATATATATATATATATATATATATATATATATATATATACAATAAAAGACATACACATAGGCACAGACATACACGCACAGGCACACACACTAAGGCACATACACATATACACACGCATATATATGTAGAGTAACTAAACAACAGAATGCAAATAAAGAAGAAAACACGTTGTAATTTATAAAAAGTAGCGTGCTCATGATTTTCATTATAATATTGTGGGTTGCAGGCAAAGTAATTGATATGAAAATTAAAAATGGTTTTCTTTTTAAATGCATTTTATAGTGATTAACCCCCCAACACATAATCTCTCTCTTTCTCTCTCTCTCTCTCTCTCTCTCTCAAATATATATATATATATATATATATATATACACAGTGTATCACATAAGTGAGTACACACCTCACATTCTGCCAGCTCCACGACGTCGTCATGGAGGAGTGGAGGAGCATTCCAGTGGCTACCTGTGAAGCTCTGGTAAACTCCATGCCCAGGAGAGTAAAGGCATTTCTGGATTATGATGGTGGCCTCACAAAATATTGACTGTTCTCATGGTGTATGTTTATATTGACAACTTTCCCTAATGGGTGTACTCACTTTTGTTGGCAGGGGTTTAGCTTTTAATGGTAATATTTTTAGTTAATTTGAGGGGAAAATAAATTAACTGTGTTATATAAGCTGCACACAGACTACTTTTCATTGTATCAAAGTGTCATTTTGTCAGTGTTGTCTCATGAAGACATATACTTAAATATCAACAGAAATGTGAGGGGTGTACTCACTTTTGTGATACACTATATATATATATATATATATATATATATATATATATATATATATATATATATATATATTAGAAGCTTAATTCAAAACCGCATGCAACCTTCTTGTGTAGTTCTCGCGTAGCCTTTTCTCCATGTGCTTTTTTAACATGAAGGGGGTGCATTCATACAGTAGTATCGACACAGCCACTGTTTGGAAGAAATCATATTCTATTTTATTAGAGAAATCAGATTTGCATATGATCGATAACGGTCTACGCTCTCTGAAAGCAATAGTCCACAAAACAAGAGTTGTACTGCCACATACCTCCCATCTCATAAATCGTTCAAATAAGACCAACAAGTTATGCTGGGTGCTGATGTTAAAGCA
>OY757911.1:94451623-94529123 GCA_963585895.1 Sepioteuthis lessoniana | reverse complement strand
TTTGAATGAGTTAAAACTAATTTGTTTGCATATTAGTATTGTAATTATTTCTATACAGTTAAATAGTTCCAAGTATTGCTAGCTAACAACTAATTCTATTCAATATTAATCAATTGTTTTCGGGCAGTGAAGTGATTACAAATATTGCTATTTAACACTAATTATTCTTCTAACCATTATTCTATCATTTGCACGCAGTCAAATTGTTGCAAGTATTGCATCACTAACAATTCAATTAAACATCAATCATTGGTAAATGATCAAGCAGTTCTATTTCAAACAAATTAATCTTGCATAAATCACTTTTTTGCACATAGTTCAAATATCAGACAGTTCAACTTTACCCATAAATAGGACCAAATCAAGTATTACAACTTCGAGCCAAAGTGGACCTGGGAATGATGGCAATTAAGAGGTTCTCCATATACGTCAAATCTCCAGGACCGAAATTTCAACATCAGAAGCTTTAGTGTCATGTCCGGGACATTAGTTGGTGGTAGGTCTTACCTCTTTGCAGAGATACGGTCATTGTATTCAACAGCCCTAGTCAACTGGGCCATATATGCATCCATATGCACATGCATAATCAAATACGTGTGATTATTTTATAGGGCTAAATTCTATGAGTAGGAATGGAATGTATATAATAATACAGTTCCGGCAGACGACAGAGTAAAATTGAAGGAAGGGGAAAGATAGATAAGTACATAGAACTTGCTAGGGAACTGAAAAACAATGGAACATTAAAGTGACGGTGATACCAATTGTAATCGGTGGCTCAGTAACATATTTACCAACCCCTCCGCTCAAGCAGGATATGACACAAGGTCAATTTTTTAAGCAGAGTTTAACAGGTTTGAATTGAAAGTTTTCCTTCTCCTAGACTAGTTGCCTCAACAAGGCTGAAGAACCTAGTCTGTCCTACTATTTACCCATAGCTGGAGGGAGAATAATTGGATTCATACCTTTCTGAAGTGTATTAGTGCTATGGGAAATGCAATCAGTCTCGTCCAGGATTTGAACTCGTGTCGCCGTGTCCATTTCCTACGACGATAACCATTACACCACGGGCACCTCCACTATAATTGTTACAGTATAATCACCAGAGATTTGGTACAGGGACTCAATGACTTGGACATGAGAACACTTGTGGAAGCCTTCCAAACGATAGTATTGTTTAGATTGACCAGAATATCTAGAAGAATTCTGAAGTTTTAAGGAGATTTACTGTCATACAAACTCCAGGGAAAGACCATCAGCTGATGCTGGTGGGAAAAACTAGAAGAAGAAGAAGAAGAAGAAGAAGAAGAAGAAGAAGAAGAAGAAGAAGAAGAAATGGCAAAACAAGCATTGATGACAAAATTAGAGTGCTTGGATGCTCGCAAGAAGTGTGGTACAAAAAATAAAAGAAATAATTACAGTTCCAAAAAGTTTCATGAGTCAAAAATTGACATAGGCATCAGACGGTAATATTAATACGAACTTTACTGCTTTTTTATATTTTTCATATATGTGATCGTGAGGGTAAACGAGCGAAATCTTACACAAGAAAACTTGCACATGGCTAAGAAAGAGAAACCTTAAGAGAAAAGCCGAATCTCTTCTGATAGCAGCACAAAACAACGCCTTAAGGACTATCTCAATGCAAAAATAGACAAGGCGAAAAAAATAAAAGATTTTTCCTAATTTATTATTCCATCGAACGCGAAAACAGTTTTCGTTTATTTTTGGAGAAACAGACCTATTTTCATGACGTCATAATTATATTGAAAAATGTCAATCGGATCCTTTATTTCTCTTTTCCATTAGGTCTTTTCTTTTTTACTCTCTCTCTCTCTCTCTCTCTGTCTGTCCGTCAGTCTCTCTCTCTCTCTCTCTCTCTCTCTCTAGACATTAAGATCAAAATGCAGCTAAAATACCTATAAATATTTCATACTGGTCTAATTCCCGAAGATCGCTTTTTGTGTTCAACGGACAGTCGTTATTATGTTGTCTATTTAAAAAAATCTTTTTTGGTCCTATACATGTAGATTTATGGACGACAGATAATGAGGTTGAGGACATGCTCTTTCGATTGTCTTCTTTCTTTTATGGCATAAAAAAAATCATCGTTTACTGAATGCCAAAGTCACCCTTGTAGAAGAACAGCAGTACTACTTCTTAAAACATAGCTGGGGTAATAACTTTGTTCTTACCTTTCCCGAGGGTATTATCCAAACATTGAAAGAATAGCACAATTGGAGTTTGAACTTGCTTACTGCGCTGTCGAATTTTAACCACGTTAGGCACTACGCCTTGAGAACTCCTCTGTCTTGTAGTTTAATACTAAGAAGGAATATATATATATATATATATATATATATATATATATATATATATATATGTGTGTGTGTGTGTGTGTGTGTGTGTGTGTGTGTGTGTATTAGTGTCAGGTTAACTCTCTCTATAATTAAAGAGTGCGCAATATCGCTGATAAAGCATTTGTAGATCAACATCTAATTGTTTAGATACCGAGTGAAAGGTTTCAGTGACTGTTTCTTTCCTACCGGATTTTCAGACAATTGAATATTTATAAACGCTAAGCTAACATTAATAAATGCAAAGGTGTATATCTATATGTTTGTTTGCCTTCTGAGAACTACTGCTGAATCGGAGAATAGATCTCTATTCCAGCAGTATCTGTGATTAAAGCAGAATATATATATATATATATACACACACACACACACACACACACATACACACACACACATGTATATATATATATATATATATATACAGTGTACACGCACGCACACAGAAACACACGCGCACACACGCACATATACACACTTTATATATGTATATATATATATATATATATATATATTGTCAGTTTTGATAAAGTTACTGCTGGAATAGAGTTATTTACTCTGATTCAGCAACAAATCTCAGATGCCAAACTAGCATATATCTACGCACTTTTTGATTTTTACAATATAAGAGAATGCCTAACAAGCAGCTAGCTATGTACTCATTCAAAATGTAATTAAAATCAAAACATACTCAGTTTAAAGAAGTGCAGTGTAACATTGCGAGATAGAGACCCTGCCTTTATCAAGTAAGGTCATAATTTTTCTGTTTTATGATTTCTGATTGGTCGCATAGTATTTTTATGAGTTTAGAATGCCATATAAACAAGAGCAAAAAAAAACTTGCAATTGTATCCATAATCTAAAACTAACCAGATAAAGATTTGATTCGGTTAGATTGGTTTGATTTTTATGTGTAATGACCTATAAATCTTCATTTGTCATTTAAAGTTAAAGTCTTACAATAACATAACACTTATACCCGGTCATTGTCTATTGAATTGGAAACGTCTACTGCTGTGGTTAAAAAAAATGTTCTTTTCGAGATCCTTTGTGGATTCTCGAGTTCGACATGAAACACCTAAAGAAGGTAGAGGGACATATCGACCGAAACGTTGTAATGATAACAATTAAGATGAGGGCAATAGTACCAATATTCTAACGTGTAGTTGATATTAATAAATTGATAGTGTTAGGTGATTAGTAGATAATCAGTCTGAATTCAATGGCCACTAAGAGAAATTTAGTTCAATAATTAAACCCTTTGTTGACGTCAATTAAGCAAACATAATTCTTAAGATTGTTTTTAGTTTTAGAAAAGATGGCAGATTACTTACTAATTACGTTAAATTACTGCGTAAAGGTTCACATTTTAAGCTTGAAAAAATCTCTCCAAAACAAGGCTAAAATCTAAACTCTTACGACTAATTGGTCAACCACTAGCAATACTAAAAAACAAATAAATTAGTTCTAATTCATTTAAAAAGGAAATCACGAGGATTATTAAATAAGTTTCCAGACTTTTTTTCGTATGGGCACTTTTATTGATAGTTCACTCATGAAACTCTAGTCCCCTTCGAAGTAATCTCATCCGGCTGCATTGCACCTGTTTTACCGTTCCAACAAGTTCTGGAAGGGCCCATGGAAGTCCTTTGAGCTTAGGGAATAACCAAAAGTCACAGGGGCAATGTCTGGACGATAGGGAGGGTGAGTAACTGTCTTGATGCCCATCATGATCAAATATTATGTGACAAGGATGGAGTTGTGGACTGGTACATTGCCCTGGTGGAAATACCACTGACTCAATTTGAAGAGTGCTCGCCTCTTCCCAAGGAATCTCTCTTCCTGAACTCCCTTAAAACCTCAAAATAGTAACTCTAACCCCTAACCCTTAGGTCAAATGCTCTGGTGTATTGACTTCCTTACTCCTCCCACACCTCTCATGATCCCTCACAGACTCCCTGCCTTCCTTGAATCTCTTATGCCACTCAAAGATTCATGCAAGATTCATGCAAAAAGTAGTCTGAAGCATTCCATACGTTTCTGTGGCATTTTTTCCAAGTTTAAAACAGAATGTTATTGCATATCGTTCTTCGAAAATGTGCTCACGTCCAGATTGCATTTTTGAAATTCACCAGCTGTTACAATCAGGCTTTAGTAGGGTGTATTCCAATTGCTGCTGTAGCAGTTCCTTTGAACTTGAAATCATAAAAAATTGGTCAATTATCGCATAAGATGTATAGCAATAATTACTGAATTGTCAAGAGTCTATGACAATGTTAAATGCCTGTACAAAAAGTTAGGAAACTTATTAATTGCACCACGTACATCTCCAATTAAATATGCAAACAAATGATTGATAGTAAATAGAATTATCCGCGTTAGATAGAATTACTTGAAATCATTCATCTGAGAGCAAAAGAAAGAACTTAGGCTTGCCATTAAACGAAACGAAACTAAACTATATATTTTTCTATCTCTATCTCATAATATATATATATATATATATATATATATATATATATATATATATATATATATATATATATATATATTAGTATTTACATTTTGTTTTGATTACTTTGAGCGCCCATCCATGTAAATCTTCTTTCCATTATATACGTGCCACAGTTTTTGTAATCCTTGTGCGATCAGTAAAGATGCATTTTGCTAAACAACCTTTTTAATCAATACGCATTTCAGGCTTCGATAGGATACATTTAAAGAAGAAATAAAACGAGGATATCTATAAAATGAGCCTCAACCAATGCAAACAACCAATACGATATTCGTACGATGATGCATGGTGGTGATGATGAAACACATTATTGCATTGAGTGTTCGCCAGTAGAAGGTACGTTGACTATGTCGGCTAATCTGGCCGTTGTCAGCAAACATCTGTTAGCCCTAAAAGAAGGCATGGGCCTTTCCGATAAGTGCTTACACCTCGTGAAATGGATCAACAGCCGGGGAAGATAATGGTATTCTGTTTGGTTTTCGTTTCTCTCCGCTAACGTTAAAGAGAAGTGCTTTGTTTGCTTCGGTTAAATTTCCTATAACGATGATACTGGTGCTGTGGTGTGTCTAGAAGATGATGGTGATGATCATGATATGACAGACAGAGAAGGTTTATTGTTCATAGTGATGCTGCTAATTCTAATGTCATAGAAATTGATCGGGATCAGTACGTATTTAAGGATGTAGTGAGTAAAAGACGAACATATGATTATTGTGATTCACTAAGGCAACAGTGTAGTTTGACCACAAAGATGATGAAAAAGAAAAGCAAAAATGATTATTTATCTTTGCAGAACAATAGTGGCACTATTTAACCCATAGCTTTAGGGCGTGAAAAATGATAACGTGAGATACGATAAATATAAATAAAAAGGAAATACCAATAAAGAAAAGCAAATAAAAGTAGATGGTCGTCTTTTGTTTGCTCTGCTAAATAGTCAGGCTTAAAAGGAATTTAAAAAAGAAGGAGACGATGTTATCATATGTTATGCTTGAAATTACGTTTTCAGTTTATTACAATACGGTAAAAGAGAAATAGAAGAAAAAATTCTCAAGAAAATGTACCATTTTTTAAATACTTTTAGTTGTTAACATAAAATGTTAAATATACATAGAGAACAGAATATTGACCACGTATATTTAAAGTTATCTTTTTGAAATATGGACATCACTGTTGCACAAATAAATAAAAAATCGAAGAATATATTTAAGTAACGTCTCAGCTACGAGCAGCATGCGACACAAGACCAGTTTTGATTGCGGAATGCTAATTCGAATTTTGAATTTTCATTCTCCTATGTGGATTTCCTAAACAAGGTTAAAGAAATCATTCTCCCCTAATATTTACATCGAGTTAGGAAGAAAATAGATGGTTTAATGCCTTTCCTTAGAGTATTAGCATGAAATAAAATCCATACACCGTCAAAAGCATTTGAATTCAGGTTACTGATTCTATTTCCTGCGAATATAATCGGTACGCTAACCACGCTTCCTTAAAAAGAAATGGTATTAATAGAAAAAATAGAAGACCTTCCTCAAGAGCTGAATTGATTCAGTTCAGTCGGCTGGGTTAGTCGAATACACTGACTGCATTTCTGCCGAAGGATAAGAACTCCCTGCTACCGAGTATCCTGATATGACACTAAACAACCTGATAGTAAAGTCATTGTAATGCAGGAACTGTGGGAATGTAGAGTATATCTTCATTGCCATAGTTCCTAGGTCCACTTGCTCGGAGTATTAGTACCAGATTGGGTCCTATCTATGGGTCAAATAGAACGTTTTGACATTTAAACTAAAAGCAAACAAATGAATTATGCTAACTTAAAGTATTTGTAATAGAACTGTTTCATCATTTAACTGTGTGTAAACAAATGACCGATGTTTAATTAAATTGTCAGTAATACATAGCAATTCATGGAATTATCTATCTTTGTTGACTTATATTTACAAATCATTTGTATATGAATTAGCCATATTAGCATTAAATAATCTGCAATGGTTGATATACCATAAAACTAAACCAAACCAAACTGAATTGATTCTGCTAAAAATGCTACGAAAGCACGACTAAGATTACCGAAGGAATTTTGAGGAAAATCACGTAGACTGTAAAGATCTTATAGCTGGTGTTTTTACTTAGGGCGTTTCTTGAATAACTTTTATATAAAAAACCGTCAATCATAGTGATAGTAAACTTTTGGTAGCAGTGAGGCATAACCCCTTATTATACGAAACATTTTCTCAATCGGGAAGTTTTAAGGAAGTAGAGCACTCTTTCATTTATTCGATTGATTTATTGACCAGAAAATATGGAAGCTATTGACATTTCTTAACGATATTCATCTTATAATTGACGACAGGTAACTGAATGAGAAACGAAAGAAAGATGGAAAAAAGAGATCGTTGATTTATTTTTTTATTGATTTTAACAGCATTTCAACCAGTGTATGTTTTTTTTCATGGCTTCATTGTACGATCTTATTTACTTTATTGAATTCCTTCATTTTACCCCTTCATTTTTATGCCTTCATATACGTTCATATACTTATTTATATAACATATAGGAATTACGAACTTACAATGGATTGTACATTCGTATTTACTTTATTTTAAGCCTTCATTTTAAGCCTTCATCGTCCGTTCGTATTAACTTTATTTCATTCCTTTATTTTAGCCCTTCATTTTATGCCTTCATTTTGCGTTCGTATTCATTTTATTTCTTTTTTTCATTCTTTTATTTTATTCCTCTATTTTATGCCAATACGGTATGTTCGTTTTTACTTCATCTTATGCCTTCATTTTATGCCTTTATTTTGTGGCTTAATTGTAAGTCCGTATTTTCTTTATTTCATGTTTTCATTTTATGCCTTTATTTTACGCCTTCATTAAACATTTGTATTTTTTTATTTCATGCCTTCGTTTTATGCCTTTATTTTGTGCCTTCATTAAACATTTGTATTTTCTTTATTTCATACCTTCGTTTTGTATCTTTATTTTGTGCCTTCATTAAACATTCGTATTTGCTTTATTTCATGCCTTCGTTTTATGCCTTTAATTTGTGCCTTCATTGAACATTCGTATTTGCTTTATTTCATGCCTTCGTTTTATGCCTTTATTTTGTGCCTTCATTAAACATTCGTATTTTCTTTATTTCATGCCTTCGTTTTATGTCTTTTTTTTTGTGCCTTCATTGACCATTCGTACTTTCTTTATTTCATGCCTTCATTCTATGCCTTTATTTTATGCCTTGATTTTTACGTTCGTATTTGCTTTATTTTATACTTTCATTTTAAATCTTTCATTGTACATTCGTATTAACCTCATTTCATGCCGTCCATGTATGTTCGTATTTACATTCTTTCGTAGATTTTTCTTTACAGATTTTTTTAATATTTACGTTTCTATCGAATGCAGTTTAGTGTAATACCTAGGAATCCTCTTTTTTTGTCTTTCACCTCTGTAGGGGATACATTCAGTGTATTCTAAGTTTCGTTGACTGGGTAATCAAAACGGTTCTCAAAGGAAATTGCAGAATGCGTAAGGCAGCTAAATGGAAGATTATCAGTCAAAAGTTGCACTAAGTAAAACGAGGCAATAAAGGAACGAAAATCTTCAAAAACAAGAAATTAAAAAACAGGAGAAAACTGCAACTATTCCGGAGATGTAATTGAAGAAATTCCAGAAACACAAGGATGGAAAGATTTGGCAAGAGGTTATATGGAAAGAAATATCTAATTCTCATAAATGACCACCTAAAACAAACACAAAAGAACCAATCAAACAAAGGCAGTCAGTTGATTGGTTGGTTTGTTGGGTTTATGGCTTATCAACCTTTGTAGGGTATTTAATGTCTAATCCCTTTTTACAAAATAATACATTCTATTTCAAACGTTTCATTTTAGACTAAGTACTGTTTCAATGTCCAAAAAAGTTCCATTTCAAACTATCCATATAAGCATACAAAAACAGTTCTATTTCAAACAATTCAGTTTAGCATGAGTACGCAGTTTACAATAAGTACAGTTTAATTGTCAAAAACATTTCTACTTCAAGTTAGTCAGTTTAGTCAAACAGTTCTAACTCAAACAATTCAGTTTAGAGTAAGTATAGTTTTTGCTTACACACTGTTAAATGTCAAAATAGTTCTCTTTCAAACAATTCCTTTTATCGTAAATACAGTTTAGATATCAAAAACAGTTCAATTTCAAACAATTCAGTTTAGCATAATTACGCAGTTTACAGATCAAAACAGTTATATTTCAAGTAATTAAGTTAAGCATAAGTATGTCTTTTAGTTCTATTTAATCGATAGATAGGACCCTATCAGGTGCCAGAGTATACCTAAGAGTGATGGCAATGGAGGAGTACTCTGCATTCCCCTAAGCTCCAGCATTACTGGAACCTCGCCATCAGACTATTTAGTGTCATATACAGGACATTCGTTGAGGGGGTCGTACTCTGCAGAGATGCAGTCGGTGTATTCTACAGCCCCAGACGACAGGGCAAAATAGCAGTGAATGAGGAGACATAGAAAAATGTCAAATGAAGGCTCTGTGGATACAGAGAATATATTTTCAGTCTTATATTAATCAGATGTAAACTCTTCTTGCCGTTTAATATCATGAGAGGTAGGAAATTTCACCATTGATTTTGAGTTCGATTTTTACAGGGTGCCCCATTCTATTTTCAAAACGAAACAAATGTTTTTGATTTAATTATTCATTGATTTTAACACTTGTAAACATGTTTTAAGTTATACCATGCCTAAATGTTATTGAATTGCGTTGATTGTATATTGATATGTATTTCAATTTTTGGATCTTAAGAGTTTTTCAATTTTTCAAATTGTGCGAGTAAGTACTGCTAATTTTTAAACAGTTCTATTTGACCCACAGATAGAAAAAAAACAAAAAACAAACTTACAACCACTTGGAGTCAGATTCGATCAGGGTGAAATGGCATTGAAGGAAACTACTAAATCCCCAGAGATTAAGAACTGAAGAATTTTGTATCATACCAAAATTAACCTTTTTTTTTTGTGGAGAGTCTCATCTCTTTGCAGGGGATGTAACTATCTAACCCCAGTCGATAGTTTGGTATACTAATGTTAGTAAATATCTACATATTAATTGACTCCTGAAATTTGCTATTGCTGAGGTTTACTTAGAGTGGTACAAAGACCTTGTGTTGCTTGTAATAAAAGAATGGAGTAGATGCGTTTGAAAGCAACGGTTATAGCCTCAAGACATGGAATCGGCGAATCAAGTTCAAATCTAGGACAAAACTGATAACTTTTCACTTACGTAATACACTAGGGTCAATTACATGTCATACTGTGTTCTTTTTAGGTTAGACACACTGTCTAGGGAAAAGAAAGTTCTATCCAAAAGCCTTTAACTGTAGAACTGACCTTGTCTTACAACCTTCTCATCATGAAAGGGCTGGGTAAAAACAGACCAGTTTTATTAAGTGGTCAACTATCTAAGTATTCTGCAGTAAACCAGAGATCTATCGAGAACCAGTGAATTTAGTTTAACTTGGCATTCACTCAATTGAATCCCGTAAGTTTACATAGAAAGAATCCATTATAGACATGATGGTGTATAGTGTTGTGTGCATCGCGAAGAAAGTTAACGGAGACAACGCGACAAAGAAGAAATGAAGACATAATGATGAAATGAAGTTGGTCATATCAGGAAAGATAATTCAGACACGTCGTCACAAAAAAAAACCATTCACTTTATTGCTGATGATACAACTTAGCTCTGGACTGGTATCAGAAATTATGAAGTCAATAAGTGGTATTTTCGAGTAAATGAAAAAAGATATATTCTTTAAAATATCGTATCCTACTCACCCCAATAAAGGAGCCAGCTTCGCTCAGCCCTAAATTTAGTATGTTAAAAGTCGCTATCCAGGTTATTAACTGCCCCTTTTTAGAAATATTCAAGTCTGGTGTTTGAACGTCTATTGCACAAACACCTAGAGTTCTCGTGATGGACTTTTTGCTGTTGGATACAAAGCCAGGCACCAGAGTCACTGATGATGCGAGGTGGGTACAATATTACACGTGTTTTGTGGATGATCTACTTGAAAATATAAATCGATCCGTGTTTATCGCAGACACCAATAGCAGACAGCAAAATATATCTGAAAGTTTAGAATAGTTAAACTTCTCTATGGGTTTAAGACACAAATCAATCACCCAGTTGAGGGGAACAGACCAAAAGAGTTATGAGCAAAAAGGAAATGTGACAGATGGAGAAAATCATTGCTTAGACTATAGAAAAATATTTAAAAGTAATATCGATGCTAATAGCCAAAGAAGTGAAATAAAATATATCAGGCAGGAATGTGACGGTTGTTCTCTCCGTGGCTGAGGTGATTGCGACAGTAGTGAAAACTTAGCAAAATTGTTGGGAAATCTAAAAATCCGATGAATCAAGGTCATCCAGAATATAAAACTGCTGGAAAGAGGGGCTCTGGATAGATCCTGAAGCGAAGTGATAAATAACATTATTTGTCACGACATGGAAATCAGAACCCCTTGTCTTGATTTTGATATCAATTTTAATTCCAGTATTCAATAGAATTGTTAGGTTTTGTCTCGTTTTGGTTTATTTTATTTTATTTTATATTACTTTATTTTTAATTCTCTCATCCCCCTTCTTGTTGGAGCAAATAACATTTGTTTGCACGAATCAATTACTGTCGTCTGTCTACAAGGAATTAAGTATGGAAAATTAGTTGTTGTGTGCATAGTGAAGAAAAGCTGATAGGGCATGTCGTAATCATAGAACACAGAAAAATCGGAAAGAGAACGAAAACTTGGAGAGAGAAAAAAAATGAGGTCCTTTCGGGGAACTAAAGCAATTTTAGATGTTACCTGTACGCATCGTTACTGGAGCGACTGAAATACTTCCAGTGATTTCCAATTCGATTAAAAGCACAAAAATAAAATGGTGAGTGTGGGATTAAAACTTTTAAAGGGGAGAATAATTAGATCAATGATGATGCCGAGGAGAATGTTTCAATACGAAGAGGATATGCTGTTATTTGATCTTCCGGAAATCCAGTTGAGGAGACTGGTATGGAAACTCTAGCCGTAAAGTAACGAGAGGAATATAGAGTAATAGTAGTACGAATCATGGACGCAATATTTTTATCGATGTTGGACTAGAATCCAGTCATCTGACATGTAAGTAAACCAGCATGATAAAATCAAATATATATATATATATATATATATATATATATATATATATATATATATATATATATATCAAAGTAAACATTTAGATCACAGATAATGTTAATCATAAAAATCATTATCCACTTTGATTTTAAAACATTGACAGATAGTAATTTTCAGATCTAGGACAGTTGTCATTTCTAGCGTAAACGATTATACTGATGTGTAAAAGTACATTTTTTATAAGCAATAGCAAACGAGTCAAGTTAACAAGCTATTGATAATGTGTTTGATTTTCCATGTGTGTCCCGTGCTTCTGACCTTGTTCCAGAAACAATAAAAGCTTGCAAGTAGTTATGCTTATAAGAAAAAAATCTCATGGTTCTTCAACTGTGATATCTTAAAACCAACATAAGCAGAACAAATTATAATTTTTTTTCAAAGGGAGGCGTGCAGAACGAAACAGTTATTATCGTTGGCACTAAAATTAGCGACATGATTTCATATCCTGAATGACACTGGTTATAATTTACTTCATGGTAATCCACTTGGGAAAAGCATAATTTCATCTATTTTACCACTCTGAGCTATGGGTAAATAACAAGCCCGACTGGATTCTTTAGACTTGGTGAGGTAAGCAATCTAAGAAAAGGAGCACTCTTAATTCAAATCAGGATTACTCGGCTTTAAAGTTGACCTCGTGTCATATCCTACCCTTGTTGGAGTTGTGGGGTATATATATTCAATGTTTGTAAAACAATTTTAGGAAACATTTGATTTCATTTTTTGGGAGGATCTCGTCCGTAACAGAAAAAAAAAGCATTGACTAATACTTTCCTGAATGTAACTTGTGTACGATGACGATTAGAAATTTGCTAACTATTTTAAACGGTGAGATCGAACGACATAATAGATATGTTTGGCTATTTGAGTTAGCCAAACAAAACACCACATATATCACCCTCATATCCTAAGCACGGCTAAAATTTATCACACTGAAGCAAGTATTGGACACTTAGAATAAGATCGAACTCGTTAGTAATAGAAATACGTTTCTAACTCGTTAACTACCTCACAATGACGAGACTCCGTGATAAAATATATAAATAAATAAATAAAATCCATGGAACGTTTCAATGAGCAAAAAGCTGAAAAATTTGAAGTAAACTTTCAAGTCAAGAACAGCACAGTTTAAAAATTAAACGCGCACACTCACACACACTTACACCAACAAGCACACACAAACACACAAATGGTAATGAAGGAGTACTCTAACCTCCCCAGATCTCCAGAAACTTCTTATTCAGATGTAGTTTAGTGTCATACACTGGACACAATTTTTATAAAATGTGAGTATCTCTCTGCGTAGCATACAATCAAGAAATGTTAAGTGTCGCCCCCCAATTTCATGCTTCATTAGATTGATGAGGCATAAAATTTTATAGAATTTCTTCTTTCCCACGTATTTATTTCTATAGACCTGTCATATTCACACAATTTTTGTTCCATTTTGTTAGCTTACGATAGAAACAGATGCTAATATCCGCAGATTGATCCATGACATATTAGACAGGAATGGTCATACTTAAAATGAATTTTGAATGTAAATATTCAATCTGACGCAGCGCGAAACTAAGACAACTACACTGCGCAGATAAAGGAAAAGGAAACTTGTGCTAGATGTTGGCTTGTAAAGAGTCTCACAAATCAAACAGAAAAATACAAGAAAACTGAGAAACGGGTCTTTGCAGGTCCCGGAGAAAAGAAGGGGGTCTAGAAGAGCTTGTTCCTACTCAGAAGACAGGGCGGTTTGAAGAATACCAGAGAGACAATGAAATCATAAGTCAGAACCAAACGTTATACGTTTATCTCAGGTGATGCGGATTCCAGCTTTACAATAAACGTAAACACGAAGGTCTAAGGTCCAAGAAACGATTGCCGAGTTTTTGATTTACTTTCCTACGATATACCCCATGATAATCACTTCCTTAAATGTAGCTGATTCGTTTTGATGTGTTCAGTCTTGTTTTTGGTCAGGGTCCCATGCAACAGTAAAGTCATACTATGGCAATAAAAATCCTATGATGATTGAATAATGATACAATGAATTGAAATGAATAAAATATTTTGTTAAACTTACTGGACTCTTTTCTATGTATCTGATAGATTTCTTATTACTTTATTTTGTTTCCTCACGACGAACTTAACTGACGCAACCAATACTCATAGGAAAAGTGTATAAATAATAGAAATTATAGACAAAAATATAGCATCTGCAAGAAAAAATATTTATATGCATAATATATTAACGCGCGTTAATGCGTATAATTTTGAAACCCCAATTGTACAGATAGATAGATAGATAGATAGGCATGAATCTGAATAGAATGATTTTAGTTATCTCTCCAAGAAGTCTCAATAGAATGAAATAAATTTAATTAGAATGTGATAGATCGATAGATAGATAGATAGATAGATAGATAGATAGGCATGAATCTGAATAGAAGGATTTTAGTTCTCTCTCCAAGAAGTCTCAATAGAATGAAACCAAATTAGATAGATAGATAGATAGATAGATAGATAAGTTCAAACATTAACGGAACATAGTGATTTTCTTTCGATAAAAACTATAAAAATAGTTAGTTTATTTTTTCTTTCTATATTTGGGGGAAACCCACACTTATTCTCGTTCAGACTTAAAGTACATCCAAATGCTGTAATCTGACATAACAAATCTTTGCATTACCAAGAATAGTTCCGGATAAAAGAGAGCTCATCGGTTTCTGAAGAGACAGCAACGCAAACTGAAAATTACTTAAGGTGAAAGAAGTAGTGCATTTGCAAAACAAGACTGTATAAATAATCTCAAGGTAGATTTGGACATCATGCTCGTATTCCGCGCGTGAGCACGGAATTTAGACACTCAACTCGATCTTAAAGCAGACAAAGGAAAAAGATACCATTAAGATGATCAAAATAAAGTCAGTGATACTCAATTTTGAAAGCTTTGTTCCAACAGAAGTAACGCTTCGCTTTTCAAGAGTTAAAAATTAAACTTACGCTTATTGAGATGTTTTACATTGCTTATACCAAATCAGTTTTTGTCAGTGAAAGTAAAACACCATAGAATAAAAGTAAGATTATATAATTTCTACCGTGACAAAAATAAAAGAAGTGTGTTCTTGCAAGCTAGCCAAGTGAAGTTTGATTGAGAGAGAGAGAGAGAGAGAAAGAAAGAGAGAGAGGGAGGGAGGGAGGGAGGGAGGGAAGCGGAGAGAGAGAAAGAGAGAGATAGTACATTGACTATGGCAATTTATTGTATTAAATCTACACCAAAAAAATTCTTCTATATTTTGTTCAAGATAATCTTGAGCATTAAACTAAGAAGATTGCCCCGTCGGCAGGGCCTGGTATATGCAAACTATGTCCCCATCGTAGTAGTAACCCTTCTTAAAATAAAAAAAAGAAACATAGTGTGTTCAGTATGCCATTAAACTGTATTCAATGGGATGTGCAATAAGCGTTACGGTTATCGCCATAAAAATATAGGGCAAAAAATTAAATTATATGTATTACATAGCAATACTCGAAACCACTTAACTGTGTTCAGACAAATTAGTTTTATCTTTTTTGATAAAAGTAAACATTTCTACAAACTATTCGGTAACAAATCACAGGCATATCCATTTAAATGTGTATAAAGAAATGACTTTTTAAAATCAAAATGTTAATGTTGTATAGCAATATTTGAAAACATTTGAATGTGTGTTAACAAATGATTCATAATAGATAGAATTATTTATGTCATATTGGAATACTTGGAACCATTTAAATGTTTGCAAGTAGATCAGTTTTGGCTGTTAAAAATGTTGCCTACTGACAATTTGTTCACAAATCTTATATGTTTAACATAAGCATAAACGGGATTCGGCATAAAATAGCTTACAAGATTTCAGATGTCATAAAAAAAAATATTAAACAACTTCGTGTACTACACGCTCTAAGAAAATGATGTTCTTTCAATATTATTAATTATACAAAAATATGCAAGTTCTAGCAGAAATGCAAATCAGATAGTCTTAGAATTATACATTTGGCTTATACTTTCTGAGTCTATCAAAAATGATACACGTTTC
Source organism: Sepioteuthis lessoniana (assembly GCA_963585895.1). NCBI lineage: Eukaryota > Metazoa > Mollusca > Cephalopoda > Myopsida > Loliginidae > Sepioteuthis > Sepioteuthis lessoniana. Next base: position 94,512,924 of record OY757911.1, on the reverse strand, counting down.
TTTTTCTTTTTTTTATGAGCATATCAATATCTGTGGGCTATCTTTTGCTAATACTATTTTGGTAGAAGAAAAGAAGAGATGCTATTCTACAAATAAATGATGGATAAAGAAGTTCATACCTTTGCCAAGAATATTAATCCAAAAGTAAAGATAATAGTGCTACTACAAATGAGACAAGCCATTAATTATTCAGGATGTATCAACACGCTATAAAGACCTTCATTATGTACAAATTTACTGAAACTCTGATTAGAGGATTCGTTTCGAGCTGGACTGTCGCGGTAGTAACGAGGATTTGTGAATTCTGATGCATCATATTTATAGAAAGTGTGTACAGCCGAAACCTTCTAAGTCGTAGTCTACGTGTTATGTTGCTGTCTCAAAGAAAGTTACAGGATCGAGACGTTGAGATAATGACGAGATAGGGTTGTTCATATCAGCAAAAGAATAGTCAGACACGTGGTAAAAAAATACATCCCAGTCACTTTATTGCCGATGTTACAATAACGCTCTGGACCGGTCTTAAAAACAAGAAATTGTGAAATAGTATTTGCAAGTTGATCTAAGAAAAATCCATACTTTTACAAATCTGGTCATTCAAGAAGTGACTTTTCGCTCTTGATAAACTGACTCAGCCTTTTCAAAAACTGAAATCTCTTGTGTCAGACAATCTTATGCAACGATAGCGAGATTTCTCGTGATTAACCTTTTGTAGTGGGTTACACAGGTTTGCAAAACGGTCTCTAGTGGTGGGAAGTGACCACTGCATATAAAACTAGTTTTAATGCCAGCATCTTAGACCCTGTCTGAATTACAATCCTAGCTTCAAGAAGTGTTGATATTTAATTTTTCATTAGCTGCAGAAGATCTTGCAAACGTAGACGACTTCGATCTTATACAATTCATCTTCATTTTATACCTTCTTGTTATGAAGTTTGCCCCAGTAGAAGAGGTTGCACTGAAAATCTCTTCCCGTCTCTCTCTGTTTTTTCACTTTAGTTGATTCGACCAAATATAACGGTCCTTTATCAATTTCGTGATGCCTACGAACACTGATGGCTAGAAAATAGTTCGAAAAGTATCGAGGATTATATTCTTCTGTCTTGCTTATCAACAAGCTATTGATAATGTGTTTGATTTTCCGTGTGTGTCCCGTGCTTCTGACCTTGTTCCAGAAACAATATAAGCTTGCAAGTAGTTATGCTTATAAGAAAAAAATCTCATGGTTCTTCAACTGTGATATCTTAAAACCAACATAAGCAGAACAGCAGAACAAATTATAATTTTTTTCAAAGGGAGGCGTGCAGAACGAAACAGTTATTATCGTTGGTGCTAAAATTAGCGACATGATTTCATATCCTAAATGACACTGGTTATATTTCAAGTCATGCTAATCCACTTGGGAAAAGCATAATTTCATCTATTTTACCACTCTGAGCTATGGGTAAATAACAAGCCCGACTGGATTCTTTAGACTTGGTGAGGTAAGCAATCTAAGAAAAGGAGCACTCTTAATTCAAATCAGGATTACTCGGCTTTAAAGTTGACCTCGTGTCATATCCTACCCTTGTTGGAGTTGTGGGGTATATATATTCAATGTTTGTAAAACAATTTTAGGAAACATTTGATTTCATTTTTTGGGAGGATCTCGTCCGTAACAGAAAAAAAAAAGCATTGACTAATACTTTCCTGAATGTAACTTGTGTACGATGACGATTAGAAATTTGCTAACTATTTTAAACGGTGAGATCGAACGACATAATAGATATGTTTGGCTATTTGAGTTAGCCAAACAAAACACCACATATATCACCCTCATATCCTAAGCACGGCTAAAATTTATCACACTGAAGCAAGTATTGGACACTTAGAATAAGATCGAACTCGTTAGTAATAGAAATACGTTTCTAACTCGTTAACTACCTCACAATGACGAGACTCCGTGATAAAATATATAAATAAATAAATAAAATCCATGGAACGTTTCAATGAGCAAAAAGCTGAAAAATTTGAAGTAAACTTTCAAGTCAAGAACAGCACAGTTTAAAAATTAAACGCGCACACTCACACACACTTACACCAACAAGCACACACAAACACACAAATGGTAATGAAGGAGTACTCTAACCTCCCCAGATCTCCAGAAACTTCTTATTCAGATGTAGTTTAGTGTCATACACTGGACACAATTTTTATAAAATGTGAGTATCTCTCTGCGTAGCATACAATCAAGAAATGTTAAGTGTCGCCCCCCAATTTCATGCTTCATTAGATTGATGAGGCATAAAATTTTATAGAATTTCTTCTTTCCCACGTATTTATTTCTATAGACCTGTCATATTCACACAATTTTTGTTCCATTTTGTTAGCTTACGATAGAAACAGATGCTAATATCCGCAGATTGATCCATGACATATTAGACAGGAATGGTCATACTTAAAATGAATTTTGAATGTAAATATTCAATCTGACGCAGCGCGAAACTAAGACAACTACACTGCGCAGATAAAGGAAAAGGAAACTTGTGCTAGATGTTGGCTTGTAAAGAGTCTCACAAATCAAACAGAAAAATACAAGAAAACTGAGAAACGGGTCTTTGCAGGTCCCGGAGAAAAGAAGGGGGTCTAGAAGAGCTTGTTCCTACTCAGAAGACAGGGCGGTTTGAAGAATACCAGAGAGACAATGAAATCATAAGTCAGAACCAAACGTTATACGTTTATCTCAGGTGATGCGGATTCCAGCTTTACAATAAACGTAAACACGAAGGTCTAAGGTCCAAGAAACGATTGCCAAGTTTTTGATTTACTTTCCTACGATATACCCCATGATAATCACTTCCTTAAATGTAGCTGATTCGTTTTGATGTGTTCAGTCTTGTTTTTGGTCAGGGTCCCATGCAACAGTAAAGTCATACTATGGCAATAAAAATCCTATGATGATTGAATAATGATACAATGAATTGAAATGAATAAAATATTTTGTTAAACTTACTGGACTCTTTTCTATGTATCTGATAGATTTCTTATTACTTTATTTTGTTTCCTCACGACGAACTTAACTGACGCAACCAATACTCATAGGAAAAGTGTATAAATAATAGAAATTATAGACAAAAATATAGCATCTGCAAGAAAAAATATTTATATGCATAATATATTAACGCGCGTTAATGCGTATAATTTTGAAACCCCAATTGTACAGATAGATAGATAGATAGATAGGCATGAATCTGAATAGAATGATTTTAGTTATCTCTCCAAGAAGTCTCAATAGAATGAAATAAATTTAATTAGAATGTGATAGATCGATAGATAGATAGATAGATAGATAGATAGATAGATAGGCATGAATCTGAATAGAAGGATTTTAGTTCTCTCTCCAAGAAGTCTCAATAGAATGAAACCAAATTAGATAGATAGATAGATAGATAGATAGATAAGTTCAAACATTAACGGAACATAGTGATTTTCTTTCGATAAAAACTATAAAAATAGTTAGTTTATTTTTTCTTTCTATATTTGGGGGAAACCCACACTTATTCTCGTTCAGACTTAAAGTACATCCAAATGCTGTAATCTGACATAACAAATCTTTGCATTACCAAGAATAGTTCCGGATAAAAGAGAGCTCATCGGTTTCTGAAGAGACAGCAACGCAAACTGAAAATTACTTAAGGTGAAAGAAGTAGTGCATTTGCAAAACAAGACTGTATAAATAATCTCAAGGTAGATTTGGACATCATGCTCGTATTCCGCGCGTGAGCACGGAATTTAGACACTCAACTCGATCTTAAAGCAGAAAAAGGAAAAAGATACCATTAAGATGATCAAAATAAAGTCAGTGATACTCAATTTTGAAAGCTTTGTTCCAACAGAAGTAACGCTTCGCTTTTCAAGAGTTAAAAATTAAACATACGCTTATTGAGATGTTTTACATTGCTTATACCAAATCAGTTTTTGTCAGTGAAAGTAAAACACCATAGAATAAAAGTAAGATTGTATAATTTCTACCGTGACAAAAATAAAAGAAGTGTGTTCTTGCAAGCTAGCCAAGTGAAGTTTGATTGAGAGAGAGAGAGAGAGAAAGAGAGAGAGAGAGGGAGGGAGGGAGGGAAGCGGAGAGAGAGACAGAGAGAGATAGTACATTGACTATGGCAATTTATTGTATTAAATCTACACCAAAAAAATTCTTCTATATTTTGTTCAAGATAATCTTGAGCATTAAACTAAGAAGATTGCCCCGTCGGCAGGGCCTGGTACATGCAAACTATGTCCCCATCGTAGTAGTAACCCTTCTTAAAATAAAAAAAAAGAAACATAGTGTGTTCAGTATGCCATTAAACTGTATTCAATGGGATGTGCAATAAGCGTTACGGTTATCGCCATAAAAATATAGGGCAAAAAATTAAATTATATGTATTACATAGCAATACTCGAAACCACTTAACTGTGTTCAGACAAATTAGTTTTATCTTTTTTGATAAAAGTAAACATTTCTACAAACTATTCGGTAACAAATCACAGGCATATCCATTTAAATGTGTATAAAGAAATGACTTTTTAAAATCAAAATGTTAATGTTGTATAGCAATATTTGAAAACATTTGAATGTGTGTTAACAAATGATTCATAATAGATAGAATTATTTATGTCATATTGGAATACTTGGAACCATTTAAATGTTTGCAAGTAGATCAGTTTTGGCTGTTAAAAATGTTGCCTGCTGACAATTTGTTCACAAATCTTACATGTTTAACATAAGCATAAACGGGATTCGGCATAAAATAGCTTACAAGATTTCAGATGTCATAAAAAAAAATATTAAACAACTTCGTGTACTACACGCTCTAAGAAAATGATGTTCTTTCAATATTATTAATTATACAAAAATATGCAAGTTCTAGCAGAAATGCAAATCAGATAGTCTTAGAATTATACATTTGGCTTATACTTACTGAGTCTATCAAAAATGATACACGTTTCTTTTTCTTTTTTTTATGAGCATATCAATATCTGTGGGCTATCTTTTGCCAATACCATTTTGGTAGAAGAAAAGAAGAGATGCTATTCTACAAATAAATGATGGATAAAGAAGTTCATACCTTTGCCAAGAATATTAATCCAAAAGTAAAGATAATAGTGCTACTACAAATGAGACAAGCCATTAATTATTCAGGATGTATCAACACGCTATAAAGACCTTCATTATGTACAAATTTACTGAAACTCTGATTAGAGGATTCGTTTCGAGCTGGACTGTCGCGGTAGTAACGAGGATTTGTGAATTCTGATGCATCATATTTATAGAAAGTGTGTACAGCCGAAACCTTCTAAGTCGTAGTCTACGTGTTATGTTGCTGTCTCAAAGAAAGTTACAGGATCGAGACGTTGAGATAATGACGAGATAGGGTTGTTCATATCAGCAAAAGAATAGTCAGACACGTGGTAAAAAAATACATCCCAGTCACTTTATTGCCGATGTTACAATAACGCTCTGGACCGGTCTTAAAAACAAGAAATTGTGAAATAGTATTTGCAAGTTGATCTAAGAAAAATCCATACTTTTACAAATCTGGTCATTCAAGAAGTGACTTTTCGCTCTTGATAAACTGACTCAGCCTTTTCAAAAATTGAAATCTCTTGTGTCAGACAATCTTATGCAACGATAGCGAGATTTCTCGTGATTAACCTTTTGTAGTGGGTTACACAGGTTTGCAAAACGGTCTCTAGTGGTGGGAAGTGACCACTGCATATAAAACTAGTTTTAATGCCAGCATGTTAGACCCAGTCTGAATTACAATCCTAGCTTCAAGAAGTGTTGATATTTAATTTTTCATTAGCTGCAGAAGATCTTGCAAACGTAGACGACTTCGATCTTATACAATTCATCTTCATTTTATACCTTCTTGTTATGAAGTTTGCCCCAGTAGAAGAGGTTGCACTGAAAATCTCTTCCCGTCTCTCTCTGTTTTTTCACTTTAGTTGATTCGACCAAATATAACGGTCCTTTATCAATTTCGTGATGCCTACGAACACTGATGGCTAGAAAACAGTTCGAAAAGTATCGAGGATTATATTCTTCTGTCTTGCTCATCAACAAGCTATTGATAATGTGTTTGATTTTCCGTGTGTGTCCCGTGCTTCTGACCTTGTTCCAGAAACAATATAAGCTTGCAAGTAGTTATGCTTATAAGAAAAAAATCTCATGGTTCTTCAACTGTGATATCTTAAAACCAACATAAGCAGAACAGCAGAACAAATTATAATTTTTTTCAAAGGGAGGCGTGCAGAACGAAACAGTTATTATCGTTGGTGCTAAAATTAGCGACATGATTTCATATCCTAAATGACACTGGTTATATTTCACGTCATGCTAATCCACTTGGGAAAAGCATAATTTCATCTATTTTACCACTCTGAGCAATGGGTAAATAACAATCCCGACAGGATTCTAAGAAAAGGAGCACTCTTAATTCAAATCAGGATTACTCGGCTTTAAAGTTGACCTTGTGTCATATCCTACCCTTGTTGGAGTGGTGGGGTATATATATTCAATGTTTGAAAAACAATTTTAGAAAACATTTGATTTAATTTTTTGGGAGGATCTCGTCCGTAACAGAAAAAAAAAGCATTGACTAATACTTTCCTGAATGTAACTTGTGTACGATGACGATTAGAAATTTGCTAACTATTTTAAACGGTGAGATCGAACGACATAATAGATATGTTTGGCTATTTGAGTTAGCCAAACAAAACACCACATATATCACCCTCATATCCTAAGCACGGCTAAAATTTATCACACTGAAGCAAGTATTGGACACTTAGAATAAGATCGAACTCGTTAGTAATAGAAATACGTTTCTAACTCGTTAACTACCTCACAATGACGAGACATCGTGATAAAATATATAAATAAATAAATAAAATCCATGGAACGTTTCAATGAGCAAAAAGCTGAAAAATTTGAAGTAAACTTTCAAGTCAAGAACAGCACAGTTTAAAAATTAAACGCGCACACTCACACACACTTACACCAACAAGCACGCACAAACGCACAAATGGTAATGAAGGAGTACTCTAACCTCCCCAGATCTCCAGAAACTTCTTATTCAGATGTAGTTTAGTGTCATACACAGGACACAATTTTTATAAAATGTGAATTTTAAAGCGTGGATTTTGAATTCATGTCCAATATTTTATTACTTCAAAATTTTTGTTTCGTTTTCCTTTTTAATCGGCGACAATAAATCTTTGTTAATAACTCGGATGATGTATTTGAGATAAAGCTAAAATATAATGAATATGTATTTTCGGTTCTTGTCTCATAAGGATTGATTCACAACCAATTTAGTGACGTTTACCGATTTACAAATTGAAACAAGAAAACATATACTCACAAATCATTAAATCTGTAAACACTAGAACAGCTGCGACAAGTAATAATTTTGGATTGACTCATTAATAATTACTGCTATCTAAAAGCTGAAAAGTTTTAACGGCGCATTTCAAACTTCCAGTGTTTTCAACGCGACTGAAAATTAGCTGATTAAAGCGTACCTTCATCGATTATTCTTATTTCAGTAGTGAAAGAGTGCGCATCACGATTTCATTAATCAATTCACTGCACTAATTCTGCCGGCTATGGGTTAAATAGTACCATTCTAATACGGAAAAAAAATTACCTTACAACAAACTTAAAACAAATTTTCTCTGAAATAAACCCAAAAAACTTACTCGGATACTTAAAAGAAGTTCACCTGTACAGCAAAATTAAAAAAAAAAAAAAAAACTTCCCCCGAAAATGTTAAAAAAATATGTATAATAAATGTTCAAACCAAACATATGGAAAAAAGTGTGTTTAAAGAAATACTCCTCCACCATTTTTTTCCCACAAAATATACCAAAAATATAATAACAAATTAAATAACATCAATTTACCTCAAAAACTGAGCCGGCATTAAATGACCCCTTGTGGTTGATATGCCGTAAAACAAAACTGAAACAAAACAAATCACCGCACTAATTCGAACGAACTGAAAGTGCTTATTCTAAATATTATTTTTCAGGAGTTTGATAATTACAAAAACGGCTACAGGAAAAGGTAAGAACTATTGTTGTGTTTATAGCCAAGGTGGCATTACTAACTGCAAAGTCTGAAACTGGTTTCAAAGTTTGTTCTGTTACTACGGCGACAGTCCAGCTCGAAACGAATCCTCTAATCAGAGTTTCAGTAAACTTGTACATAATGATATGTCATTGAGAGATGAACCCAGAACAGGACAGTCATAAGACTTCGATCAAGAAACTTGAAGAGAATTGGTTGAATGAAATCCGTGCAAAAATACTCGAAAAGTAACCCTTGACCTTAAAATATTCCAATTCACAAGCTGCTGCCACTTGAAAAAATAGGAAAAGTGAACCAGGTGGACGTTTAGTTTGATCATACTCTTAGTGAGAGGAATAAAGAAGATCGCATATCCATTGTGACTAGTCTTCTTCAAAGGCAGAAAAATGACTTGTTCTAAAGAATATCACTACAGGTGACAAAGAATGGTTATTTAAAGACAATGTTTAACGCAAAAGCAGTGAATTCTCAATAATGAATTACTGCGGCCTATACAAAAGGCAGAGTTTCAAAGAAAGAAAAATTGATGCATAAATGAAGAGATCACCTTAGTATTATTCATTTTGAATTTTTAAAACGCAATCAGACACTCAATGGAGACTTAAACTCGAAAAAGTTGCGGCATGAACATAAAAATCTTCTTAGACAAAACTCTACACATGTCAATAGGAAAAGTGTAGCGCGTCTTCTGGATAACGTAGATCCACATTCAGCAAAAATTACACAGGACAAAAAACATATGGGATTTAGCCTGGTCTGTTCAAACCCATCAAACATATTCACCAGAAATTGCCAATAAGTGATTTACATCTCTTTCGTTCTCTACAAAATGTGGTCAATGACAAAAAATATTCTCAAGTTCAGAACGTTTTTGATAATTTCTTAAGCTCGAAACCCACTGACTTTTACGTATGAGGAATCAAAAAACTAACACACGGAGTAGTACAAAATAACGAAGAATATATTCTTATTCATGAGCAAATTACATTTCACTAATCCAGAAATTTTCTAATATTTCTGTCTTGTATAAATAAAAATATATCATGTTAATATCATTGTATTATTCGAATAATATTATAGAAATAAGAGTATACAATATGCACTTGTACTTGGGCATATATCTATGTATATATGACAAGAGGAGTACTTATTTGTACATAATTATACTAAATGTCAAAACCGTTCTATTTCAAACAATTTAGTTTAGCACAAGCTCACAGTTTAGTTCTATTTAACCTATAGATAGGACCCTATTAGGTGCTACCACTCAGGGCCAGAGTGGAGCTGTGAGCAATGGCAATAAAGGGATACGGAGTATTCCCCAAAGTTCCAGTTTTAGTGAAGCCTTACCATCAGATTATTTAGTGTCTAATCAAGGACACTCATAGGCGGAGTCTTATCCCTCTTCAGAGATGCAATCAGTGTATTCTACGGCCCCAGCCGACAGGTAAAGCCATCAGATGGAAGTGAAAAAGAGCAAAATTAAAGACAAATACATAGACCGTTCCAGAGAATTAAAAAAAAGCTAAAGAAAATAAGGGAGAGGATGATAAGAGTTATATTTGGTGAACTTGGAACCGTTCCGAAAAGCTTTGAAAAGTGGAATTGAAGGATTGGAAATCAGAAGAACAATTGTGACCATCCAAACAACAGCATTGTCGAGGTCGACTAGAATACTCAGAAGAGTCCTGGTGACCTGAGGTTATTTGCCATCACTCAGACTCCAGTGAATACCACTAGTTAACTCTAGTAGAAAAAACTCTCAAAGAGTGAAATAATAATAATAATAATAATTATAATAATAATAATAATAATGAAGCAAACTACAGTATTATTGAGAACTGCCTGAATACGGAGAAGACTCCTGGAGTATTGAGGAGACTGGCTGTCACTCAAACTCCTGTGAAATACCCTCAGAGTTAGCTGATTTGAAAAACTCAAATGAGTAAATAATAATAATAATGATAATAATAATAGTTATATTAATAATAATAGCAAATATTCTGTTTTTAAATTCTCTTCAAGATCCGTTGCTTTCCATTTCTTTCATCATTAGGTATGTAATATTTTTCCGAGTATTTATATATATGTTAAGTAAAAAATCTACGCCGGGAAACTGACCCAGAAAACAAAGAGTTATCTTTGAATAAAAAAAACAAACAAAAGGAAACAAACAAACAAACAAACAAACAAACAAAAAAAAAAGATAAAAAAGAAAATGACGACACATAAAAACTATGTTTCCCTTTTGATATGTACACCATATTTTTTCTTCCGAATGTTAATGCCAATTTTCATTCATAATTGAAGACACAGCAATAATTGCCGAAAGATCCTATTCACGCTCTGCGTTTAACGCTTCAAAATATTAATGCACTCTAAATACAATAGTTTTACCAGACATAGCGCCAGACAAGAAAAAAAGACAATGGAAGGAAGAACGTATACGAGTTCTATAAAAAGAAACTAGACATTGGGTGAATATATTAAAAAACAAACAAACAAACAGTTGAATTGAGCAAATATTCTAATTATTTCTGATAGAGTTTAACGTGACCTCATTCGTTCTGTTTTTTTGGGGTTTTTTTGAGTTATACAATTTTTTTAGTTTGGATTTTTTCCTTTTCATTTAAGCTTTATGAATCATGTGCAACGAATGGGAAAAACACTGATGCAAATCGGCAGCATTAAAGAAAACAGTTTGTTGCTGACGTAAATGGGAGCTATGCCGATAATGGAAAAATTACGAATCAGATGAAACCAAAGAAAAATGATCCAAAATGGAAAAAAAAAGAACGGTCTTGATGATAATAAATAAATCATACTGAGAAGAGAATGATACCTTGCAAACAAATTAATTTAATTGGTTTGCTCAAGTTTAAGCTGAAACCCATTGTACCACATTATAAAAAGAGGAAAAGAGATTGTGCTTGTTTTTATTGTATCCGATTCACCATCCCCAAAATTTAAAAAAAAAACAAAAAACAAAAAAACGCGTAAACTAAAATAGATGAATAGAAATACAGGGGCTAGAATTCGTCAACATTAAAAAAAAAAATCAAAAAGAAAAAAAAAAACGAAAGTCTTTTTAACCATTTGTACTCATTGGTAACATTGTTATCGTGAATGTTATCATTCCACTAAAAGTTATTTTAAGTAGAACCATTTGATTTATTATTCAGTGTTCTTAAAAGATGATTAAAAAATTCGATGTGCCTCATTTTCAAACAGTTGTATAAACAGATGTTCTCTGCCGTTTATAAGAAAAAAAAAACTTGGTGTAGCTGGGGTTATTTTTTTTTGGTTCATTTGTTTGTTTTTACTTTGTGGGGGGGGTCTGTTTTGTTGTTGTTTTTTTTTATCGTTTCTGTGTTTTTTGATTTTTTTTTTTTTTTTGTCTACAGGAGACGATCTGAATTTTGAACCGGCAGAGTAATCTATAGATGTCGATGACACATGAGCTAACTTTGCTTCTGAAGTGAATCATGCGTTTGTTGCGCTTAATCTCCATTTGATATACATCAGATGGGAAATGATAATTTTCTTATGAAAAAACAAAACAAACAAAAAAACCCCCGGATTTTAAATCATTTTCAGTTCTTGTTATTGATTAATGATAAATGCATTTTCATTACATTGTAAACTGGAATTAAAAAGAGTTGCAATTTGCTGTATGATATAAGTAAAGTTGGCGACCATAATCGAGAGTGACCCGAAGGCCAACTTTTCGATTGCGACTACACCAAGGGGTAGGGGAGGGAGCTATTCATTTCCCTGTATTTTTCCACTTTACCCTTGATCCGTACCTTATTATGACGAGTGTTAAGCAAGGAGGCATCAAGTGCCATTTTTAAAGTCTTTGGCATGACTCGATCTGGGATTGAATCCCGGTCTCCCAGGACGTTAGCGAACACTCTAACCATTATGCCAATGTCCGGTCGATATATGATTGTGCATGGTTTTATGATATACAGAATATATATATATATATATATATATATATATATATATATATATATATATATATATATATATATATATATATATATATATATATATATATATATATATATATATATATATATATATATATATATATATATATATATATATATATATATATATATATATATATATATATATATATATATATATATATATATATATATATATATATATATATATATAAGTAAAAAGTAAAAGTTGGCAACCGTAGAGTGAGGTGACCCAAAGACACGCCTTTCATTGGCTTCAACTCCGAGGTTTTGGGGAGAGTGATACTCCTTTTCTGGATTACTCCACTCATCCTTGATCAGTACCTAATAATAATGAATTTTAAGCAAGGAGATATCAAGTACCATTTTTAAGTCTTTTGGTATGACTCGACATGGGATTAAAACTACTCTTAAAGGCCATTGGCAAACACTCAACTCACTTTATATATATATATATATATATATATATATATATATATATATATATATATATATATATATATTAATTTGTCCACAAGGGCATACTGATCGGATCCCACTCTCGTTGGAACCTTATTTCAAGAGGACTGTTTACAAAAGTATATATATATATATATATATATATATATATATATATATATATATTTAAAGTAAAGTTGAATTTTTGTTCGCCCTTTTTTATTTGGGTCTCCCTCTTGTTGTAGCTAACACACTGGGTCGCAACATCGAAGTCCTGTCATACTATTGGACTATTACCTATAAAAAGGTATAAACCTATTATACCCACCCAGCCAGTAATGGGTTAAATATTACCACTATCTTTCTACAAAGGGTGGTTGGTTGGGTGGTTGGATTGTTTTACGGCGTATGAACACTTTTTGGGTCATTTAACACCGAATTAAATTTTAAAGCATTCGTTAAAATATAAGTATTGTTTTAATTTACAGTTTAATGTGAAAACAGTTCAGTTAAATGTCAACACAGTTCTATTTAAACACTTCATTTTACCATAAGTACACAGTTTAGTTCTATTTAAAATCATTTCTTTTCCAAACAGTTCAGTTTAGCATAAGTATGCAGTTTCAATGTCAAAACAGTCCCATCTCAACCAAATCAGTTTAGCATAAGTAAATAGTTTAGTTCTATTTGACCCATAGATAGGACCCTATCAGGTGCTACCACTTAGAGGCAGAGTGGGCCTGGGAACGATAGCAATGAAGAAGTATTCTACATTCCACAAAGCTCCAGCTTTAATGAAGCCTCAGAATCAGATTGTTTAGTGTCATATCCAGGACACTCACGGGGATCTTACCCCTCAGAAGTGATGCAGTAGTTTTATACTACACTCCTAGCCGATTGGGCCAAGAGATTATTTACAGTATCTGTAGTTGTTATATGGCCACCTGTTTTAATTCTGAAAAGGTTCAGAGCTTCTTAACTTTCCTGATTTGTCGGAAAGCCGCGATTTAAGCATGACTTTACCGTAAGTCAATTCGAAATGAACAGTGTGAACTTGCATATGTTAGTTTACTTATACTGAACTGAATTGTTTGAAATAGAACTGATTTGACATTTAACTGTATTTAAATAAATGACTGATGTTAAATTGAATTGTTAGTGATTCATAGCAATACTTGAAACCATTTAACTTTGTTGGCTAAACAGAATATATTTGAAATAGAATTGTTTTTATAATTTGAACTGTGAAAATATGCTAAACCGAATTGTTTAAAATAGTACAGTTTATATGTGTAAAATGGATTTGGCATTAATTAACCTACAATATTTGATATGCCATAAAACCAAATAAAAAATCTCTGCATTGTAAGTCGGGCTTGCAATACGCGGACTGTATTCCCTGAAGAGATCAAAAAACCTTCACCAAAAAAGAGGCATTCTGTGTATGGTGCTAAATCATCAGATGTTGAGGCTTTAATTTTGGAAATTTGATGGCTGTGGAGTAAATTTTCATTCGTATTACTCCCAGTTTCACCCTGACCCAAAGTGGTACTTCGGGTTAGGCCCCCATATACGGGCCAAATGGATGCTGAAAATCATTCTTATTCTGTCGGAATACTTGATTCGATATAATTATAAAATATTGTTGTTAACAATTGTTTATGAAATTTTAATTGTTTACTGATGATAATTATCAGTGCCGTGGAACCGTGTAAATGAATGAACATCTATGGTAGTTATTAAATAAAAAACAATTACTTGAAAATCTATAATTATTGGCATTAAACTAGAATACTTAAACAAAACATCTGGTTGTTTTCTTGGTTTAATGGCATATCAAGCTTCATGGGTTATATAATCACAAGACCATCCTTGAGGGAGGACAGTAGGCGTACCATTTCATCTATACTGGAGGATACAGATTTTATACATTCTCCTAGGTTATCAGTCCGAATTGAACGTAGTTGCGCGACTGGAGTTCGAAATCGTTTCCAACAATGTTGCAGTTTAGCTTGTTAGCCCTAATGTCATAGAGACACTCCCCATACAACTGTATGTTAGTTATTAAGGATAGGAATTCTTGATATCATATCTGTGTCTAAAAACCTTTGAAGAAACAATAGAAAAATGTAAATATGAATGAACAATGAACTCAATTTTGGAAACTCTTATATAAAATAACCTTATACGGATTGATATGCCATTAAAATCAAACAAGAATTGTGATCTGAGGTCATTTTACTAGATTGAGTAAGTTTGGTTAATGTATTAAAAACATATCTTTTTCAAATAAAGTGTTTTCTTCTAAACACAGAAAACAAGTGATATCATCAAGACACGCTACTAGCTCGGATCTCCCAGATTCTCTCTCCCTTTCTCTCTCTCTCTCGCTCGCTCTCTCTCTCTCTCTCTTCATTCGTCCTTATCATCCACCGCTCCCAGCAGGTCTTCCAGATCATCTCCTGAGTCCGCATAGATCTGTTGTTGGCAAGATTTTGTTGGTCGGCAAACACTGGCACGTCCATGAAAAGGGGTCCCAAGCAGAACGTCATTAATGAGTTCGTTCTTACTTCTCTCTCTGGCAGTGTCCCACATATACTGGTCATAAAATATCCACTTTTAAGGAAAAAAAACATTAAATAAAAGAAACATCCAGGATAAAATCAGCCGCATTTATTACGCATTATAACTTCGTAAGGTTACTAGTTTTAAATTATAAATCTCATTCTTGGTGAAATGGTATGTCTTATTTATCATCGTGTGTCCTACAAAAACTTGAAATATGAATTTTGATAAACATTGCTTGAAATTGCTGACATAACCATTATCATATCACAGATATAAATGTTTTTGTCCTATTCCTGTAGCTATGATATGCAAATTCATAATAAAGCCTCTGGTAAATATAATTGCCGAAAGATAACTGATTTACTGCATGCATAGGAGAGTATGCTTAGAGTTATATGATTGACAAGAATTTTCTGCAGGTGTAAAGAAATAGATTAAATATATGGCAAGCGATGAACTAAAACAGTACTTTATATTAAATGTAGTGGTCAATTCATGTATATAATCGAGGACTTTCATCCTATATTCCAAACAGGTTTTTCTTTTTTTCCCTTTATATTATATATGCGTGTGTGTTTGTGTTTGTGTGCATATATATATATATATAGAGAGAGAGGGAGACAGGGAGAGAGGGGGGATAGAGAGAATGAGAGAGGCACCATTTTCTCTATTAAATATGTTAATATTTGATGGGAACTGACACTTCAATGCCTATTTCATCGTTTATCCGTTCAAGTCTTCGCACGAATCATTTGACGCCTGGGAGTTTTAATTCGAGTATGTGCCATATTTTTCACAAAGAATAGCACAACCTTGAGTTCATTTTTACCAAAATATGGCAGTTTCTTGAAATTCATTCCTCCCAGAAGTAACTCAAACGATTCGTACGAAAACTTAAACGGATCAACAATAAAATAAGAAGAAATGAAGTGTCTGTCCTATTTAATCACACACACACACACACACACACACACACACACACACACACACACACACACACACACACACACACACACATATATATATTTATATATAGATATATATATATATATAAACAGAGAGAAACAGGCACCAGATATAGACAGAGAAACATCACTAGATATCATCCGTCTTAGTAATGACATTATTAATATGCATGATATCTAGTGATGTTGAATCTCTGTATATATAGTATTTCCTCCTTATTTTCATATTTTATCAAAATTCCATCTGTGATTCAACATCACTAAATATCATCCTTCCTAGATCTGATGATGTATCATTAGAATCGAAAGGTTATGACGTCGACTGACATTCTTTCACATTAAATTCTTTAATTCATTTTGGAATATTTTATTCATGAGTTTTATATATATATTGTCACATTTACTTCTGTTTATATATATATATATATATATATATATATGTGTGTGTGTGTGTGTGTGTGTGTGTGTGTGTGTGTGTGTGTGTGTGTGTGTGTGTGTGTGTGTGTGTGAATTCCTCATCTATTAATATGTGTGAACAAAAAGTTGCCTCGTAAACATTAATAAGATAATTTATTTCAAATTTGTAAATCCCGTCAAGTTTCAGTTTTGATACATCATCAGAGGATATTTGTGCCAAGACTAAATACATTTCAAGACTGATCGACTAAGGAATGCCAGCCGATTGATACCCGCGTATAAATGAGTGTTGTATCAATTAGATACACATTCGATTGTCAGTTATTAAGAAAATATTTTAAAACATGGAATTAATTAATTTTTCTCTAAATTTGAATATCAACCCATAAAATGGCAATGGATTTTAAAACATTACGTTTTAAAATAATTATTATCTTTATATATATATATATATATATATATATATATATATATATATATATATATATATATATAATAGAAGCGTATGTTCTTTTGTTATCAAATCAATACTGAATGATCAATAGGAAAATATCCTCAATTTAAAATAAAATACAATAAAGAATAATTCAGAAGTTTTGAAAAATAACCAGATAGCGACGTGTGAAATTATTTCTTTTTAAATGTAGGAATAATCTATGATCATACATTTAAGCTAGAGTGAAAGACCTATTTTGTGTTACTTGGTTTTCTCTGGTCAATCAAGAACGTGAGAGATAAAATATTGTTCAAACCATACAGATTAACTCTCAGTTTAAAAATTAACTTGAGTACGCCAACACTGACTGGAAAATTCCCTTAGTTATTGGAATCATATTTTCAATGATTATTAAATTATCTTTCTTAGAATCTTATTTTTCAACGTTGTTTTATTAAACTTTAGCTGAGTTAGATTTGCCTCAAATTAGCCTTTGTTATTTGTGGTATTTATCTGACTTCCCACCCAGTCACGATGCGAAACAAGGTCATTTTATTGTTTGTATGGGAGGAACTACGCACAAATCGAGACATGTACACACCCATCACAAAAAATACTTGGTCCCTCCAGCATTTCCCATACTGAGGCACCTGAGGCCCCAAGATATGAATTCATCCTTGCAAAATAGGAAATGCCTTGAGGACGACCCGGGGGACTAAGCGATTCAAATTAATTACACCCACCAGGCGTGAACACCATGCAAGTCTCTGTCATTAATTCATTTAAAATCCCGCAAAGTGCGTTATATATCAATGAGAAATTAAGTTGGTTGATTGTTTGGGTTTTATGACATATCAACCTTTGTAGGTTACTTGACGCCAAATAAATTTTTGTAAAATAATCAGTTCTATTTCAAACAATTCAGTTTAACATGTGTACCCTGTTTAGATGTTAAAAAAAGTTCTATTTAAAGCTATCCAGTTTAGTCAAACAGTTCTAATTCAAATAATTCAGTTTAGCGTCAGAACTATTTCAATGTCAAAAACAGTTCTATTTCAAACAATTCAGTTCTGCATAAGTATGCAGTTTAGTTGTATTGGTGCATGGATAGGACTCTATCAAGTGCTATCACTCCTGGCCAGAATGAAACAGGGAGTGATAGCTATCAATGAGTACTCCACATTTCCCAAAAGCTCTACCATTACTGGAATCTCACCGTCAGTTTGTTTAGAGTCATAATCAGGACACTCGTTGGAGTGGGTCTTACCCTCTGCAGAGATTCAGTCTGTGTATTCTACTGCTCCAGCCGACTGCGCAATAAGAAATTAAGGTTTTCATAGTTTATAGTGCGAATATATTTCATACTTGTGCTAAGAAAACTGGGTTTACTCGATAATTACTTGATGCTATTAATTTATAACAATTTTATTTTGTTCTCCAATGTATTAAAATCAATCCTATGTATGATTTAATATCAAAATCAATAAAAATAGAATTAAAAGAAGTAAGTCTTTCAAATCTACGTGTTACGAGCAATCTTGAACAAGTCCTGGCGGCAACACCCCACAAAGCACCAACTATACGGTCACCTGCTTCCCATCACGAAAACTATCCAAGTTAGACGAACCAGACATGCAGGTCACTGCTGGAGAAGCAGGGAAGAGCTCGTAAGTGATGTACTCCTATTGACCCCCACAAATGGCCGGGTAAAAGCAGGACGACCAGCTCGAACATACATCCAGCAGCTATGTGAGGATACGGGATGTAGCCCTGAAGACCTGCCAGAGGCGATGAACAATAGGGAGAAGTGGCGAGAGAGGGTCAGAGATATCCGTGCCTGTGGCACGACATGATGATGATGATATTATCGCTTAAATAGTTTTGCTAGTTTCTCAAATAGAAATCTCTCTATGCAGTACCGATGTTACTATAACGTTCATAGGGGTGTCCTCGTGGTGTAATAGTTAAAGCGATGGACTGAGGAATCGTAGTAAGCGAGTTCGTACTCCAGTAGCGCTATTACGTTCACTTTCGAACAAATATCCTTGGGAATGGTATGAACCCCGCTTATCCTCCCAGCTATGAGTTAAATAGCATCACTGCTGTTCTTCTAGAACGATGGGTTTGGCATTAAATGAATCATGAAGGTTGATATGCCATTAAACAAAGAAGAAGAAACTATAACGTTCTTGTGTACATACACTAAAATAAATTTAGTAGTTTATCATAACACCTTTCAGCATAATTATATATAACGTTTGTCTCGAGTGCCTTTTTTGCAGTAACGCATAAAAAAGATAAAACTAAAGGAAAACGAACCGAATAAACGACGGATATTGAAGGGATTTCAACATGAATGAAATGCACGCGGAACCACCATTCCCGTAGGATTATGCAACATTAAGAAACGGATGCTATGACATCAACGACCAAAAGTAAACGCGTTTTTAAATCACAAACTGCACTAAAATGAAGATGAACGAACGTTTAATGCAATGTCTGCTTTTAGTTGATCTGGCGTATATATAGATATATATTTCTTTTAAATACCCTGTCCGGTGGCAAAAGCTGCTTGGAAGCGCCAGGAGTGGCAGTATCGCCTTGAGCTACCGAAACTGTCTTATCACCCTGGTTGGTGGCTGATGAATGCAGCGGATCGCACGTGCTTTCACATGCTGTATGATGAAAAAAAATCATCATTGTCGTGACATAACGCTAACACAGATTTCCCTAACCCTCGCTCACTACTCGTCTCTATCGACCATCGCTTCCGGTAGATCTTTAATCTACATCCTGTATCAGTACAGAGCTGTTCGTCCTTGTGAAGGTGTCCATAGGAGTACATCGCATATTAGTTCGTCCTTACTTCTTCCACAGAGTCCTGCATGTCTTATTCGCTTTTTTTTCTCAATTTTTTTTTAAGAATCTATTTTTAAGAGAGATTTTATTTTATCTGGCCAGATAGCCGAGAAAAAACACGACTCAAAAAAACAGTCTTTTTGACAAATCTGTTGAGATTATAAAAAAAACAAAAATAATAAAAAGTAAGAAAGCAAAGAAAAGTTGCGTGAAGTATGGATTTAAAATCGCTCATTAGACTTGGATAACGTAAAAGGAAACTGAACGCTAATGTGTGTTGATATATATATATATATATATATATATATATATATATATATATATATATATATCATTACTAGTTAGCATAAAAATCTCTTGATTATATATATATATATATATATATATATATATATATATATATAACCAAGTGATTCTTATGTCACTGAGTAGATGAGAGAAACGTTTTAATGAGTATATGGAAGTAAAAAAGCATAAAAGTATTTATTACTGGTTGACCGAGTGAATCATCATCATCATTATCATCACGTTATGCTCACAGCACTAAGTTCTTACTCTCTCTCTCTCTCTCTCTCTCTCTCTCTCTCTCGTTCTCTGTCTCTCTCTCTCTCTCTATATATATATATATCACAAACATCGCTTCTGTCCTCGAGACTGCATTTGGCGTCCGCACAGAGCTAATATAAGTAAGCATTTGCTGGTTAAACAACGTTGGTGTATTGATGTATAGGAGCCTATAGTAGACCGTTACTAATCAGTATGTCTTTACTTCTCCAGCCCTTCTCACTATGTCTTGTCCGTCTCACTTGGATGTTTTGTGAGATGGGAGGGAAATGCCCGTACAGCTGTTTTGTAAAATGCTGCTTACAATATTATTTCAAAACAGTACATAACATTCCTCTGTAGCTTCCATATAGTTTTTTTTAAGCGTTCAATTAAAGTTCAATTGGTGCAACCATAGTGGAGTACCAACGCGATCAAAGTATCATTTCATCAGATATGCATATAATGGACAACCTGTAAATAGCACTCTATGTGTGCATGACGCGATTGTGGATGACGCTTTCAGTAAATGAGATTTTGCTGCCACGGGATGTGAAATAGTCAAGTAATTTCAGAAGCATGCCGCTAAAAGTGGAGATGATTGGTTGTTGTTTAAAACACGTGAACTCGTATTTATCCGCGTTCACGTAGAGGCCAATGTCTCTTGCTGCTTTCTTCAGGCTACTCAGCAGGAATTTGGTTTGGGCAGGTGTATTTGCGAGAAGCACAAGAACGTCTGCCTAATCTGAATCTGTCATAGTTTCTGCAGGATATCGTCTACCGTTTTAATATCAAACCATTTTCTTTTATTAGATCTACTGGCATTCCTTGTACATAATCTAGGCTGATTATAAACAAACAAAAATGATTGGAAAACTGACAGAGAGAATTATATTAGTTACTTATTTTTCCTAATCCCAGTGTGTGTTTGAGGAAGAGAATCTGCCAATAACAAAGCCAAAAAATGAGTGAGCAATAAAATAGACCAGCAATAATACAAACTTATTGACAGACAATCAAAGTAAACTAAATACAAAATAATTTTGAAAGAGACATGTATATTCACAATTAAACGGTATTATTTTTTTCATGATCTCTGGATTTAACTAGTCTTTCCAAACACATTTTTTACATAATAATCAAATAGGAATAACACGCAACAATCCACATGATTCCACGTGCAAGAACACATTTGTTCATATGGATACAGGGGAAAAATACGACCCGGAAAGACAAGCGTAACTGCTTATATTTGTATGTACGCACATACTTATGTAGAAAGAGTCATTTACTTGTATCCGTTCTTGCGTTTCACCCAAGAAAAGATAAACATTTTGCAAAAGAAATGATGACCAGAATCCAAAAAAAAAGAAAGAAAGTAAAAAAAGGCCCGGATGTTCCTTTACTTCCATCGTCACCAAATTGAAAACAAGAATGACGAAACTGGAAAACTAATTAGAATAATGCAATTTTATTGTTTGACGCATGTGTGCTCGTGTGTGTGTGCGTGTGCGTGTGCACGCCAATGCATGTCTGTATGTGCATGTACCTTCGTTTCTTTATGAATCTGTGTCTGTTTGTGTGCCTGCGGCTGTGCGCACATACGCACCAGTGCGAGTGGGCGTGTATGTGCTGTTGTGGTTTTGACGGTAGGCGTGCGTGCTCGCTCTATTTGTTTGAGAGCATTTATGCTAGTGTGTATGCAGCGTGTGTCTGTGTGTGCACGTCTCTTTGAGTGTGTATATGTATGTTTGTGTGTGGCTGTGTGTGTAGATACGTATTTCTGCCAGTAAGCGTGCGTAAGTAGCCCTGGGCATGACCGTGTACGATTTATGCATGTAGATGCATGAGGTCTATGTGTTTGTACATGTGCACGCGTGATTATCCAACTGTGCATGCGTGAGTGCAAGTGGAATCCCATCTACAAGCAATTTCCTTTATATTCTATTTACATTAAAAAAAATCCTGATAAAAAATACCTTTCCTGATTTCAGACTGAGTTTTAAAACGACTTCTTTCTGTTTGATACTTAATAAGTTCTGTTTTTATTCGAGTATTATAATTACCTCCCTGCTTATTAAGACATTAACGATCGACATTGATTTTTCATTTTCTATATATCATTTATTCTTAAGGATATCTATTCATGTTGTCTCAATCTTCAACAGGTTTTTTTTCCGAACAATCGTGAAACTGCAACTCTGTCGCATTATTGTAATTATCTTGTAATCCTGGCGTGGATGGAATAGCCTATTAATCTTTGTGATATACTAATTACACGCGTAAAAGAAGAAAATATCCTAAGCAAAGAAGAGCTCATTAGTGATTCACAAATAAGAAGTGGTACTTGGAAATTTCTTTTTTTTCATACATACGTGGCACCTCACGTAACAGCACATTGTGAATTCTATTACCATTGAATGATCCATACCTCTGGCCTTGTGCCTCATCTGAGATTAGTAAATGACTATAATATGTATATACTAGCATAGGTCCAGTCCTAGAATACAAATTCTTTTGTTTGTTTTTTCGCCTCATATCATTACCTAGGCGATCTCTCTGTCTCTCTGTCTCTCTCTGTCTCTCTGTCTCTCTCTCTCTGTCTCTATTGATTCTTTTTCTTTTTTCGTCTCCTATTCAATGTTTCTAAATCTCAGTTTTTCTCTTTCTGCGAAGCTTAGTATTCAGGCTTTTCTTTGTTATCTATTCTTCCTTCTAAATTATTCATTCTTGGATTTCTTTATCTTAATCTATAAAAGATTAAGATAAAGAAATCCAAGAAAGAATAATTTTCTTTTCATGTTTCTTGTTCACATTATTTCTTTCTTTCAAATATTTTCTTTATCACATTATCGCTTTCTTTCTGTCGTTCTTTTATTTTGACGTTCATTCTTTCTTTTATCCCGTATTTACTCACGTTATGATTGTAATTACCATAACAACAAAATTTGTCATCTCATCATGAGGTCAGTGCTCTTGACAGTTATATATATATATAGTCATCCACAGACAGACTGTTTCGTTTTATCAGAACTCTTCAGTGTGGCTAGACACGCAGGACGCTCGAAGCCGGGATCAAAACCGTGTTAGACTGTGTTTCACACCTCTCGGCCGCCAAGCGGACCACGTTGGGTAAGGGAAATTTAAGGTATTTTTATTTTTAGAAACAGCAGCAGCAGCAGCCTTTGTTTACATTTTTTATACCCTATCGGCTACCAGAGTGCTCAATTCTTTCGAAGAGCTTTGCATTACGCTAGTGGCGGCCGGCAATTCCTTGGCCAGAGAGCTCAACCCCCATGGGGGAGTATATATATATATATATATATATATATATATATATATATATATATATATTGATCCTTCTACCTAAGCAGGACACGAAAGAAGGTAAATTCTTATGAGTTCAAACAGAGTGAATTCAGAGTTTCATTTTCCTAGACTTTGGCCAATCGGCTGATGCTATAGAATACACCGTCTGCTTCTCTGCTGAAGAGTATGAAACCCGCCACCAACCTGTGTCCAGGATATGACACAAAATAATCTGATAGTAAAGCTCCAATAATGCTGGAGCTTTGTGGAATGCTGAGTGAACCTTAATTGGCATCGCTCCCAAGTCCACACAGTTCCAGAAACAAAATTAAGATTCCATACACAGATTTAAAAATGAAAATGAACAAATATATGCAAGAATAATGTCAACACCACTAGAGTAGTAGTAAACACAACAAAACCCTAACAATCAAACCTACATTAGAAGAATGAAAAGAAAACTTCAGAAGAACCCGAAAAGAAGAAATAGTACTATCGATGATTCTTATACAAGCTTAAAAGAGAAGTGCGACCGATGATTCGTGCATGCCAGACTGTATACCCAATAAAATACGTTCTCACAGTATGCATGGATTTTGCCCCTATAAGAGAAATATTTTATAGTGCAAGCAATATGAAAGAACTGTTTAAGAAGACAAAAAATGACGCTTTGATATGCATCCGAAAAGCAGAGTGTCTATACGGAAAAAAATTTAAATCTGATAATTCTGAAAACTATTGAATTTAATAAAACACAATAATATAATAAAACGCAAATTGGTATCCTAACATATGAGAATCTTATCTTAATTTTTTTTATCAAAATGACTTTATTTGGCATTAAATGATCCAAAAAAGTTAATATGTCGTAAAACAAAACAACCAACAATTGCCATACCAAGGTTAAAGAGCACAATCTACTCGACCATTTATCCATAGCTTGACGAAAAATAACTGGAATCATATCTTTCCATAGGGTATAAGGGCTATGTGAAATGCAAAAAGGCTAATCGAAGATTTGAACTTGATTCCCCGTGTTCATTATTCTGCGACGATAATCATTGCACCACAAAGACCTCTTTTCATTGTCTGCATATTATTTATTCTTAACGATATTTATTTGGGTTGTCGCTATCTGCAGCATAGCTATTTTTTTCAAGGTATTTTAAAACTTCGAATATATATATATATATATATATATATATATATATATATATAGATAGATAGATAGATAGATAGATAGATAGATTGATAGATGTAGATATATATATATAAACAAAATAATACATACATAAACGCTGGTAATATTGGTAATATTGATTAGAAATTTGCTAATGCCGAATAGTTTTGACCTTCAGTCATCATTAGAACTTATTCCTTTTATGACTGTTTATATTTAAAAATTTAAATTTCTATGAAGAGAAACATCTTGGTTTACATACAAATAAAACATTAGTTTAACAATTTTGCCATTTGACTTTACAAGTGATTATTAATAAGTTTAAAATAGAGAAATGATTATTAGGCTGTGTAGTTGTTCGGTAAACAGAGTCCGATTTTAGGATAAACTATTTAAATTCGTTTCCAAATTATTTTTTAATAATTGTATATATATATATATATATATATATATATATATATATATATATATATATATAACTTCCTAATGAACCAAATGCCTTTTTTGTTGATTTTCAATTACTTCTTTCAGAATTTGGTTTCAAAAGATATAAAGTCCTAAGCATGAAAGCAAATTAATTTGTCACATTTTTGACCTTGCTGTCCAGTTTAAGCTGTGATCAGGCATACGTGCCAGGAACCAGATTTGGGTCCATGTCTAGCTAAGCTCATCGGGTTCATATTGCACTAAGTGGGACGATATCCAGCACAGTCCAGCAGAGCTAGAGTCTTGGCTAGTGCCCAACCTTCCCCTACGCTAATCCCCACTATAATCGAAACTTCGGGCCATTGACATTGTGTCAAGTCCTGTCTGGAGGGAGGCATGGACAAATACAGCCCCTAAGCATGAATAGGAAATAAGAATTAAGGTGTTTAGTTTGCAAGCTTAGTCATATGTTTTATTTTGGAAAATGTTCGGCCACAGATGCCAGAAAACTGCTGAAGCTCTCTGACTTGGGATATGATTAGATTTGGTTTCTTGGTTTAGTGGCAAATCAACTTTCGCATGTCAACCTTTTAATGCGAAAGCCACCCTTGTAGAAAACCATCGCTGGTGGGGCACGATGGCGTTCATATGTTTACTAAGGGCATTAGTCAAAAAGTGAATTCAATAGCGCGAGTGAAATTCTAACCAAATTAATGCGATATGTTAGCCATTTCGGACCGGAGACTCCCCTTTGTTAAGCGAGACTTTCCCCACATTCACGATTCCTGACCTGCTATTTTTTCTAGCACCTGCACACATTTTAGGACAAAAAACATTTCGGTGGAAATTGTACTGAAAATTTTCTTTGCCATCAAAACATTTATCGTATAGACTTAAATAACCTTCTTAATTGATGGCAGAAATGCATTGATGATCAAAAATCATATCTTAACTTATTAAATCATTGATAAGATCAATTAATTCAAGATCAAAAGTTTATTTTAAAATTTGATATTATTTTCCGAACAACCAAATATTTTGGTTTAGTTTGGTTTTATGGCATATAAACCATTGTAGGTTATTTAATGCCAAATCCATTTCATACATATAAAACAGTTCTATTTCAAACAATTCATTATAGCATAAGTACACAGTTTAGTTTTATTTGACCCATAGATAGGACCCTATCAGGTATTACTACGCCGGAATGGAGTGGACCTGAGAGCGATGACAATAAAAGGGGTTCTTCGCATTCCATAACTGAAGATACACCATCAGTTTTTTTTTCAATATAATATCCAGCACACTCATTGGGGGAGTCTTGCCCCTTTGCAGATATGCAGCAGGTGTATCATGCAGCTCCACCCGACTGGGCCACAAAGTATTTTCAAAGCTGTAAAGTAAGAAGATCAGTCTATAAAAGGGTAACCTGGCGGAGAAGTCAACCTGATGTACTGCAATTGAAGAAGTTGATAAATATGAATATCAATCTATATAATTGTTGTGAGACTGAAACTTACCTACATCATGGACTCCTCCACCGCTATATTACTAGCGTAGTAATATCCTAATACCGTAGTAGGAGTAGCATAGAGCAAGCTAGGGGGGATCTTGAGCGCGAGAGTAGCGAGCGCTACAAGGGTTTCGTAGTTAGATCTAGGTTAAAGAGAGTTCTCAACGAAGCTGTGAAGACGAACGCGATCGCGCGTGAAGAAGAAGTGCGAAGGTTCCCCGATCGGTATATCGTTTCTGTCAAGGCCCCGGACGGGCGACTGCTGCGTTCGAGTCGTGAGATGCGCGATGCCTTTCGGGCGCACTTTCGGGATCGCTTTGCCCGCTGCACTGATCTCCCGATCCGGGAGTTTCGTAGCTATCTGGCCGACTTCCCCCGCCTTGGGGCGGCTGAAGCGGCTAGCTGCGAGGGTGTGGTTACTGAATGCGAAGTCCGTGACGCGTTGAAGCAGGTCGGCCTGAACAGGTTGCCGGGACTAGATGGTTTGCCCTACGAGGTGTACTTGAGGATGCCGCACATGTTTGTGCCTATTCTGACGGATATGTTTAACCATTGGTTCGCCCAGGGAGCCATCCCTGGTAGCGTTACCAAGGGCGTGATCACATTGCTGAAGAAAGGTGGCAGGCATGTTTGGGAGGGCTTAGATGATTACAGGCCCATAACTCTGCTTAACACAGAGTTAAAGATTTTGGCCCGGGTCTTAGCGAATCGTTTACATCTTGTCATCAGTGATCTGATCGGCCCCGAGCAGACCTTTGCTGTGAAGGGAAGATCGATCCAGGACAACCTGCACTTGATTCGCGAGGTCCTAGAGGGGATAGAAGACGGCACCGAGGCCGCGCTGATCAGCTTAGATCAGTCCAAGGCCTTCGATAGGGTTGACCATCGGTTTTTGGCGACTGTTTTGGAGACTGCCGGATTCCAACCGGAGTTCCGCAGATGGATTAGCATAATGTACCACAACCCTCAGGCAGTGGTGCAGGTGAACGGAAGGCGTTCGGAGGTGTTCGCGTTCGAGCGTTCGGTCCGGCAGAGCTGCCCCTTGTCCCCCCTTCTCTATGTCCTAGCTTTGGAGCCCCTGCTCCGTAGGCTTAGGGATGGGACGACGACGCCGGCCCTGCGCGGTGTCCCTTTTGCTGGCCCTCTTTCGGCAAGGGTTTCCGCGTTCGCCGATGATATCACAGTGTTTGTATCCCGCCGTCTGGATATAAAGGCTGTGAAGAAGGCGGTTAGCGAGTACGAGCGGATTGCAGGGGCCAAGATCAACTTTGACAAAAGCGAAGGTTTGCGGCTCGGTGCTTGGAGGGGTAGCGATACTCTTCCGGGGCCCTTCCGCTGGAGTGACGGACCCGTCCGCATCCTCGGGGTGTGGTTCGGACCCTGCCTCCAACTGGAGCGAAATTGGTCGGAGGTACAAACCAAGGTGAATGCTCAGGTGGGAATTTGGCTTTCAAGGAGGTTGTCCTTAAAGGGCAGGGCGGAGGCGTGCGCTGTGTATGTCTTCCCCCTGATCCTCTACCGATTGGCTGTACTTCCTCTGCCTAAGGCACGTCGGTTGGCACTGCAACGATCCCTTTCCAGATTGCTCTGGAGAGGTGCAAGGCCGATGGTCCGTAGGCAGGTCTGTATCCAACGCACGCGCAACGGGGGTCTGGGTATGCCTGATCTGGAGAGCCACTGGCTTGCTGAAAGACTTGCATACCTGGGCAGAGTCTTGACGGGGATTGCAGTGTGGAGGCTGAAGGCAAGTCGGACTTTTCCTCGCCTCAACTCAGACCCAAAGGCTGAAGGTCGACGTAAGCCTTTGGGCGAAACACTGTTTGTCCGCGAGTGCCGAAAGGCCCTTCGTAACCTTCTTGGGTCCAGTGACCTTTCACGGCCTCGAAAAGAACTATATCGGGAGCTAGTGGTGGGTTCCGCTTCTGATCCTCTCAGCGAGCGGCACGGCTGGACGACGGAGGAGATCCGCTCTCATTGGAATTGGGCGCCAGGATCGAGCTTCTTGAACAACTCCGAGTTCTCGCTCACCTGGCGACTTGTTCGAAATGCGTTACCCCTTGTCGGCTTGAATTACAGAGCGGGCCTGGCAGACATGCCTGATTGCCCTCGGTGCGGCAGTGGCTTGGAAGAATCGACTGAGCACGCCTTCTACTAATGCGAGCGAGTTTGTCCGTTCTGGGATCACGTCGGCGAGTGGACGGCTCGCATCGAGCCCAAACAGCTCGTGCTGCTCGACGTTGGTTACGTCGAAGACAACGTTCTTCCTCCGTTTCAGGGTGAGAAGCGTGTGGTGTTTCTCGCGATCCTAGCTGTAGCTAGAATGGTGGTGTGGACGACGCGAAACAAGGGATTGTATGACGATGCAAACTTTTCTAATCGGGATCTGGTTTTGTATTTTCGGCATCATCTGAGGGTCAAAATCAGATGCGATAGAAAACGCTTGGATCGCATAACATTCAGCAAAAGGTGGGTGAATGCAGCGAGCCTGGTCGTGCGAAAGGGGGCAATGTTGGAGTCATCCTTCCCTCCTCTGCCGTCTCATGGCGTCTACGGTACGGGTCCTTAGGGACCCCACACTTGGTGAGTAGAACTGTTTCCCTTTTCTTTGGTACCTAGGTACCTAGTTAGCAGTATGTTGTGAGTCATTGTCCCCGTCATCCAGTTGTTAGTCCTCAAGATCTTCCCCATCCCCATTATTTTTCTACCTCAACCCGTGTCCCAGTCCACGATTACCGAAGATCTTGA
This sequence comes from Sepioteuthis lessoniana, assembly GCA_963585895.1. Classification (NCBI taxonomy): domain Eukaryota; kingdom Metazoa; phylum Mollusca; class Cephalopoda; order Myopsida; family Loliginidae; genus Sepioteuthis; species Sepioteuthis lessoniana. The sequence continues at coordinate 94,483,402 of OY757911.1, read as the reverse complement.
ACACTCATATGTACATATAAAATCATATCAACCCATACCGCGCCCGACCCTTTATTTCTTTTACCCCTGTAGATTAGGATCCCTGTCCCACCTAGGGTAGGCCCGGCTTGTTTTCGGTTCCTTTCGCCCCGGAAAACAGTCGGCCTCCGATCTTAGAGACGGGGGGATGGGAGGGCAACCAAACGGGGATTTTTTTTCCTTGTTTTTCATTTATTTCGGGGTTTTTCTCCCATTCCCATCACATTCATTGTATATAAATCATGAATAAAAATCATTCAGCACTTTCGGGTTTTAAGTAGGCTTCTCTCATAGAGTACATGTGGTATTATGGTAATTGCTGCGCATATGGTGACGGATGGATGGTTATATATATTGTATTGTTGAATGGGTCGGCGAATGTGGCTAGCTAGGTCCCGTAGAACATATAGAAAAGCATGACCGCTCCCTTCCCCTCCCCCAAAAAACTTTTGGCCTTGTGCCTACCATTTGAATGTAAATGGAAATAAGCCGTAGTAGGAGTAGCAGCAGTAGTACTAGAAGTACGACAACCAATATTGGACACTATCCTTTGTAACTTATGTTAATATATCTTTCTTACCTCTAAAGCGTGTTCCGTGTTTTCCTTCTGTGTACCAACTTGGGGTCCTCATCAGGAATGAAATAGATTTTTAAGTCATGAATTTTTTAATATCTTATTTTCAAAATGGAAGTTTATGATAGTGTATATTTGAGGGTTAAAATGGGTTTGGAGTGGTTTACTCTGATTTTGAATACTTTTCAGGTGAGTTAAAATACATAGAAGGTCCCGAGAGATTTATTATCTCTCAGATGTTAGTAAAAAATAACAAGTTAAACCTGATACGAAAAAATCACTGAGAGCAAAATATTTAGGGTTTTTGCGATACTAACTTTCTTGTTCAAAGCTCTTTTCAAAAGTAAAGGTTATCAAATTGAATTCGAGTAAAAATTGTCAGAAATATATAGCTGGGAATATTTTCAATGACAAAAATTTTTAAAAATCATGAAAAAAATAGAATTTTTGGATATAGAACACTTGACAATGTGCTGAGAAATATACAGAAAAGAAGCATTTCAAACGTAAAAAAAACCGCAACTGTCAGTAAAAGGAAAATATATGAAATTACCAAAAATAATGAAAAATATCACCGGATGAGGTAATGCATACATTTTCATTAAAATAAAAGAAAATCGACAAAATAAAATAAAAAAATTGTCGAAAGAAAATGATGAAATTTTTTGTCGAGTGAATATCGGTTTAAAAAGTAAAAATTAAAACGAAATATATAAAAGACCATAAAAGCAGAAAAACCGAACTGCAACAATATGTTTAAATAATGTATATATGTATGAATAATATATATATATATATATATAGATATATATATAAATTGTATATATATATATATATATAAATACGAGGTGCATACGATAAGTTTCCCGACTTTTTTCGTATGGGCACTTTTATTGATAGTACACACATGAAACTCTAGTCACCTTCGAAGTAATCTCCTCTGCCTGCAATCCACTCGTTATACCGCTCCAACAACTTCTGGAAGGCCCCATGGAAGTCCTCTTGTGTGAGCGTGTCAATGACCTTCGTCAAAGCCTCTTTCATCTCCTCATTTGTTTCATAACGACAGCCTCTGAGCTTAGGGAATACCAAAAGTCACAGGGAGCAAGGTCTGTACTATGGGGAGGGTGGGGAACTGTCTTGATGCCCATCTTGGTCAAATAGTCCGTGACAAGGATGGAGTTATGGACTGGTGCATTGTCCTGGTGGAAATGCCACGGACCCGATTTGAAGAGTGCTGGCCTCTTCCGACGGAATCTCTTCCTGAACTCCGTTAAAACCTCAACATAGTAACCCTAACCCTAACCCTAGCCCTTAGGCTAATCAACTCTGGTGTATTGACTTTCTTACCCCTCCCACACACCTCATCATCCCTCACAGACTGCCTGTCTACCTTGAATGTCTTATGCCACTCAAAAACTGATGCTCGTTTCATGCAAGATGGTCTAAAAGCAATCTCAAGCATTCCATACGTTTCTGTGGCATTTCTTCTAAGTTTAAAACGGATCTTTATTGCATATCATTCTTCTAAAGTGTGCTTACGTCCAGATTGCATTTTTGAAATTAACCAGTTGTGATAATCAGGCTTTAGTAGGGTGTATTCCAATTGCTGTTGTAGCTGTTGATTTGAACCTGAAATCATAAAAATTGGTCAGTCATCTTATAAGATGTATAGCAATAAGATACTAAATTTTCAAGTGACTACGACAATTTTAAATGCCTGTACAAAAGTGTCTGAAAACTAATTGAAGGCACCACACACACACACACACACACACACACATATATATGTATATATATATATATATATGAAGAGTTCTGATAGAACGAAGCACTCTGTCTGTGGATGACAATATATACGCTCCCCCATGGGTGTTGAGCACTTTGGTGAAGGAATATTCGGCCCCCGCTCGCATAATGCAATGCTCTTCGAAAAAATTGAGCACTCTGGCAGCCGATAAGGAATAAAATGTAGACAAACGGACGCTGTTGTTGATACATGATAACTTATAATTCCCTTAGCCAACGTGAGACGCTTGTTAGCCGAGCGGTCTGATACTAAGTCTAACGTACAGTTGGACGGGTTCCGGTCCCGGCTTCAAGCATCCTACGTGTCTCGCTACACTGAAGAGTTCTGATAGAACGAAACAGTCTGTCTCTGGAGGACTATATATATATATATATATATATATATATATATATTAAATGATATACTACAATGTTTGCGATAAAACAGACGGTTCTATAGTAATGAAATAACTTATAACCTAATAACAAGGAAAGAACAGATGGCTATTCAACGGAAATAAGATTTTGGGGAGTAGTATAAATGAATGCAATAAATAAATCAACTGCTAAATCAGAATAGTTGACAAACCTTAGAAAAACTGACTGACATGGAAAACGTTGAGAAAATTGGAATAACCTCATGACTATTAAGAAACCAAAATCAAAATGTACGCAATGTGGCCGGGCATGATTGCATATATAGGCCCTTGTTCAATAGATTCAAATCCAAATGTAAAAGGTTAACTGAACATTTAAATAATTGCTTCACAGAAGTAATATTCCGAAAATGAAAGATGGCGGTAAAGTTGGTATTTATATTTAAAAAGACGCCGTAAGAAAAAAAAAATGGAATTTTTACAACGTGCATAAATTCAAGGTGGAACACGCTTACAGAACAATTTAGCAAAAGAATATACTGCTACCCAGAAAATCAAAGAATCATACAGTAGGAATCAAAGTATGGCCAAAAGAACCAGAAGAACAATTGACTAATTCAAGGATTACGATGTCTTATATACATTACAAAAAGAAAGAACATCGATATTTGATGGGGAAATGCCAACAAAAAGCTCCTTAGCCTTGATTTCACATCCACAATTAAAAATGTCTAAATATACTGAAACAGTAGTTGAAATTTATAATTAATACAACACTGAACAGAAAGTGAGTGTGTGTATGAGTCCTCATGGTGTAAATGCCTAAAGTGCTGCACAACAACCTTAACCTACGTGAGTTCGATACTCAGTGGCGCTGTTACGTTCACTTTCAGACTTATACCCTAACGAAAGATATCATATCTTCGCCCACCTCCAAGTATGGGTTAAATATTATCACTGCTGTTATTTTACAAGGATTACTTTGGCCTTATGTAACTCATGAAGATTGATATACTATGAAAAAAAAAAGAAAGAATACTGAATGGCTGGGCTAAAGGCTAATCTCTATATGATGTCAATAAAGGATTCGTTATCTAGAGTAAATCTTTAACTTTTTTATTACAGTAATGATATTACTTGGAACTTTATTGTAGAATTGTAATACTGAATATAAATGTATAAGTAAAACAAAAACTCAAAAGTGAATTAGAATTATAGATTTTGATCAAGAGTGAGAATACTATACATTGTAATGACTTTCAAGATTGAGATCAGTGAAATGCTTGTGATAAGAAAAGTGAAGAGAAAGACAATAGAAAGAACTAGACTGTGCACTAACGTAAAATTCTGGATGCTTATCAGTCTATGTATCTAATGTCACTAAAAGCAAATTAAATCTGATCAGAAGAAAACGAAAAATCATAAAATGATTACCTAAAAACTAGATTCAAAAGCCAGAATCTGATCAAATAAATAGTAATAGACTAGACGACCTGTGCACCAGATATATTCCAATAGTAAAAACAATAGAGGATAATATTATATTTTGCTTTGATTTGGTTTGATTTTTATGGCCTATCAGCCATTGTTGGTTATTTAATCTCAAATCCTGTTTTTACTTATATATTAGATATATGATTTGTAAACCCATTTTGTCGATACATACAGTTAAATGATCAAACAGTTCTACTTCTAACGATTCAGTTTAGCATAAGTTAAATGTTTTCAAGTATTGGTTGCCATCACTAACTATTCAATTAGTCATCAGTCATTTACTTACACACAGTTAAATGATCAAACAGTTCTATTTCAAACAATTCAATTCAGCATGAGTCAACAAAATTGTATGGTTCCCAGTATTGCTAAGAGTCATAAACAATATAAGTAAACACCAGGAATTTGTTTACACACAGTTAAATAATCAGACAGTTCTATTTCAAACAATTCAATTCAGCGAATGTCATTTTTTTGCACACAGTTTAAATAGCAAAACAGTTCTCTTTGATATAGATAGGACCCTTTCTAGTGCTACCACTCCGGGTTAGAGTGGATCTACGAGTAATGGTAATGAATTGGTGCTGCATATTCTTCAAAGCTCCAGTCTCAGCATCAGATTGTTTAATGTCATAACCAAGACCCCCATCGCGAAAGATGCAGTCGACTGGGCTAATAGTATGAACTATTTTTTAGTATGGTTGTTGAAAATTACAAGCAAACTCGTTAAGAATATTTTGTAATAAAAAATGTAGCTACAAGTGCCCCAAAGTTATAGTTAGAGAAGGTATGATAAGATAATTGAGAATTCAGTATTTGAGATAAAATAAATCGTTCTATAATAATAAAAGTAAATTTTACGGCTTAATGACCGGATGAAAAGGAAATAACTGATACGGAGGCAACTGAAAAAATGTTTTGAAGCAGTGTAGGTGAATTAGTAGATTATGCATTGCAAAATCAGAATGGTTGAACAACCTAAGAAAAAATTGACAGAGAAGGAAAAAGGAGAGGAAATTGGATGAAACACGAGGATATGAAAAATAAATCTTTAATAAATATACCCTAGGTTGCTTGCCATAACGTTTCTGAAGCCGGGTCAAATAATTAAGAGTTGTTAACATTTTGCTTCACAAGATATTTTGGAATTTGTCCAAGATAATCCACTGTGGGCAGAACTTCTGTAATGGGTAATAACCGATTTTTAACGACTTTTAATACGTCAATTTCCTCAGTGGGCTATACTAATATTTGCATGTTCATCATCAGGAACGCATTCTCCCATATCCACGTTGACCAGCATTTACATCGAGTTCTTTGAAGATTGGTCAATACGTTACACTGAGCCTACGACTGTTGGTGTATGTTTATACTATACAATCACAAAGAGAACATACGGGTAAAGTTCATTCATTCGACAAATAAGCGATCAAATAATTTTAGTTTTTGGGCAACGCACGAATCAAGTCTCATGCGTGGCCCACACAAAAATGCCTACAGCATTTTTCTTTTGGAGTGCTGCAGGCGTCAAGCAATAAATTCAGCCCTATTAAGCAAGTATTGCCTATTGGGAAGAACCCTAGGGATCTAGGGATTAACTTTCAATAACGTATCGTATGCGAGTACCTGGCGAGCTCGATCTTAAACCACTTAGAGGTTCTCTTAGTTCATGTAAAATCATGTCATAATATACTCAGAGAAGGGTGATTTTGATAATGATATACCTTTTTCAGGTTATCCTTTTCCTAGGCTTGTTGTCTTAACAAAGCTAAGAAACGCAATCTGCCCAACTATTTACCTTTGACTGGTGGGTAACGAGTAGATTCATAAGCGAGAAGTGAAACGCGGACAGTTTTGTCTAGGATGCGAACTCAGATCACTGATTTCATTCCCTACGCCAAGGAAACCTAAAAACCTAAATCTGAATTTTAAATCGAACCATTCTCTCTTAATAAGTAAAGCACTATGTTTTTGCTTTCACCACCAGAAGTAATTTGTAGTTCAACAAAACAGAACAAAGAATTAAGGAACATCGGTATTAACCTCTAGTATAATAAATTTCTTCTCCAAGGTGTTTTTTAGACACTAACAGGATTGCATCCCGTCAACACGAATAATTAATTTGCTAAGTTAATTTAATGAGTACAACGGATCGAAAGGATTTACCGACTATAAAGTATTAGTGTGATATCTAATATCAAAAATGTAACTTTTTGCAAAATGTGTCCCTTTAAAAGGTAATGATCGTATTGAAAACTATTTTTAACATCTCAAGCATATATGGAAATGGATATAAAATAGAAATCACTTGTCAAGGAACATAAACTATAACCAAAAATAATTATGATATGGTGAACTATATCTCCATGTGGAAAATTGGTTTCTTTGTTTAATGGCATATCAGTCTTCGTGCGTTATTTAATTCCAGTAAGGCCTAATGAGTAGAGTATTCGCCTATGGTCCGGGAGACTGGGTTCCAATCTCAGGTCGAGTCATACCAAAGACTCAACAAATGGCAGTTGATACCGACTTGCTAAATACTCAGTATTACAAGGTTAGGATTCAGGGAAAAGTGGAGCAATCCAGGGAATGGAGTAGCGCCCTCCCCAACACTGTGGTGTAGTAGCTAATGAAACGGAAGCCTTCGGGTCACCCTCGACTAAGGTCACTAATTTTATCTTACTTATATCATTTTAAAAGAATCGTAGTGGTGCTATTTCACCTGCAGCTATTAGGATAAGCGATTTCATAACATTCCCAGAATATAAGTTCAAAAGTGAACATAATAGCATGACTGAATATCGAACTCTATATTTTGGATGTCATTCATTGTTCTTTCTAGGGTGATGAGGCTCCAGGTCTAAAGAGTATAAAGTAAACATTCGTTAACATTACACTCACATCTAATCTAACGAAGACGTAGTTAGATCTAGGTTAAATAGAGTTCTCTACGAAGCTGTGAAATCGAACGCGACTGCGCGTGAGGAAGAAGTGCGAAGGTTCCCGATCGGTACGTCGCGTCTGTCAAGACCGCGGACGGGCGACTGCTGCATTCGAGTCGTGAGATACGTGATGCCTTTCGGGCGCACTTTCGGGATCGCTTTGCCGGCTGCCCTGATCTCCCGATCCGGGAGTTTCGTAGCTATCTGGCCGACTTCCCCCGCCTTGGGGCGGCGGAAGCGGCTAGCTGTGAGGGTGTGGTTACTGAATGCGAAGTCCGTGATGCGTTGAAGCAGGTCGGCCTCAACAAGTTTCCGGGACTAGATGGTTTGCCCTACGAAGTGTACTTGGGGATGTCGCACATGTTTGTGCCTATTCTGACGGATATGTTCAACCATTGGTTCGCCCAGGGAGCCATCCCTGGTAGCGTTACCAAGGGCGTGATCACATTGCTGAAGAAAGGTGGCAGGCATGTTTGGGAGGGTTTAGATGACTACAGGCCCATAACTCTGCTTAACACAGAGTTAAAGATTTTGGCCCGGGTCTTGGCGAATCGTTTACAGCGTGTCATCAGTGATCTGATCGGCCCTGAGCAGACCTTTGCTGTGAAGGGAAGATCGATCCAGGACAATCTGCACTTGATTCGCGAGGTCCTAGAGGGGATAGAAGACGACACAGAAGCCGCGCTGATCAGTTTAGATCAGTCCAAGGCCTTCGATAGGGTTGACCATCAGTTCTTGGCGTCTGTTTGGAGACTGCTTGATTCAAACCGGAGTTCCGCAGATGGATTAGCATGATGTACCACAACCCTCAGGCAGTGGTGCAGGTGAACGGAAGGCGTTCGAGGGTATTCGCGATCGAGCGTTCGGTACGGCAGGGCTGCCCGTTGTCTCCTCTTCTCTATGTCCTCGCGTTGGAGCCCCTCCTGCGCAGGCTTAGGGATGAGGGGACAAGTCCGTCCCTGCGCGGTATACCTTTTGTTAGCAGCCTTGCGGCAAGGGTTTCTGCGTTCGCTGATGACATCACAGTCTTTGTATCCCGCCGTCTGGATATAAAGGCTGTGAAAGAGGCGGTTGTTGAGTACGAGCGGATCGCAGGAGCCAAGGTCAATTTTGACAAAAGCGAAGGTTTGCGGCTTGGTGCTTGGAGGGGTAGCAATACTCTTCCAGGGCCCTTCCGCTGGAGTGACGGACCCATCCGCATCCTCGGGGTGTGGTTCGGGCCCGACCTCCAACTGGAGCGAAATTTGTCGGAAGTACAAACCAAGGTGAATGCTCAGGTGGGAATCTGGCTTTCAAGGAGGTTGTCCTTAAAGGGCAGGGCGGAGGCGTGCGCCACGTACGTCTTCCCTCTGATCCTTGACCGATTGTCTGTACTTCCTCTGCCAAAGGCACGTCGGTTGGCACTGCAACAATACCTCTCCAGATTACTCTGGGGAGGTGCAAGGCCGATGGTCCGTAGGCAGGTTTGTATCCAACGTACACGCAACGGGGGTCTGGGTATGCCTGATCTGGAGAGCCACTGGCTTGCTGAAAGACTTGCATACCTCGGCCGGTCCTTGACAGGGGACTCAGTGTGGAGACGAAAGGCGAGTCGGACTTTTCCTCGCCTCAAGTCAGACCCAAAGGCTGAAGGTCGACGTAGGCCTACGGGCGAAGCACTGTTTTTTAGAGAGTGCCGAAAGGCCCTTCGTAACCTTTTTGGGTCCAGTGACCTTTCACGGCCTCGGAAAGAGCTATATCGGGAGTTAGTGGTGGGTTCCGCTTCTGATCCTCTTAGCGAGCGGCGAGGCTGGACGGCGGAGGAGATCCGTTCTCACTGGAATTGGGCGCCAGGATCGAGCTTCTTGAACAACTCCGAGTTCTCGCTCACCTGGCGACTTGTACGGAATGCGTTACCCCTTCTCGGCTTGAACTACAAGGCGGGCCTAGCAGACATGTCTGATTGTCCTCGCTGCGGCATTGGATTTAAAGAAACGGCTGAGCACGCCTTCTACTACTGCAAGCGAGTCCGCCCGTTTTGGGATCACGTCGGGGAGTGGACGGCTCGCATCGAACCCAAGCAGCTAGTGCTGCTCGACGTTGGTTACGTCGTGGACAACGTTCTTCCTCCGTTTCAGGGTGAGAAGCGTGTGGTGTTTCTCGCGATCCTGGCTGTAGCTCGAATGGTGATTTGGATCACGCGAAAGAAGGGATTGTATGACGATGCAAACTTTTCTCATCGCTATCTGGTTTTGTATTTTCGGCATCAGCTGAGGGTCAAAATCAGATGCGATAGAAAACGCTTGGATCGCATAACATTCAAAAGAAGGTGGGTGAATGCAGCGAGCCTGGTCGTACGAAAGGGGGCAACGTTGGAGTCATCCTTCCCTCCTCTGCCCGCCCATGGCGTTTACGGTACGGGTCCTTAGGGACCCCGACCCCGGTAAGTAGGCAATGTTTTCCCCTTGCAACCTAGTTAGCAGTATGTTGTCAGTCATTGTCCCCGTCATCTACTCATTAGTATTCAAGATCTTCCCCATCCCCATTATTTTTCGACCTCAACCTGTATCCCAGTCCGCTTTTACTGAAGATCTTGAACATTCATATGTATAAAAATCATATTACCGGCTTGTATCGATCCACACCGTGCCCGAACCTTTATTTTCTTTTTTTCCCCTATAGATTAGGATCCCAGTCCCACCTAGGGCAGGTCCGACTTGTTTCCGGTTCTTTCCACCCGGAAAACAGTCGGCCTCCAATTTTATAGACGGGGGGATGGGAGGGCAACCAAACGGGGGATTTTTCCTTTGTTTCTTTGTTTTTGTATATATTTCGGGGTTTTTCTCCCATCCCCATCATATGAATTCATTTGTAAAAAAATCACAATTTGTAAATAAAATCATGCATCACTTCCGGGGTTTTAAGTAGTCTTTCTCCATAGAGCATATGTGGTATTTTGGCGGTAGCAGCGCGCAAGGCGACGGATGAAGGACTATATATTGTATTGTTGAATGGGTCGGCGAATGTGGCTAGCTAGGTCCCCATAGTAAAAACATAGTTAATGCAAGACCGCACCCTTCCCCTTCCCCCCAAAACTTAAGGCCTTGTGCCTTCCTGTAAGTAATCAACAGGAAATAAACACATCTAATCTAACGCGGATTGATAGAACCTGTCACGGTTTCATCTATGAATCAAATAAATCTGTTTAAAAATAATTCGTATTCGATAGGACCATGACAATAAAACAACCAAAAAACTCTTAAACGATACACATAAACGTAATAATGAACACTATTCCCAAACCTCGAGGAAACAATAACTCTAAACAGGTTAACATGCCGTTAAAATCAATCAATACGTCTGGGATAAGATACGTATAAATAAAAAAGACCATCGTTTTGCAGTGAGGTGGTTAAACTAGAAAGAACACTCTATGGTTATTTCTTTTTTACGAATACATATTTCAACAACATATGGTTCTCTTTGTTTGGAAAAGTAGATGTTGAAGAACTCACCTCACCGGATATAATTTCGAATCACTCTCGCACTTGGTATACCTAGAACTGATTAGATAGAATAATCCGATTGTTATATTTATGACAATTTAGAAAAAAAAACTTTTTCTCTTAACAAAAAATGAAATAAAATGAAAAGTTTCTCAGAGGATTTACTTTGAAGGAGCACTCTTTAATTTACAGCAAAAGATATGAAATTGCGTTTTGGAGAGAAAAATCTGCCAAGGTAAGGAAAACTGTTTCTTTTTTTAAATTTGAAACAAAATTATCTGGAAAGAAAAACTATTCCTTAAGCTGATTTTATCTTATAAGTCCCCATTTTATTTGTTTTTCATTTACTTCATTGTTTCACACTAAATGAAAGAAAGCAAAGTTTTACATTTTTCGTTGAAGTTTGAAAATTTTGAGGTTTTCTTGTATTATGACTTTATTTTTCTAATTCTCAAGTTTTCGATTAACTAACTTTTTGTTCTGTATGTCTGCAAAATGGTGTCAACACCTAAAATTGGCAACTGTTTTAAGAATTCACGAATAATGAAAATTCATCGTAGTCTAATAGAATCTGTTCTTACATGATTATTCACGTTTCACTTAAAAGTCTGGGTAATTTTCTATATATTCACCCGTTCATGTTCCCCTGTATTAGTGTTTTTTTTGTTTTTTTTTGTTAAGTATTACCTCTATAGTTACGTCTTTTCTAACGCCAGCTGTTCCAGAAATGGGTGATAATTCTACATTTGAATAAAAATGTGGAAATGAACCCGTCTATGAAATGATTTATTTTTTTCATTTTGAAAAATGAAATTGCGGTCGCATTAATTCAAATCACAGAAACAAAAGAAAAATCTCACTAGAACTTGAAGCGGTGCAAGTATAGATTCTTACCGAAGTTGAATACTTGTCCATAATATACAACTAAAAAATATCTCTGGTACACTACATGATTTGGGAAGAATATTTCAAATGTCTTTCATTTGGTTCTCAGCATACTTAATAGTCCGCTGATGACGTATTGAAAGTTGTTAAAAATATACAATTGTTGATTAACTTATGATTTTTCATATTCGGGATGATAAATCTTTCGTTCAAAACCGTGGAGAAAGGATTTCATATAAAAACTTCAACTAAAATAATTTTGTTTTATCAAGGAAGTTGTCACAAAATTACGTAAATATTTTAAAAGTTAATTCCATGGAAAAGTACTTTGTATTTTGTAAAAATTAAGTTCAAGAAGTGCTAGTACGGACTGTCACCAACCCCATTTTTTTTTGGGGGGGGGGTGGCATTAGATAGGGAAAATAAAGTATGATGTTGCTCTTATGTGCAAATCTTAAGTTCACTTCGTCTAAAACTTTAATTTTAGGGGCAGTTCTGTTATGTTTATTTGCAGTATATACATTCTGCAGGACGACAGGGTCGTAACTTTGGGGCAGTTCTCTTACTATTATACTCGGTTAACTTAGGAGTTGAAACTTATGTGGTTTTAGTTTTGTTTTTGAACCAATCTGGCTTTAAAAAACGGAAATCTGTCGTTAACCCTCACCCATCTAAGCCGAAAATAAGGGGACATCACCCAAGTTGGAACCGGGAATCCTCGGGTGGTGAAACCACAGAAAAGATGTAATTTGTTCTGAAGATTGAATTCATTCAAACACACCCATAATTTTATAGAAATAGGAAAAAATTAGGATAAAAATTGATATTACGAAGTTATTCTGGTATTCAAGCAGTTATGTACTGGTCAGCAGCATTAGTGCAAATGAACATAGATTTTTTTGTAGGAGACAGCACAAGAAATATTCGAGCCAGAGATCTGAAAATTATAAGCGAGATTAATATCAAACAACTCCTTTGCTACGATCGGTGTACGGAAGAAAGTCTCATATAACGATATAATTAAAGAGCATAATATAGTAGTAGATAATGATACAATTAGAATTGTAAGAAATCCAAGTTTTAGGGAAGTGATCACTAAAAAAAATTGAAAACCCAAAAAACACAGTATTTTTAGTTCAAAATTTAAAAATTGACAATTCTTGTTTAAATCTCACGTACTTAGATTTTGTTATGAAAGAAAGCTGAATAAATAGATAAATCATTAAAAAATAATTATCGGCATGTTAGAAAAATTAATTACGTAATTTTTCATTAGACCACATTTTTTTAAACAGAAGTCCACAAGTGTTATAGATACACCACTCCGAAAAACAGTCCTTTCAACAATTAACTGCTTGACTGATTATCCAATTTCAAGGATTGTCAAATTTGTGATCATAATTGTGAAGATAATAGGCTTTGAGTGCGTCTTATCCAATGGAACACCAAATTGATATAAACTGTACACAGAGACCGGCTAGTTTATACTTAATGTTACAATTTATTAAACACAGAATTGAGAGTGAATTCTATCAACCTGGTTAAGCTGGTAAAGACTAACGCTTTCTCATTCACGAAAATGTTCAACTCGTGCTTTTTTTGTTCTAAAAAATAATTCTTGCATTTCAAACAAATTATACTCTGTGAGGAGGGCTGAATAATATCAGCCGAAACCTTTTAACGTAAGCAATGTCATGAAGTTTAATTGGCCGGAAACTTCCAGCATGATTTTTTTATATATACATCTCTTCCATCTACATCTTGGTATTCGTTCCAAATAACCCACTGTGGTGATGTTCAAGAGTTGGTTTTGGACGTCTTCCAATACGTCAATTTCTTCGGCAGGTTATTCTGGACGGATATCAATCTCGTAATTGAGCGTCCTAAATTCTACACAGTAGTTTGAATTTTTTATACAGTGAATAATTACTAAATATGTAGACGGTCACGTCACGTTATTTAAAGTAAAAAATTAAAAAAAAAATATTTGATTTTTATTTCAACTTATTGGCAAATAAAATAGTCTAACCTGTATTTTTCAATAAGGGTGAATTAGATTTTTTCGTATGAAAGCAAATATCAAGACATTTAATTAGACTTTCATTTAAAGAAACTCGTGTTCCATTAAAAAAAATTAGAAGAAATTACTAAGTAAAAGTACTTTGGAAAATACAAAGAAAAGTGTATTTTAGAAAGTAGGAGCTAAACTTATTGTCTTTCTTTTTCGGTCAACACAAAATCGTGTTCAAATGAAATATTATTGAAGCTCTCTTTTTGCAATATTTTTAAATTTTTCCAGATTTTTATCCAATTTTATTTGTAATGCTTTGTCTGTGTACCATATTTTGGTTCTAATTATTTTTAGGTCACTGGTTTAATCTGACTCTGTAAATGTACGCAATGTGAATTTTTTAAACTCCGTTTCCAATTCATTTTACGTTTGGTGCAATGTTTGATTCTAAAAGAAAATTGCCTAGTTTTATTCTGATTATTATTTTATTTTTTTTAATTCATTTTAGAAATGAGACTCTTTCTCAAAATAAAACAAAAAAATTCAAAAAAGCAAATTTAAAATCTTTTATTCAAATCACGTGGTATATTTAAATGCAATAAACAATCAAATAAAGAAAATAATTGATTAACATACAAATTAGTGAAAATCAAAATTATAATTGGATTAATTAGATGATTGTTCAGTCTATCAGAATTATTTGAACAGTATCTGTTGTCAAAACATCAAGGTATCACGACAGCACATATTCTATTGACTCTCTCACATTATCCATCCTCATCGTCTATCTCTCTTTACTGATCGCTAAGATGCCATTTAGTATCCGTAGTGATAGTTTTTCCTGATCAGTAACTATTTTGTACATGAGTAAGAGTCCATAAGGGAAATTCATTTTGAGTTTTACCGTACATAAGAAATTCCCAGTATGTCTTTAAGTTTTTTTCCCTTGAAATTGTTCGTGTCTAAAGGTAAAGGAGGGAGAGCGGAAATGCCTCACGAATTGCGTGGGAAGAAATGTGTGGGCGTCAGAAAAATTTATAATACCGTAAGTTTTGACCACTGCAGTCAGTTAGGGAGAGCAGTCAGTAGAGTAGACGAGTCACGTCGTTCTGGGGCGCTAACTAGGAAGGGATAGACTCCCGAGTCGAGAACCGGCTCTGTATCAGTCTCCCGTGAAAGAAACACGAAGAACTAAGGCTCTGAAAAAAAATATATATATATAACCACAACTTACTCTGTAATAAAGAGATTCTATTTTTATAAACAAGTGTTGTCACTTGTGTTCGCCTTGAATACCTCTGAAGAATAGTATTTACTTAGTGGTGCTATTGCTTATTTATGGTTTTCAGTGAAGGTAATCGAGAATATATTAATATTTCAGACAAGAAAAAAAGTATATATAATCTTACCAAACAATGAATTTTAGTTGGTTTTTCTGAAGATATCACCATATATCATTGGTCATACAAACTAGTCACTCGGGGAATGTCTACTGAAAGAAATCAAATATACAAGCAAATTTTATTCATCAAGGGAAGCAAAATATTTCTCTCATACATTCTATCCTTTTCGTTGTCCTCCAAGGACAATATTGGCGCTTCAATAATATTCAATAATCTATAAAATTGCAGAGTTCAAATAAGCACTGTATTTTTTATTAATCTTCATTCATTTTATTTACTGGAACAGCGCTATTAGTCTTTTCTGTTTTTTCTCTATTGACTATAAAAGCTACTTTTCTTTAAAATTCCTATTGGATTTTTCTTTCCTATTATACTGCGTTACATTTATAGAAACAACGTTAAATGACTTGTATATTCCTAATTGAATAACTGGATCTACTGATGCTTGTTTATTTGTGTATATTTTTTATCAGTCAATTTGTGGCTTTTGTCAATATTTTATTCAGATTCATAACTATTTAAACTAAAGGAAAAATATAGCTAAAAATGTATTCTGTCTGCTTTTCTAGTTTGAGTGTTGATATTCAAAGAATACATTTACAATCAGTTCGAGAACTTTGAAGTATTTTTGCATAAAGATATGTCTTGGAAGACAATCCATATTCAGAAAAAAAAAATTGAGCATGTTTGAACTTATTAACGTCGTGTAGTACACAAACTTCCAAATTGAAGATTCGTTAGAAACTATCTATTCTAATGGCTCAGCCGTCTGTGGCTGCTAAATTCATCGGCTGCGTCTCTGCAGAAGAGTAATATTCCCCCGACAAGTATCCTGGTATGGAACTAAAAATTCTGATGGTGAGGATTCAGTAATGATGGAGCTTTGGGGAATGCGGAGTATCCTTTCATTACCATCGCTCCCAGGTCATATAGAACAAAACAGTAATTACGCTAAACTGAATTGTTTGAAATTAAGTTTTTACATTTAACAGTGTGTAAACATAAAACTGTACTGTTTGGAAAAAAAAAACCCGAATTCTTTGAAATAGAGCTGTCTGATCATTTAACTGTGCAAACAAATGCGTGATGTTTAATTTTTTGTTAGTGATTAATAGCAATACTTGGAACCATTTAACTTAGTTTGCATGCTACTCTGAATTGTTTAAAATAGAAATGTTTAATCATCTAACTTTGAACAAAAGACTGTACTTATAAGCTAAACTGGATTGGTTTAAATTAAGCCATTTAACTGTGTGCAAGAAAAACGTGTTCAGGTTTCTTTGAACATCTTATCCTCAAAATGTTTTAAATTGTATATTTAATGTATGAAAAGGATTATTTTTTTTTATTTATTGCGGATTATTTATTTTTATTTATTGTCCTCATCTTAGTAGTTTTTGTGTTGTTTCTTTCACTATTTTTCGGCCAAAGTTCACCTCTGGCCTTCCTCAAGTGATTTTCCACGACATCGGATATGAATGCTGAGTCTTGTATCCGTATCCCCGTGGCGCAGCGGATAGAGGCGTTGAGTCTCTATGGTTCCAGGTGAGCATTGTCAGAAGATAGCGGTTTCAAATCATACCCAAACCGGCCAGAGGTTTTCTTTGTCAAAAACATGGTGCGATAGACAACAACTATGGAAGGCAGTAATTACTGGCGATACGGTTACAAGACTCAGCATTCCTATCCGAGGTCGCAGTAAATCACCTGAGGAAGGCCAGAGGTGAAATTTGGCCGAAACGTAGTGAAAGAAGAAACAACGCAAAAACTACCAAGATGAGGACAAAAAGTCCGCTATAAATAAAAAAAATAATAATTCTCAGATTATGAAGCCTCATCTCAAAATGATTCCAATTAAAAGATACATGTATAAAATGGATTAGGCATTAAATATGACCTACGATGGTCGATATGCCATAAAACCCACCCAAACCACTCATTCTAAAGTAGGTCTTTGCTTTATAAGTACTTATCCTTATTAAGCATCGATAGAACGGTTAGTAAATTAAGTTTTATATTTTTAAATTGATTAATATCAGTGAGGCGTATATTATATTGCCTTTTTTCTCGGAGAGAGTAAAGATTTCATCCCGAAAGGGATCTTATGTTTGACACAAAACTGCATCAGAGGACGAGTTCTGATTTCTGGGGAGTGGAATATACTTTCATAGCTATTTCTTCCAGGTCGACTCCAATCGGAATGGTCACACCAGTTGTGGTTTTGTATATGAGTCAAATACACTAGTTTGGAAAAAGGTATTTTAATTCGATAGGAATGTAACATATTGACCTTCGACCCACCCGTCAATCGAGTAACGGGTGCATCCAGTCGAAGATATCACCTTGACATGTGGACGGGTTGAATTCGGTGCAGATGCGACGCCCACAAGAAGCAGGTGGTCGTCAAACAATGATATAACCCGGTGCCACAGACGGTTCGAGTTAGTTGGGGTCAGTTAGTTGAAGTTCGAGTTGCATTTCGAGGTAGTGAGACCCAGCTCCCAGCAGAAGGCTTGAGCCCTCAGGACACCCGGTTGAGCAGCCCAGCAGAATAAGAAAGAAGTGCTGCTAAAGACAGAGGAACTAGGTCAATATTTTGCAATCTGTTCAGTCTCCAACTCACCTCTCACACGCAATCCTTTCGCAACCCTTTCGAATAAAGTGTGAGAAGTATATTTTTCCAAAGAACAGTGTCCGTTCGTCATTATTGTTGATTGTTTCTGCATATATATGTATAAGTATTGTTGTATCACTGCTATACGATAGGAATACTTCAAGCCATATAAATGAGTTATTACAATTGATAGTTATTTGAAGTTATGTGTTTACTGAAAATTATAAGTCATTTGAGGCAATAACTGACCTAACAGATGACGATTATAAGATTGAAATAATAATTGAATCAAGCTAATTCAAATAGATAGAAATACGTGAAACTATGTACAAATTATTTGTATTAGATAACAATGTACATACTATGACTGAACAAACAATATTTAAGAAACAATTACACACAGAAAATGTAAATGTAAATCAACACCATATCCTAACATAGAGCATGCTATTTGAATGATCATTTGTAAAAGATTCAAATATTATTTCTCGACTTCCTATAGTAAAATAATTATTAGATTGCTAAAGTTTACAATCATTTAAAGTAAAACTAAAGTTTACATGCCAATGAGATGTATAATGTGTACTTTAAAAAATGGAATGTCCAAAAAGCTGTACAATGAAATGTATCATCATCATGTCGTGCTGGTAACACGGATATCCTTGACCCTCTTTCGCCACTTTTCCCTATCGTTCATCGCTTAAGGCAGGTCTTCTGGACAACATCCTGTATCCTCACATAGTTGCTGAATGTATGTTCGTGCTGGTCGTCCTGCTTTTGCAAGGCCATGTGTGGGGGGTCCATAAGAGTACATCACTTATGAGTTAGTCCCTGCTTCTCCAGCCGTGTCCTGCATGTCTGGATCTCTATCTTGAATAATTTTCGTGATAGGAGGCAGGTGGCTGTACAGTTGGTGTCTTGTGGGGTGTTGCCGCCAGGACTTGCTCGCAGCATTCTTGTGTAATTGCCGTCTAGCTTCTTCTCCAGCCATTTTGTTAGAGTCCATGTAGAGCATCCATATAGCAGTATCGACACGACCGCAGCCTGGAAGAAACTGCGTTTCATTTTTTCGGTTAGGTCTGTTTTCCATATAATCGGTAGCCTATTGATAGCTGTCCATGCTTTCGTTAACCTCGTATCGATGTCCTTTTCGGTTGATTCGACGCTGCTTTCTAGGTAAGTGAATAAAAATATGATAATGTGGCTTTTTATGTATGTATATTCTAAGTTATAAAATTAAAGAGTAAAATTGATTTTTGTATCGTTTCTTTGAAGAATTGAAATATTAAAAGCAAAAACATTTTCTTGATGCTGATGTTTTTTAGATTTTAGGAAAATCTTCTCCGAACTCTTATTTACTAAAAGCAGCTCATATAAATTAATTATTGAAAAGTTAGAATATCATAACGGAAAAGTCTTCATATAAAATAAAAATCAATATTGGCAATCAAATTAAAGATCTCACTTACTCGATTTTTATCAAGCAAATATTTTTGGAATTATCTTAAAACTTTATTTTATATTGAATAAAATAAGTACATAGTATTAAGATATGTACATTTTCATATGAAACTGTACATTACGCCTTTACCCTTTCGTTTGATTTTGAGATTTTTACGACAAAAATAAGAATTTAATATCTTATAGATTTAGCATATTGATATTCATAAATTATTATTTTAATGGATGAAACCAAAAACGACTATTCATAAAAATTATCTTGTGGTATTGCGATTTATACCTTGCATGTCTTATTTTGGAGGCGTCTTTGCATATGGGTTATCCTCGTAGAAAATTGTGTTTAGACGTTTGTGCTTTGAGATGGATCTTTTACAGCGATGAAAAGAATAAGGCATAGATGAGAAACGCTCAGCTGTCCCCGCCCCATCACATCTAAACCAGATCTCCTAGTTTAAAAATTTGTCAATGATGACGCAAACTGTTTGGGGAGGGGGAGGTTAGAATTTGTTTGCCGAAGGAATTTTGTATTGAAAGATGAAAAGGCCAACATTTTAATCAAAACTTTTGATAAGAAAATCAGCTGCCATTAAGGCAACAAAAACTTCGGCAAAATAATTCTTAAAATTAAATCATTAAAAAATATTTCATAATTGTAGCAAACTAATAAAGAAATTAAAACTTCATGAATTTTGTATTCATCGTCGTTGTGTTATATACCGTGATGAGATCAATCATAACTGTAATACATGTACAAACACAAATAGGAACGGTTTATTAATTCCTGACTTCGGACAAGAGCGACACGAGGAGAGACACAATTCTTAAAAGTCTATGCTAACCATATTATGCTGATTACACCCTCACGCGTGACGCATCTCGTGGTGTTTAAGATCTCTGTCGGTAGTGATCCGAAAATCCTAAGAACATTTTTCAACGGTCAAAATCCAACTCTCAACCTCTATGGTCCAATCTCAACTGACTCTTTTTCAAAATCCTCAAATTCTCTTGACCATCACTTCCGGGCATGACGTCATCCACACTCTTACCCCATTTCCTGTCTGGGGGTTTATTATAACAATGATGATTGTCATATCCTTTGTGCGCCAGCGTAAAACTACACCCAATGACTATGCACCTGTATTTGAGACTCGAATAGTTCAAAGCCTTTCCAAACTGAATGATAAAATATAATTAACGAAAAATGATTAATATAAATAATCATTCATTAACTATATAACAGTTCGTAGATAGTTTATAAATGTTATTTTCCTATCTAAACTATCGTTTTTTGATGTAGAATCAGTTGTGTATAGGGAATCTGAAAATAAGTCCTCGAAATTTTAATAAATTAGAATATAGTTAAGCTAGTTGTTGGAAAATAGTACATTAGTTTACCTAAAAATGTAGAATTCAAAATTTTACTTTTTGACTCAATTTACGTCCAATATAGTATATAAGTCTAAAATGCTATCTCCAGCACTTGGCACAAAGGAAATTGTTGCACAAATAATGAGTTTGCTTTTCTTTAAACATTTTAATGTGATAATGAATTCCATTAAAAAATCGCAATTATTTCTACCAGTAATATATATATATATATATATATATATATATATATTAGTTTTAAACAACATCATTTTGACTGATACTTTCAATAAGATTCAAGTAAAAGTGATATTTATGAAACCCTCAAAGGTTACTTTTTCGTTCATAAAATCCAGATGTTGGTTTACGTTGCTTTCACACTAACCCCTTTATAGGTTCTCAGTTTTCCTGGTATCTTTTGCAAAATAAGTGTGTGATATAAACACTGAAATATCAATAGAAGTGTTACTAAATAGGATTGTTGGAAAATAAACATTTGTCAAAATTCCATGGGGGTACGGTTGTTAACTTAAATTTTCAGCCGATCCTTATAAATATTAAATAATTAAACGTTCAATAAAACAGAATTTCAATGATAAAGTGATACAGGGAGGCTAGCACGAGAGTAGGCAGTTATCAACTTTTTGTTTTTTACATTAATTTTGAAGGTTGGCATTTAGAGTATTCGAGTGAAATCGGGGATATAAACAAAACTAAACATCTACAATAACCTGATGTAAGGTGGGATTTAGACCTAACCGATAAAAAGAAACGCAGTTTCTTCCAGGCTGCGGTCGTGTCTATACTGCTATATGGATGCACTACATGGACTCTATCAAAACGGCTGGAGAAGAAGCTAGACGGCAATTACACAAGAATGCTGCGAGCAATCTTGAATAAGTCCGAGCGGCAACACCCCACAAGACACAAACTGTACGGCCACCTGCCTCCTATCACGAAAGCTATTCAAATTAGGCGAACCAGACGTGCAGGATACTGCAGGAGAAGCAGTGATATACTCTTATGGACCCCCACACATGGTCGAGCAAAAGCAGGACGAACAGCACGAACATACATTCAGCAACAATGTGAGGATACGGGATGTAGTCCAGAAGACCTGCCGGAGGCGATGAACGATAGGGAAAAGTGGCGAGAGAAGGTCAGGGATATCCGTGCTACCAGCACGACATGATGATGAAGGTGGGATTTACAAGGAGATGAAAAATATATTTTTTCCTTTTTGTCTAAGCAAATCTCTGAGACGTAAGCGAATAGAAATACTACTTTAAGAATCAATTCGCTCTTAAATGTTTTTTCGTTTTTTGAACACATTTGGAAATCTAAAATCTTAAGTTTTCTTCCGTAATTAAGAAACTCCTTACTCAATTATTGCAGTGCTCACATATGATTTTAGATACAAGTTTGATGCGTCCGTGGTGTAATGGATATCATAGTTGCAAATGGATACAGCAAAACTAGCTCATATACTGTACGAGACTGATTGCATTTCATAAAGTGGTAATATTCTTGTAAAGGTATGAGTAAATAGATTGACTGGGCACTTCAGCCTTGGTTTTGTAAACAGTCTCGGAGAAAGAAAACTAAGGTCAAACCTGTTAAAGTCAGCGTAAATCAATTGTCATTGAGTACTTTCGTGCTCGTGCAGATGGTGTGTGTATATATACATATATATATATACATATATATATATATATATATATATATATATATATTCTACCAATAATACGTGCTTCGAACGTCGGTAGATTTAATGAAAGAAAATAGGTTTGCACTTCATGCAAATACACCAACCCAGGCTCAATCCCTGCCGCATAGTCAGGAACGGGCAGCAGTCCATGTGCTTTAATCAAAGAGGTAACATCTCCACACTAAATGGTAGATCTTTGAAACTTCTGGACCAGTTCATCTCTCTCGGAAGCTGCGTCTCATCAAGCAAAAATGATATCAACATTCGACTAGAGAAGGCTTGGACCGTTATCGATAGACCTTCGGTCATATGGAAATCAGACCAATCAGATAAAATGAAGTGCAGTTTTTTCCAAGCAGCGGCCGTGTCAATACTGTTGTAAGGATACATTACATGGGCGCTGACAAAGCGTATGGAAAACTTGACTGCAATTGCACAAGAATGTTGCGAGTTGTATTGAACAAGTCCAAGAGGCAGCAGGTCACTTAGCAGCTGTTGTACGAATACCTACCTTCCATCTCGAAAACCATCCAAATTAGACGAGCAAGATATGCGAGAGACTGCAGGAGAAGTAAAGGCGAGCTCATAAGCGATGTACTCTTAAGAACCCCCACATACGGATGGGTGACCCGGTAGAACCTATCTACAACAGCTCTGTTCTAGATGATGTAGCATGGAAGACCGACAGAGAGCGATGGCAGTAGGCGGGAGTGGATCAGGGAAATCAGTGCTGGCGGTACGCCATGATCGTATATGATTTTAGATATTCAGATGTTCGGGGTGTGATACTAGACTCTTCAACTGTTGTATGGCAACCTGTCTAGGTGAAAGAAAACCGTGAAATAAAACCTGTTAAACTCCGCATAAAAAATTGACTTGTGCTGTATCCTGCTCCAGGGGTTGGTAAATATATACAAGGTTGATCTATTCTCAAACTATATCATTGATATATCGTAATTCAAGTAATGGACATCTCTTCAGTTATTTTCTTTCATGCTGGTGAGACACAAAAATATTCAACTCAAATTCATCCAAAAGATAAATCATTTAAAAACATTGTGTGGTCATCACTTAAAATGTTTAAATATGCCTACTATGGTGTTTTAAATCCGCAAACTAAAGCGTTATGTTGATCTGCTTCAAACTAATCTTTTTATAGCGCATTAATTGTAACGTGTTGGCTTTTAACTTTTACCCGTGTTTTAGTTTCTTTAACATGATGATTTTAAACAATAAACATAATTGTAATCGTACCACAGTTACAAGACTTATAACTGGTACCCGAAGATCTTCATAAACCAATATTTATTAAAACGTATGAAGAGTTTGTATTTTTAAAACATTTTCATGAGAAAAGAATACATTAATAAAATAGTCACTTCACGTGATTTTAAAAAAAAACTGCACGCCTTCCCCAATGTCTATCTCCTCTAATTTGGTTATTTAACAACTTTCAGCACAAAATGCGTGTACACTACTTAAAATCTCCATTACGATTCAAATTACTGAACAAAGCAAAACAAAATGCCAATCAGGATTCAAGAAAATTAATAACATTTATTTCAATGGGCGTAATTTCAGCTATAAATACTCACTTGCTCCGTTCTTTTCCTATGAAGTTAAGATATACAAATCCACGATGCAAATGCACCTCTGTGTTCTCCTCTTTCTCACTCTTGGGTTCTTTTTCGTTATCTCTTTTTCACTAGCTCGCTCTCTCTCTCTCATATATCTTGTTCTTTCTGGTTTCTTGCTCTGCATGGGAGTTTTCCTTCTCCTAGACCCAACCCTGTCGGCTGGGGCTGTAGAATACAACGACTGTATCTCTGCCGAGAGGGAAGACCCCACCACCCAACGAGTGTCCTGGATATGACTTTAAACCATCTGATGGTGAGTCTCCAGCCTTTGCGATTTGGGGAATGTGAAGTCCCTCTTCATTGTTTTTTTTTTTCTCTTTATGGTAAGCCTGCTCTGTATATAAGTCGATGTAATTTGTGTTTCTCTACTTTATCCCATCGACATTTATTTTCATTTCCGATGGGATTTTTGGCCTAGTGCCGGCTGTATACATGTTTGGAACGACCTTTCTTTAACGTCTTTCTTGATGTCCGACGTCTTTGAAGTCGCATGACCCACAAGTTAAAGTTACGCGTGCATGGGAGAAAGACTTTTTTTTTATTTGACATTTTACGTCCTTTTTTTTTTTTTGTGGCCACAATTGAATCGCCTTTCTATTTTAGTTTCCATTACCTTCCATATCATATAATACTCTGATGATATCGATTATCACATCAGGTACAGAGTTCCAGTTGGTTATTATAAATTATTGTATATAACAAGATATTGCATGGATTAATCCTGCATCTTAACAATTACGTGCCATGTGCTCGATATAAGCGTTCACCAAATTTTGTTCCTGTTAGAATGAAAACGACACTGTGACCAACTAAAATATTTATTGATTAATATCATATGAAAAGAAAAAGCTGTATGTGAATAGCCATTGTTTTTTTAAATATATTTTACGAAGTCTGTTTTTTTTTAAATTTTGTGGAAACTATCATAAAATGCTCAGAACTGTTGGAGGCTTGGAATTAAAGATAAGTGATTCCTATAATTCTGAGTAATAATAAAACTGCGGAGAAGAATCAAATGAGAGAACGGTTGATGGCAGAGATGACGGAATTAGTGAACAGACCTGTGTACGCTAATTCTCTCAAGAAATATATAGCTCTATTTTTGACCTTATCTATGATTTAGAGGTAAACCAGTTGGAGTTCCTTAGCTTTGAGCCTTGTTCATACCAAAATAGGCAATGTGAGTCAACGTTTCTGGTTACAAGTCCCATGTAACCAATACAATATCAAATTACTTGATAAATTGGCACTGGTTTGTATGTATTTACTTATCAACTCCGCAGATACAAGGAAGATGTGATGAAACATTAATATCTAAGTGAAGAGAAGCAGTTTTCCTCCTTGATTAGTCTCCTAACCAAGGCAATGACCAGTCGACTAGATCTCAACTGAGGGATAATGCAACTCTGCCGACAAGTTTCCTGGATATGACATTAAAAAATTTGATGGTGAGGCACAAGTCTTAGAGATCTGGCATATGTGGAGTAACCTTCATTGACATTACTCCCAGGTTCACTCTAACCCGGACTGGTAGTACCTGTTAGGGTACCATAAGTGGGTCAAATAGTCTAACACTAACTCTGTGCAAAAATTATTGAATTATTTGTGTTACACAGCAATGCTTGAAATCATTTAACTGTGTGCAAAGAAAAGTCTGATGGTGAGGCTCGAGCAATGCCAGAGCTTTGAGGAATTCGGAGTACCCCTTCATTGCCATTGCTCCTAGGTTCACTCCGACAGAGAGTGGTTGTACCTGACACTCTTATCTGTGAGTCAAATAGAACAGTTTGACATTTAAACTGTGTGCAAACAAACGACTTGTTAAATTAACCTCTTTGAAATAGAACTATTTGTCCCTTAACTGTGTGTAAAAAGAGGACTGATGTTTAATTGAATTGTTAGTATTGAATAGCAATGCTTGAAATATTCAACTGAGTGCAAACAAATATTTCATAGTAAATAAAGTTTTTCGTGTCAGAAATAAATGAAACCATTTAACAGTGTACAAAATAAACTGAGCTCAGGCTCGTTTAAAACTGTTCTCTACAAAATGTGCTTAGAAATCATATTTAATATATATGTATAAATAGGATTTGGCGTTAAATAACCTATAATGGTTGATATGTCATAAAACCAAATCAAATTGCTAATGTTAAATTGAATTCCTTGTGTTATATAGCAGTTCTTAAAACCATCTAATTGTGTAAACAAATGCGCTCTGGTTCGGTTAAAATAGTATTTGCAATTATTCGTCAACATATTGGTTTTGATACATTTATAAACAGAATTTAATATTAATTTACAAAGGGTGATATGTCATAGAATCCAACCATCGAACCTAAAAGGTTAATATGCTGTAAAGCCCAATCAAAAAAATAACAAAAGCTAAAGAAACGAATCTTTTCTCTATTTACCTGAAGCTATGGACAAGAGATTAATGAATGCCTTTGGAAAATGTATTAACGAAAAATGAATCGCAAGCTGTTCAAATAATAACTGAGGATAATAACGACTCCACTTACAACGACGCTAACTGTTTTGTGGGTCTTCATGAATGTAATCTATTATTGGATATTGACTTGAAGAACCCCTTTGAAATGTCGGACTCGGGGAACAAAATTATCAGAAAAGTAAACAGGACGCGGGTGTTCCCGCTGGAAAAGTCACGTAAATTTCCGGGATGGCACGCTAGAAAGAAGCGTGATCATTTGCATTGCGTAGGCGGCAGGCTGAAAGATGTGACTACGAGAATTTGCGCATGCGTCTAGGATAAGACAAAACCAGGAAGGTTTTGATCTTATCGAAAAGAGATCTCACCGAATATTCGTACTTCACCCCCTGTGTGTGTGTGTGTGTGTGTGTGTGTGTGTGTGTGTAGCTCAGCCGTCTTCTACCCTCTCTTTCTCGATCATCGCATTTTGGTTAATAAAGCAAAGAAGTGATCATATTTTTATACGCGTTGACTTTCTCTACTATACAACGCTAATTATTGTTTATAATAATGGAATATATTCGTAGTAAATAAAACCTTTTTAGGCTAAGTTTGTACTGGCATATAAAACGTCTGCGATGATGTTATAAGAAACATCAATATTTACTTATATCATATTTACCAACCCCTCCGCTCAGGTAGGATATAACACAAGGTCAATTTTTTAAGCGGAGTTTAACAGGTTTGAATTCAGAGTTTTCCTTTTCCTAGACTAGCTGCCTAACCAAGGATGATGAACCTAGTCTGTCCGATTTACCCATAGCTGGAAGGAGAATAATTGGATTCATACCTTTCCCAAGGGTATTAGTGCTATGTGAAATGCAATCAGTCTCGTCCAGGATTTGAACTCGTGTCGCCGTGTCCATTTCCTACGACGATAACCATTACACCACGGGCACCTCAATATTTACTTATATAGGCAGTTTACGATGTTTTACCAACACCAGTCAACCTTCATGCTCGTGGGTTAACTACATCCGTCCGGTGCAGCCTCAAACATATTCTCACTGGATGCCAGTATACTCTCAGAAGGTACACGTGGAGACAACGAAGTCCTTGAAATTTTTCCCGAAGCTACAAAGATATGTTGTGAGACTGCCAATTAAGCTCTCTATGATATCCCCAGCAGAGCGATTCATTTCGTTAAAAGAAAATTTCAAAACTATCGCGTAAAAAATTAAGCTCATGTCATCATTTCTAGACAGCTGCATGGACTGGCACGTCTCAACCGATTTAGAACATTTCATATTTCCAAATAAAATAGCGTTAACGACCCAGGGTCTAAATGTTGTAATTTGGTCCGTTAAATAGTTTTCATTATTTAGTTAACGGTCCCTTTTGAAGAAAATTTCGACTGTGCACCTCAGCTAAAGTTGTAAAAATATAAGGATCTGTGAGAACAATATGTCAGAAATGGCTGGATGAATAATGTATTTCCTGTCGAGGTCGGATGCCGAAGTTTCATTACCAACTCAACCACCGCATTTTTGACTAATTAATCTTAGACTCTTCTCCATCAGACAAGAGAAAATACATAAAAATGATCCACGATAAGGCTCAAACTGCACAATGACAATCCCATAGTGACGACAATCCTACAAAGTCTGGTGGTATCGTGAGTAATTGCTGGGGCGATGTGGGTTAGTGATAATGATGCTTCGGCCCCCAAACAATGCTTGGACCTAGAGTCAACATCAGATGAAGGCTGTGTTGGAAGCAATGTTGCTGTAGAAACATTGTAACTACTAAACTACAGTAACTTACCGGAGCAATGGTGTAGTGTTTAACATGCGGGACTGTGACATTGAAGTAAACGAGTTCGAATTCCTGTTAGTGTTCGGACTAATAACTTTGGGAAAGATATGAACCCTCTTCTCCCCTCTGTGTTAAATAGTACCGTTACTGTTCTTTTTATAAAGATGGGTTTAGTCTGAAATAACCCTCGAAGATTTATGCTATTAAACAAAGAATTCAAACAATTCCCTTTTTGTTACATCTAGTTAGAGAGGCTTAGAATGCACTGATTGTTTTTCCAGCAGGTGGTATTACCTCTCCAGAAGGTGTGTCCCGGATATATTGCTAAATTGAAACTGATGGCGAGGCTTCAATTCTGAGTCGGAAATATCCTCTTATTACCATTACTTCCAGGTCTACTCTGACCTGTAACGGTTGTTAATATCCCATCTCTGGATCAAGTATGTCAATTTAAAAATATTGGGTATTCAATAGAAATATTTCATGCCGATATTACTGTAAATTATGCAAATTAAGGATTGTTATTTGAAGCTATAATCGCATATGAAGTTTTATTTTTTTAAATTCTTGAATTGAGTGCAAACAAAAGCGTTTTATTACATTGAAATGCTAAGTAGAATTAGAAAAGTATATTTGATGTCTTAAGCTTCTTCAGAAAACCATCCCCAAAATACACAAAAATGTAATTCTGCGTTCCCAAACTTAAAGGGCATAAAATCCTTCCAGAAGGGATAACATGACTTTACAATCGATGTGATAACTACTAAAGCTTCCCCGATATACACATTTTGAATTATTCATATTTCACTTTAATGTATATTTTATCTTTATTTAAAAGCAACCTACGATGGTGATATTGAATAATGACAATTATCAACAACTGTTCATTAGAAATGTCCGTGCAGTGGTTAAATGTGTAAATGAATGAATAAAAACCCGATGAACAAATTTATAATTATCTTTTAAATTGAGTGAAAAGTTTACGGGAAGAACAGTACACAATCTTTTCTTGTAAGCAAACATAAAATTAATCTAAATTTTTTGATAGTTAAGAGTAATGCAATGAAGTATAGCTGGAATTGTTGGGTAAAAGTCAGTCATAGAATGTAACTATGTAGAATAACGCTATGACTAATGTCATAAAATGAAACGAGCCGCAAGAAAGCTATTTAGTTGTAGTATTACAGATAAGTAAGGCCCGGACATTGGCATAATGGTTAGAGTGTTTACCAATGGACCGGGAGACCTCGGTTCAATCCCAGGTCGGGTCATACCAAAGACTCAAAAAATCGTACTTGATCCCTCCTTGCTTTAGACTCAGCATTATAAGGTAAGGATCAAGGGTAAAGTGGAGCAATCCAGGGAAAAGGAGTAACGCCCTCCCCTACATCACGGTGTAGTTGCTATCGAAAAGGGAGCCTTCGAGTTATCTTCGACTACGGTCGCCAACTTTACTTTACTTATTACAGATGAATGCTAAGACTAACTTCAACGATAGCTAAGAGTAGTTGAGCTTAAATGCATTCTTAAAAGGTAAATATTGTAGATTCTCTCACAAGAAATATAAAAAAGAACTATTTGAGTAATAATTCATTACTTACTTTGAACTGGTAAAGACATTTCAATAATTACTTATTTCTTCTTTTTTATATACAATTCCGGTAGGCTCAAAATTAGAGTTAAAAAACGTTGATGGTTTATGTATTTTTAATGTACTCGGAGGGAAAATATTTCTTGAATAATTGAGATTTGATCATTTAAATTTTTTCTTGCAAATTCAAATATTGTCGATGCAAAGAATCTCGAAAGCAAAAATACAGATTAAAAAATTACAGCTTCTTGAGCCTTTTTTTTTTTTTTTTTTTTTTTTTTTTTTGACAAAAATTATGATTTTTTTTTAGTATGGAAATCAGTTGAGTTCCCATATCTGTTCATGTGTCATACACTTTATCGATGTGCTAACACATAAAAAAATTGCGTGGGTTCATATCTATGATGTGCCTTATATTCTACTTGGATTATTGTGGTTATAATCACAAGAATATCGAACATACCAAAAAATATCAGTTTCAAACTTCCAAAGAGAAGAAAAAGCAGGCGACAATGTTGGCGCCAGGAAAAAAATGTTTAATCATTATTAGTCGTAATACAAGTTGTGTTATCGCTTTGTGGCATCGTTTTTCAACATTTTAGACAAGGATATTATTCTCTTTAATGTTCAAGAAATCTTGAAGCCGATTGCAAAATTTCTCGTGCGTTACGTTCCTGCTTTGATGTGCCAACAACAAAATAGTATCCACCTCTTTTATCAGGCAGATTTTCTGTCTGTTTATTGCTTAAGACATACAATTGATAACAGTGTTTCTCTCGATCAGCGTTTTCTTTTGTTTCTGTAAACAACTAATTTTACTCTCGTATATTTTACTTATGTGTTCCTTCAAAAGGTGATAAGAAATGTGTCTTCGGGACACATATTCAAGGATAAGTTGAAAAGTTCATATGATGACGTTATATCTGCTGTTGATGACGTGTTTACTAATGGGATAAAAATTCTACAGAAATAATGTAAGAAGTGATGTGTGGGCCGCAAGGGTGACTGTTGAAAAATAAATCTTTTTGTCACATTCCATTAGTATCTTGGTAAGCCTGGGAAATTTTAGTCGGCTCTTTTTATATATATATATATATATATATATATATATATATATATATATATAGTTGCAAATGTCTTTTTACATGAAAGGAGAGCTTGATGCTAATATAGCAGAGCGGGCATAAAACGTTTGAATTATAGATACTATAATTCCGTTACTAAAGTTTCATATTCTTCCCGCCTCTCTCTAAATATTGAGTCGCTTTATAGTGTTGATAATTCTTTGTATATATATATATATATATGTGTGTGTGTGTGTGTATGTTTATATAACTAACGTAATTAAGATTGAAATATACAAAATACCGCTAATTTTTGAATAAAGATTTCCTTTGGAAATATAGACTATTTTATCGTTGCTCAAAACCTTTGTACGTATTCCTATCGCGAATCTTCCATGGACTCAATGTTTCTAAGCTGCTTTGGCTTGAGCGCTCGCGAATTATTTTTCTTTTAAGTTTCATAACCTGATTTTCTTTTTATGAATATAGATTACTTCACTAACGTTTATTAGTCAATTTAGCTTCTTTTTTTCTTTATCAAAATATAATTAAAGGAATAATATGCAAGATTGGCTAAATTTTATTTCAATTTGTAAACTCGGCATTTTGTCAGGTTTTGTACATAAAACAAAACAAAATCTCGGTAAATAATTTACTAAATGAAAGCAAATTACATTTTAATGAATCTCGTCATGTTTGCTGGGATTAGAATTCGCTGTCTGCATCAATTGCAAAAAGGGTAGACTCTTTCAGAAAAAGATCCTGCATGTATCATTAAGCTGCAGGTAATGATGAGGCTCCAGTAGCTAATTAACATTACAGTTCCATTCAAGTTATTATCAAATCACGTAAAATACATAATTTTGAGCGTAAAATAAACGCTATTCTGTAGTTTATTGCATAAAATTGTCTTTGCCTATTATCTTTGCAAAATCTATAATGACCTGTAAAATCCAAAGCAAAATTTGTTTCACTTTCGATAGTCTTTGAGAGTTACCGTTGAAAAATATGCGATGCTTGTTTAAAAATGAGCACTCTTTTCCATGGCTTAAAATAGCAGTCGGAGTTGTTTATGGTTTTCAGTGGAGAGAATTGAAAACAAGTTGCTGTTTAAAA
>OY757911.1:94220196-94446423 GCA_963585895.1 Sepioteuthis lessoniana | reverse complement strand
GCTCATGTGAGTGTATGTAAATGTATAATTTTAAAATAGGTAGGTCCCCAAAGAGATTATTTTTTTGGAATTTTTTTTTCTGACAGACTCTTTCGTTGTATCACCACTCTTCAGTTTGGCTAGACACGTAGAATGCTTCACACTAGGATTTAAAACCGCCAATCTGCTGAACCATATACATATTTATATATACACGAGTGTACAAATTTTCTCATATATAGTCATATTCATGTAAACGAATATTAGTCTATATAGATACACAAATAAATATTTAGGTTTATGCATTCGTGTCTGTGTGTGTGAATAAATATATATATATATATATATATATACACACAAATCTAAATCACCGTGTAAGTATTTTTCATATCTTTTGTGTGTGATTGTCCGTATATATGTGTTCGTTAGTGTGCATAAGTATCTTGTATACGGGTCAATTTTTCATTTGTTCATAAATGACCACGAGTATATATATATGCACGCACTTGTGTCTTATATTTTCAAAGAACTTATGAAATCTGACTCCCGTATGTTTATTAATTTACCTTTTTTTCCTTTCATGCAAGTAAGTTTTGCTGCGTTCCAGACTCGCCTAGAGCCTCCTAAATCTAATATTTTTCTTCATATCTTTGCATCAATATTGTCAGCATTGTTTCTAGTCTAAGTGTATTCAATATTAGCATGTTCAAAATATTTCATTTTTATTGACAGGATACGTTTTAACGAAATGACCAAATATTATTTAGTACACCCCTCGCTGATGTGACACTGGCCATAAAATTCTCTCTGAATGCAACCAGTACGCATTATGTATGAAGGAGCTTGTGATCTCGGCAATCGCTTGCCTCAGCTTTTTCGATGATCAAGATTTCTCTGTCCCTGAATAAATTAGCATTGTCACCAACGACGACTTTGTTGATGATCACTAATCGTCAGATGAGTGAAGAGAAACATTAAAACACTACTTGTCTTATGGGTTAGGGCCCCTGTTGCTTCATTTACCCCGTTCTGCTTCTTATTCCGCGTGAGTAAATTAAGTGGATCATAGACCCATCTTGATGGGTAGGTTCTTTCTTGGAGGAACTTGCACTTTTCTTACCTTTTTGAATGACTGAAACCATCTCCACTCACGAAAACGGTTGTCTCCTCCAACCAAATCAATCGGAAATGAGTGAATCGAAAATGCCCTTCTGCAGCAGATTTACAGAACACCTAACCCCAAATTCTTCCTCGTGTCGATGGTATTCTGAGGCCGACCGGCCTTACCATTTCCCACGTGACTAATATCCTTTTTTTTTTTTTTTTCGATTTGTAGATGCTATTTTCATTATATCTACTTGCATTTATCCTATAGAAAAGGTAATAAAATTTGTCCACTCGTCTTTCTTCCGGCTGCTGGCTTTTTTTTTCTTTTGAATAATTTATCTTTTCACATCTCAGTGCCATTCGCTAACAATATTTCAAGCATGCTCTAAAACAGAGTTAAAAACTAAGCTTGTGACATGGAAGTTGCCAGCCTGTCAAATTATAAACTCCGATGACTTTTAAAATGACAGATGATATTGTTAAGCTCATCATTCTGAAAAAATCCATCTCTAATTACAAAAAAAAAG
This sequence comes from Sepioteuthis lessoniana, assembly GCA_963585895.1. Taxonomy (NCBI): domain Eukaryota; kingdom Metazoa; phylum Mollusca; class Cephalopoda; order Myopsida; family Loliginidae; genus Sepioteuthis; species Sepioteuthis lessoniana. Next base: position 94,444,810 of record OY757911.1, on the reverse strand, counting down.
TGAAACGTTTTGTATGACATACTCGTAACTAATATATAACTCGGTTTGGTTTCTTGGATTCATGACATATCAAATTTCGAGGGTTATTTAATCAAAATTTAATCCTTCTAGAAGCACAATAGTGGTACTAAGTCACCTATAACTGGGAGGATAGGGGATTATACTTCTCCCCAGAATATTTGTCAAAAAGGGAACGTAATAGCACGACTAAAAATTGAACTCGAAAACTTGATGTCACAGTCTAACACAGTCATTATTCCATGGTCATTCTCCCATTATAAGATAGTGCATTTCAATATATTATGAAAGAGAAGCTGCTGTTTCCCAATCAGATTATTTTTAAATCTATCTCCTCTGAAGGGTGCTGTATCCTCGATTGAGGAGTCAGATCCTTTTTTAAAAATAATGCTGTCTTGGGTATGACACTAACAGGATTCTGGTGGTCATGCTCCACTTCTGCAGCTTTGGGGGTGTAGATAATCACTTCATTATTATTTCTCCTGTGACTGCTCTGACCCAAAGTTGTGGTGGCTGTTAGAGTTGCATCTATGGAAAAATGGATTTATTTTCAAATTATTTACATTTAATAGAAATATCTATATACCCGTGTGCTTAAAAATTAAGAATCTATTCAAATATGTTAATATAAACGTACAATGTACACTGTTCCATTAGCCCACAACATAAAATAACAGCAAATGGTTTAACATGCCATTTACATAAATTAGTCATTACGAAATTTCATGCATCACGAATATCTATTAGTAGTAATTGGAAAAGAGACAGATTTTTTGTCAGTCACACCATGTTATAAAAGCCTAATATTCCTTTTTGTTATCCATGTTTATAGTTATTTAGTAAGTTTGGTTTAGATTTGGTATCAAGCCAGAATTAACGGACACCAATTTATACTCGAATTTGCATCTCAAAAATTTATCTGTAAAGAAAGCATGCCAAACATTACACCAGGCTAATTTTCTTTTGAAATGTAATTTTGCATTTTTTTTTCTTTTTGGCTTAGTTATGGGGTATCAAGTGGGATCGAACTCGCTATTTAGAAGTTAGTGAGAAAAAGCCAAATTTACAACAGACTAACCAGAAATATATGCACCGACATGTACTTCTAACGAAAATATACAGTACATTCCTAGAAGGCAATTCCTTAGACAAGATCTTTTCCCTGTTGTCGAAAAGAATAAGGATCGGATTTTCCGATACCTGGGTGCTGACGGGCTTAGTATTTGATTTGCCACGACCCCTTCAGGAGTTTTTCATTCTAGAAATATTTCCGCAATAACCTTTCCTTGTACCAATCCTGTTCATGCTGAAGGGGAGAAAATTAAGAACTATCCTCTAGGTTCCTGCACCCAGTGCCTGGAAGAGACTGATTGCCTTTTCTCTTTTTACTAATTTTCTTGGGAAAGATATGAATCTAAATGTTCCTCCGAGCTATGAATATATAGTGGGGCAGACTGTATTCCGTTAGACTTGGTTGGGCAACCCATCTTGATGGAAAACTTAGATAAGAACTTCGCTTAAAAGTGTGAATATTTAACATACATTTTTTATATTAGAAGATGAGATGTAAAAAGAAAACAGAATATGTTCATTCTATATTTAAGACAAGGTTTTTCACATTCCACTAATTTTGTGGACATTTCCAATGCTATTTGCATTTATGGGACTTTGCATAAGTATTTTTATTGGTTTCGTTGTTTAATTGCATATCAGTTTTCGTGGGGTATTTTAGACCGAAGTCATCTTTTTAGAAAAACAGTTGTGGAATTATTTAACAGCTGGGTTTTTAGGGAGTTTATGCCTTTACCAGTGAGTATTAGTCCAAGGGTGAAATCGTGGCTGAATTCGAACTCACTCACTATGATCTTGCAGTCAAGCACTTTAATCACTACGTCACCGAGACTCCTTCCCTGTATTTCTATTTATCAAATAAAACTTAGATTAATTTACCTTTTCCATGGTTTGTGTTACTGCCCTGTCGTTGGCTCTGAAAATCTGCTGACTGTATCCTTTGCAGATGGGTAATTGGCTTAAAAGTGTCTTTAATGAATTATAGTACTTTTTTTCTGATGGCGAGGCTTCCGTTTTGGAGATGTAGGAAGTATGGCGAACCCTTTCATTTTCATTGCTAGCAGGTCAATTCTGACAAGTAATAATAGTATCTGTTATGTTCGTATCTCTAAGGCAAATTCATATGCGATAGGAATAATTGATGCAATATAATTAAATTAGTTGCATTAGGAATAGTTACTTGAAGCTATATTTGTTTAATGAGTATTTTTATTACTTATTTGAGACCACAATGTGAAAACAAATTACTATTATTGAATAGAAATTATTTTCATTAGTTTAGGAATATTCGATTTCATTTGGATAATAAAAACAAAAAACAAAAGACCCTCTAAAACAAGTGCACAAAAATGTACAATGAATGAGATATCCTAATCATTAGATATAAAATAACCCAAGACGAGTTGATATGTCTTTAAATTCAATCAATCGAGACATAGTTTGACTTATAACGACGGGAACGTCTTTTTAGGAGTCATTGTTCTTCCTGCAACTACTGTCTACCACAAAGCGAGGGTCTAATGCAATTGCACATGAATATTTGCTTTTATACGTAATTGAAATATGTTTACTAAAGAGCAACTATTGTTTTCTGTTTTACTTTTTTCTTTAACTCTACAGGTGTCTCCTTTCGGATATAAACCAATTTCCTTTAAATACATTGGGTAAAAATTATTTCCCTTGGAATAGATGAAATAAGGAACAAATGATAGCTAGAAAAAGTACGAATTTGCTGACAAGACTATTAATCATTTTTTATTCGGAAATTCACAAGTATTTGCTTTTAGGGTTGCGAGATATTTAGTGGAATATCGCTCATAATGGTTATTGTCAGCTATTTATTTATTCATTATGTTTCTAAACGGGAATGTGAGCATAAATTTTGACGAGAATTCATTCGCTGATGTGATAGAGAATTGTAGTTTTTGTTGTTATTTTTAATTTTATTTAATTTGATAGCGAAATCAAATGCAATTATCATTGGTGATAAAAATGTATCTTTTTGAAGGGACTTAAACTTTTATTCTTTACATAGAGAAGTTGGTGAACTTGAAGGTATTTCATTTCCCAGTTTTAATAAGGTTTGATCGGGCTGTCGTTTAGTATTATATTTAAAATAAAAACAACCATAAGATGAAATATTAATGAAATACAGAATAGTGTCAAAAAGTTCTCGGTCCAACAATGAAGAGAATCACCGATAACTGTATTCCATATTTTTCCTGCATTCCAACATACTTAGAAGCATATAGTTTTTCAAAATTTTATGTTTTTTTATGCTTAAAAATGCACTTCAGAACTGTCACACCCTTCTTCGTTTTTGTTAGAATGTTTAAGCAACTTTTATTCGCTAGTCACTGTCCTCGAGGAAATTTCTCAGTTTATATACATAATTGTTACACGAATTTGAACAGTACACCACAACGATACAGCATTGTTGATTTTTTTACATTCTGAAATTTATTTAATGAATTATAAATGGAATATAACCATAAAATAATCAGGGGAAGACGGTGTTTTCCTTGTTAGAACAGGGCTCTCTTCTTGCTGGGATCGAATATCTGCAGCCTAATTGTTAAAATTGCCGGACTGCGGCCTCGAAGTGAGAGAGAGAGAGTTCAAACTTCGATCACACTATTATGTTTATTTTTCGATTGATGCATTTAGGAAAAGTATGAACCTCCTTATCTTCAAGCTATGGGCTCAAATGTAACACTACTGTTCTACGAAAGGTACGGCGTTAGCATGAAATAATCCACTAAAGTTAATATTCAATTGAACAAACAAACTAAACTGTACATAACTAAACAAATGTACAAGCAGAAATTTGAGATTCGGTTTGGTGAAGTAGATCGCTTTTGTGGGTAAATATTCTAATTTTTAAGAAAAACTTAATTTTCAGGAGAATTTTTAAATGTTCAGTAAAGCTATCTATTACAATTTCTGAAAATGTCAGCGTTGATTACTTCTCTAGTGCAGCAGATAAGAATTCTAATGGTGATAAACCGAACAAATGCTTAAAACAGGTTATTAAAAAATAGAATTAAAATGATTGATAAAACAGTTATTCATTATCAATGCATTTTCTTTTTTCAAATAACTATTTTTTCCTTTTTTTTTTTTTCTAAAATTATTCTAAAGCAAGATATTTAATTTTGTTTTTTTTTACTCGACAAGGGAAAAAATCAATACCTATGTCAAGCTATATTGCAGAAGTGTTCAAACCTATTTACGGCGGAAATAGTGACTTTCTTTGTATGACAAATAGAGAGACACTACCGATTACACATTGATAAGGTGAGATGATTGAGATTTTTATTCTGACATAACCAAAATATTCCATATTGATATATCTGGTAAAATTGAAATGTATAATGACTTTAGCCAACAATTTTATGAATTTCTTTGAAGATATTTCATATATTATTTGTATAAAATCCCCACTTAATGCAGCAAATAAGTACTGTAATCAAAGAGAATTGAACAATTATATATATTGACTATTTTTAGGTGGATGTTATTTGTAATGCATCCTTAGCAATCTTTACTTTTTACTATCTTCTCACCTCCACTTAAAAAAAAAGCATCTTTGCACTGAGCAAAGACTCTATTAATACTATCAATATACAGATCCTATTCTATTAAGTATTTCATACGACGGTTTCCAAAAAAACTCCTCCCTTAATTTTTCTTACACACTTTTTAATCATCTAATCAATCTTTGTTTTTTACGCTTTTGCTGTCTTTGATCTGATTAAGCAACGTGTCCCCTTAAATATATATGTAAAAACATTCAGTTGGTTCGTAGACTTAGTTTTTGAAATCGGCCTTGTCAGTGACTTTCCTGTTCAAGGATTAATATTGAAGCAACGTCTATCATACTTAGAAATCTTTTTTTTTTTTTAAACTTTTCGATTTGGGCAATTCTCTTCTTTCTAATATAGATGTTCTTAATATAACTCTGTAACAGTATTTTTAAAAATCATTTTTGTCATTCGTCTTTTTATCCCCTCATTCTCAATATTACTCATTAATTTCCATAAATCAACCCCTCAGCTCTAGCTTAATTACATTTCATATGATGTCTAAAAAGTGTTTTATATAGTTGTCAATCAACATCTTGCCAACCATTCTAATAACCCCCCTACAACAGACAAAATATGATTGTCATCTTTAAATTAGTCATCAAAGTCAACTAGTATGTTCTGTTCTTTATTTACTTTTTTTATTTCCTTGCGACTTAATTTATAAAGTAAAAAAGTTGCCTACCTTTTGTAGATGGTGACCTGAAGATTACCTTTTCAATAGCTACTATACCGAGATGTAGAGGAGGGCGCTACTCATTCCCCTGGATTGCTCCACTTTACCCTTGATATGTATATTATAATGCTGAGTGTTGAGCAAAGAGGTATCAAGTACCATTTTAAAAATCTTTGGTATGACCCAACCTGTGACTGAACCCCAGTCTCCTTGATCATTAGTGAACACTCTACCCTCTAGGCCAATTAGCTGGTTATTCATATTCATCTTATATTCGACCCAATGTGAAGTACTTCACATTTCTCTGTATCACATTTCAATTTCCTAATATTTTTTAAATATGCAAGTTTCTTTTTTTTTTATTATAGTCTAACAAGTAGTTTATCATATTTACCAACCCCTCCGCTCGGGCAGGATGTGACACAAAGTCAATTTTTAAGCGAAGTTTAACAGGTTTGAATTCAGTTTTCCTTCTCCTAGACTAGTTGCTGAAGAGCCTAGTCTGCCCAACTATTTACCTATAGCTGGAGGGAGAATAATTGGATTCATACCTTTCCCAAGGGTATTAGTGCTATGTGAAATCAGTCTCGTCCAGGATTTGAACTCGTGTCGCCGTGTCCATTTCCTAGGACGCTAACCATTACACCACGGGCACCTCCTTAACAAGTAGTTTATCAACAGATTGATTTATTTCATTTCCTTAGGTAAATCATGAATATTAAAAACATCAAAGGTTTTGGTTCTGATCACCGCTGAACAAAGAAAAGTACATTGTATGTTTTAGGATATTTGTTACCAATGTTTTGTTGTTTTTTTTTCATTTTTTTATCGGTCGAAAAATATCTTAAATTATTTTAAGAAATACCAAACTTTCTAAATTTGTTTACAATTATGAGATTCTATATCAAAAGACTTCATAAAATCCAATCATATAATATCTACATTATAACCTACAATCAAATATTATGATTTCAATATTTTCCTAATTATTTGTTTGGATTTACTACAGAATAAACCATTAATATTACAATTTATATCTTCCCCAATAAAAGTTGATTATGTCTAATCAATTTTTCAAAAAACATACGAGATACATATTTGAGAAACTGGTTGTTAATCGCTTTTTTAGATCTATTGACTCCTTTTTTATGTAGTGGTATTACAATAGCTGTTTTCCAAATATATGCTACAATTTCATATTCTCCACATACCTCAATCAATTTTAGATTCCATCGGTAAAACTTTCATTTGATAAGTATATTTATAATTAATCATATCTTTCATCAGGTTTCATCACATTAAACTTGGAAATTAATAGTTTTGTCTTTAGCTCTTATTAGTTTATTCGTAGTTTTTGTAGCCTTCTCATATCAAATTTCCTGTCGAGGACCAAAGTCTTTCAAAGAATAAATAAACTAAGAAGATGTTGCTAGTGCACCTACGTTTTGAACTAGTATCTCTTAACTTACCTATCTTATCAATTTTTACGGTATTAACGTTTTTGTGAATTATTTTTGATTTTACATATTTGACTGCTGCTTCATAATTGAATTCAATATTTTTAACAATTTTACATGTTTTTTTTTTCTTTCAATTTCTCATCATTTTGTATACCTAAATCTTTGATATAAAGATTCGAAAGAGTTTTAAATTATATGTATTTCACTTTTTAGATAGCCGATTACGTTCCAAATGTATTTTTAATACATTTTCTTTTAGAGAAATGTTAAGTCCAGGATTTTATATTATTGATTTTATCTTAATATTTAATTCTCGCCATTTCAAGTGCATGAAAACTTTAATTCCAATCATTATTACCTGCCTATTCTGATACTCTTTGACAAGTACAGACCAGTTTCTGTTTTTAAATAATCAATATCCGGTTTCACTTTAACTTTTATTTCAATATATGCTAGATCAGATTTACCTACCAGTGGTAGCTTTATGTAACATATTACCCACCATTTTACGCCTTGTATCATCAGTACATAAATAAAATCATTTCTCTATAAGCAAATATTCGTTGGGATATAAAAATGTTGACGAACTGAAAATAGAATACGAAAACAAAACATTTAGCCTATCTTCAGGAGCTGAAATAAAATATCTGATTAAGTTTTCGGAGTTATTGACGTAAAAGGTACTGTATTTAATTCATCTATTTGTATATACTCTTTACTTAAATTTGAAGATCTGTTTATACATTAAATAAAACTTCCATATTATAATGTGTTAATCTTAAGCCAAAGATGAATTTTTTTAACCAATTCAATTAAAATTTTTCTAACCTGTTATATACATAAATATAGGACCCATCCTCCACCCAAATATTTTTTAGAATTTTTCCTATCTCCAACATTTATTTAAAAAGTTGGTATTGCTCTTTCAACTTCTTTCGAATTTTACGTATACCAACATGTTTCTGTAAAATAAATTTCATATTTGTTTGCTATTGATTTGAGTTTTGATATTCTTTTTCAATGGATACACATTTGTAAACAATATTTTCAATTTTTTTTCTCTTTTACTTTACGCTTTTAAATAGTCATTTTTAAAGATATATTTTACACCCTTAATACTGATTTTTAGTTTTATCTTTATTTGAAGTTTTCTTTTTCTGTTTTGTTCTTATCTCCTTTCTTTTTTTATTTAGAGAGGGAATATATTTCGGTTTTACTCAAGCCAGCATTAATCCATATATTTATTTCCATTTGTCTTCCAAATGTATTGTTGTGAATAGACTTAACTTCTTCATGTCTAAGTGTGATCATTATAAGTCTGTTTTATAAAATTTTGGTCTTGAAGTACGGTTCAAATATCATCTTTATATTTCTTTTTTTCTTATGTTAAAGTAGTTTCGTTTTTTTTTTTTTTCGTACTCGATACTACGTTAATTGAACGGTTATTTTGTTCTCGTTTATTTATTTCTAACAAACTTATTCTTTATCAATGAGTAAATAATTAGGGTGGTAATTAATCATTTCATTGATAATTGATTATAGTAATCATTTCATTATTTAGTTTGGTGAGTTTGTCGATTGGTTAGAAATCTTTGAGTGGAAATGCAAGTCAAATTGGGAAGGTCATTCACGTATGCGGGTGGCTACCTAGACATCAGCTCTTGTTTAAAAATGTTGTGGACTCCGGAAACCGAAATATTGAATGGATTCAGGTTGTGTCATAAGTTTGATGTAAAATATAATCTTAATGAAAGTTTAAGGCACCTGTGATGATTCTTGATCGGATAATGCAATAATTAAGATGACTGTTTTTATAACCTTAACTGAATGAGATCATTAATAGATTATACGAGAAAAGATAATTTTAAATTCTAGAGTTTTGGAACCTAAAGAGACAAGACGTTTCTCAAGCGTTGGGTGGGCGTCTCTGTATAGGACCAAGCGAGATTTGTTCATAGACCCTTACAAGTTTTCCTTCTCTTCCTCATGATGCATTAGACTGTAAGAATGGAAACTGTCTGAAATAAAGGACTTTTTTGTATTTAATAACAGTCACCTGTTGTTGTTGGTTTTTTTTTATATTCAAAAGTAGTCTATCTTATTACATATGTATTATCCATGATTTTGTTGATTATTTCCTTTTGTTCTTTTCATGTAATAACTGCACAATATTTTTTTTTTTTACCTTTGGTAAAAATGAAATTATTAAACTACTTACAACTTTTTTTCTGGTATAGAGTTTGATTTCTTTTCCGAGTTTGACTTTTATTTTTACTTCATTTCCCTTCTTTATTAATTTTTCTTTTCTTTTTGCTTAAATTGCAAAACAATTTAGACATTTTTCTATCGTGTATTATATCATTGCTTTTTTTTTTTTTCAGTCCTTGTAGACCCACGTATTTAGAATACTTCCATCTGCCACATTTACAATTTATTTGATGTTTTACTGTTTAGTTCTTCTTCGCAAGGACAAAGTGTCAATACTTTTTTGATCTACCCGATCTTTTAGCTATTTTTGTATGATTTAATTTATTTTTTTTTACAGATTGGTAAGATATAGTCCTGCTTAAATAGTTATAACAATTTATTGAATAGGATGCTTCAATACAATTGTAAGTAAAGTAAAGTTGGCGACCATAGTCGAGGGTGACCCAAAGGCTCCCTTTTCGATAGCTACTACACCAAGGTGTAGGGAAGGGCGCTACTCATTTCCCAGGATTGCTCCATTTTACCCTTGATCCGTATCTTATAATGCTGAGTGTTAACAAAGGAGGCATCAAGTACCATTTTTTGAGTCTTTGGTATGACTCGACCTGGGATTGAACCCAGGCCATTGGCGAGCACTCTAACCGCTAGGCCAATGCCCGGTCTTCAATCGCTTCTATAAATATAGTATGTTAAACAATGGTTTCAATAACACAGAAAATACAAAAAGAAAAACAATTCGCGCTTTGTTTTTTAACAATTTGATTTTCCAATCGGTATTTTTAGTGTTTATATCTAAAAACTCAAAAGAAGAAATTGGTAAATTTAGTTCATTAAAGAAACGCAATTTAGTGCTTGTTGAAATATTTTCTTATGAATCTAAATGAATGAAACATGTAATGTCCTTCCTAACAACCTTTAGATATAATTATTTTCTAATTTGCTAATAATGTTTGTCAAACTTTACCATGTAAAATTTCTGGGGTATTGTATTCACTTTTTTCTTTTGTAAAATTGCTACATTTCAGAAACTATTGAACATTCGACTCTTCCTGAATATTAAATATAATTCTCTCGTCGACATTATTCCTGGACCTTTCAATCAATAACGATACTGCTATTCAAGTGAAATGAGTTAAATTGCTGCGGTATTTTCATTAATTAGCAACGTGTACAAATAGCAGTATTTAGTATGCAAATAAGATATAAACAGTCGATAATTTAAATGAAGAAGCACAACTTAATTCAGGTGCACCCTTTTAGTTAGTGAAGTTAAATTACGCAAGCTAAGACAACAATAAGAAAAAGACTTTTGTTCCAGTTTTGCAAAATCTGAAAATAGGATACAAACTAGAATTTATTAACAACTATTTCCGCACGTTTGGCATAGATGCAATGATCGTCACAATTCATCTACCTGGCAGTTATTAGAATGAATAAAACCACGCAGCCAGTTTTTTAACTCCCAGAAATTATCAATTCAAATATTTGAAAAAGAGACTTAACTTATCCGAAATGCTAAATTCAAACATATATTTCGTCGACATTAACGTAAATACGGTATAATGTTTGATTCTTTTAATTATCTTCCTTAGACTCACAAACCTTAGAAAAATTCGATAACTTATTAAAACATACTTGGGTTGGATATCGAATACTAAATTAGGTTAAATAATTATTTTTATAGGCTTCTATGTCTGGCTGTTAAATAACTTAGTGACTTTGTTAATCTATTAGCTTTGCGGTTTGATTAATTTGGTTGACTGCAAATCAAACTTCCTGAATAATTCAAAGCCAAAGCTATCCTTGTAGAAGAATAAAAGTTGCACAATATAAGCCATAGCTGCTCTGATAAGTGTTCATACTTGTCCCCGGGGTTATAAATCCGAAAGTAACCCTAATGAGCGCGACTGGAGTTCGAACTTTCTCTAAACGAATCGCAATCTTACACTTTAGCCATTACGCTATGGGTGCCATCTATACTCTTTCAGCTTAGTCAGATTATACATTAACACACACACACACCAAATTGATAAGTGAGCTTTTTTGTTAAATCAGTTTTTTTCCATTTAAAAGAACAAAAACCATTAAAATATATTGAAAGTTTCCTTCCACTTTCTGACACGACTTCGAGTCTCCCTGGAAGGAACATTTAGAATATTTTTTTTTACTTTCTTTTAATTGAGAAGTAAGATCAAATTCAAAATTTTTATCCCTATTTGATATCACAATTTTTAAACACTTTTTTCTTTGCTGTGTACATGCACGTTGAACATGTATTTCCTTCTACTTTTTTTTTTATTTTGTAAGTCACGCCTCTCAGATTACTCAGCAAGTGTCCAACTTCCTATAAATTACTCATTTTAAATTCCCAGCTTCCTGTGTTCGATCAATTTCGTGTAGTTTTCTGCTTAAAGTCAATGCTTCAACACTAACACATCATGCTCATAGACACTCTTTTGATTTCATCTGTAGATTTGAAATTAGTAAAAAATGGTTTTAATGAAAACGGTCATTGACTTGTAATGCAAAAGATTGGTAAGTGAAGTACCAATAACAATTTAAAAAAATCAATTCACATCGCCATATTAGTAATATTAGGCAGTTTGTTGTTGATTTCCTGCTTGTAACTTTATGCTTGAAGACTAATTTATATTATATACAATCGTTTTCCTGTATTTTGAAACAAATAACAAAAAAAGTGAGCAATTTTCTGGAAAAAAAACGTTAGTGAACTTTGTTACTGTCAGAAAATATCCCTTTTATTTGTTTTTTCCTACTTATCTAGCTCGATTTAATGATATGTGTTATATATTTTTAATTGACTGTATCAACCAAGAACTCTTTACAAAGTCAAGTGGGTGATAGTATTGAACAGTAAATACAAATCAAATATTCATTTTTAAGCATTTATTTCCGCTTACTTATTTGTCTATTGAGTTTGAATCCATCCATGTGTGGCATAATATATTTGGGAAAAGGTATTTTATTTTAAATGTAGTTGATGAAAAAATACAGTTGATATTTCGGGATATAAAACCCCATAAAATTAAAAAAGGAATGAGAAAATGAGGTCTTCAATTGTCTAAGGATCCTTAGCTAGTCACATTCGCTGACCAATACACTCATAACAATAATTTATTCATGCTGTGCCATACACGCGTTGGGAAAAAGGTGTGAACCCCCTTATATCCCAGATATGGCTCAGAGTACTACTGTTGTTCTTATACAAGGATAGCTTTTTTATTAAATATCCCTCAAAATTTGATATGCCATTAAACAAGGATACTATATTACATCACACTGTGTCTGTTCGGTAAATAAAGATGTTTCCAATATATCGAGAGCCGGTCGCGCACTATTGATGTAACTTGACTACAATTTAGAAAGGTCAGTTACGTAAGGATGTGAAAATAAATTCTCAATGGGGTTATACAGACAGCTATAAAACGTCATTTATTAAGCTTGTATATTTTGTGAGCTTCGAAAACAGAGCGAATATGAATTAAACTTTGCTTAAGATTAGAAAAATTTCCCAGAAGCTAATGTGATTCATTAAAAAATTATTTGGAAAAATTGCGCGATTAAAGCCTGTATGAAATTCAAGTCGAGGTTTAAAAATTTCCTGAGGATTGTCTGAAGCGAACCGTGTTCTGAAAAGCCTATAACAAGCAGGACACTATAGAGGTGAATATATGCAGGCTGCAAAAAAATTTGCGATTGGTAGTCAGACCGAACGAGTAGTGTACACCAGTGATCCAGGAGACCGGGATTCAATCCCAGGTCAAGTTATATCAAACACTAAAAAAATGGTACTTGATGCCACCTTACTCAGCAATATAAGGTAGGGATAAAAGGTAAAGTGGTGCAATCATAGGAATGGATTAACACCCTCCACAATACCTAGGTGTAGTAGCTATTGAAAAGGGGGCCTTTGGGTCACCCTCGATTACGGTCGCCAACTTTACTTTTTACTTTAGTCTGAGGATTGCCAGAAATTTCCAGGGTTGTTCAGAAAGAATACAGGTACTTTAGAAACATTTTTACTGGTAGCATAATGGTTATCTTTCTGAGAGATGGAATCTGCGACTTGAGTTCCAATCCCTCACTAGGCCGCTTGCTGTTTACTTCACGGTAATGCCTTTACGAGAGTCGTGAATTCATGGGTTCATCTACCTCCCATTTATCGTTAAATAGGTGGGCAGGTCTTTAGCTTGGCTTAAGCAAAAGACAAGAAGAAAAATTCCAAATTCAAAATTGTTTTACTTGTTTAAAAATGACCTTTTTGTCGTATGTTGGACATGTCGGAGGTTTCGCCTGAATACATAATTTCCTACCCGAAAGACGTAGCAAGTAATGTTCTCGTCCAATCGTTTAAACTGTTATGGTTAGTGTGTGTTAAAGTATACATTGTTGGTACCGACGTATTAAGAGCTTAAAAGAATCACAGAGTACATGTAATATTATCCGGTTTATAATTTTCTGAGGGATCCAGAGGACTAAAGAAAAACGGAATGTAGGAACAAACAACAAAGACTGGTCGTAGACTCATAAGAAACCTAAATATAAGAGCAGTTGTTTCTTTTAGCTTGGTTAGGCCACCAATCTGAGAAAAGGAAAGTTTTAAATTAAACTCCGATAAAAATTTACCTTGTGTCAAATTGTATGGTTTACTCTTGAATTCTCACATATTTTCCATTTTAATTTAATTAAATGAAAAGAAATCATTCATTGCCGCATTAGTCCAGAAATTTAACCATGTCATTTCTGGTTAAAAACGCTGTTAGAATAATTGTAGGAAAATTATTAGGTTAAAAAGGACCCATCAAGCCACTAGAAACAGTTCAGAAAGTCATTTACAGACTGTATTGAAGGGCGCCTCTGGTGGTGTATCGGTTAGCAAGCTCGGCTAGCAAACCTACACGAGTGAGTTCGAGTCTCATTGGGTGCCCCTTTCATATGGCCTTGTGCCACATCTAAGCAAAAAGCTTAGTAAATTTCCATTTACAGACTGTATTGGAAAAAAATTGGCTGCAATCAGAACTTTCCCAGTGGTTTAGTAGCTATTCCCAAAAGCCCTCTTTTTAAAGGGGACGAATACACCATTGCTCAGCGTCGGTTATTTTATTAACATATTAAATCATTTTATTAGTTCATATCTTGAATTACATTGTTTATAGATGATTGCCCAGTTTAAGCGGGAATTTAAAACAATATTTTATTTGAACAACCGTATTTGTTTCGGAATGATAGTTAATGTACATTTCATCTAAGTCAAATTTATTACCTAAGTATGAAAATAGACATATTTTAAACTAAAAAAAAAAATTCAATTTTAGAAAGCTCTTTCTTCTAAATGGGTTTAATTCAGTAGTGAACGTCAATCAAGAATATAGGAAAGCATGCATCGTAAATTTTGAGGCGTGCTTACTGAATTGATAATCAAAATATGATCTTAAATTAGCTATCACAGTTCAAATTCTACACTGGGTTTTTTGTTCCTTTCCACGCCAGTGCCCTTTGAAATGATATTCATCTAGGTTATCATCTCAGCTATGGTTAAATGGTAACGGTTTTCTTCAGCATTAGGTTAGCAACTCACCTCGTAGAAGGAAAACTCTAAATTTAAACCGGCAGTACTGACACAAAAATTGAACTTTTGTTACAGTCTGCCTGAGAAATTGCCTTAGTTAATGCATACATAGTTTAGAAAGATGGGTTCAGTTGATTGTTTTTTAAATGGCAGTTTAATTTTCTTTGACAATTTGAGATGAGTGATGCATACAAATATCTTGTGTTGAAAACGCTTATTCTAAGATAGCGGGATATACTACTGTTTCACTCTGGACCGGACTCGAAAGCTGTTGATCATCACACACATTTATTTGTAGTTGGATACGACTTTTTTTTAAATTTTAAAAATTCATTATTATAAACCGATTTATATTGATAGGTCTGGCAACCAGTCAAAAAGGAAATTTCTGATTTCTAACCAGCTTTAGTTCGCTTAAAGATACTTTTACATATTTTCGAGAGTGTGAGTTTGGGAAAATACATTGATTTTAAGACTGGTTTGCTGTGTTTAAAGGCATATCAACCATTATAGGTTATTTAATGCCAAGTCCTTTTTATACATATATACTAAATAAATGAGATTTGTAAACACATTTTGTGGGTGATAATTTTAAACAACACCTACTCATTTTAAAGCAGTTAAATGGATTCACTTATTTCTATCAAGCACGAATACTTTGTGGGTAATTTTATTTTTAAATGAGTTAGAACTTGTTAGTTTGCCCACTACTATTACTAATGTTTCTACAGTTAAATGGTTTCGATTATTGCTACCTAACACTAATTCTTCTATTCAATACAAGTTTGCTGCCAAGGAAGGGTATCAAGTATTGGTATTTAAAACTATTCTATTCAACTCTCTTCATTCATTTGCATACAGTCAAACGGTTCCCAATCTCGCTTTGTTCTACAAATAATATTGTTATGTATCTCTAAAACTTCGATGTAACACTATCACAGTTTAAATGACAAACAGTTGTATTTGACACATTGATAGGACTCTATCAAATACTTCCACTCAGGGTCAGAGTACACCTCAAAGCAATAGCAATGAAGGGGTACTCAACTTTAACCCAAGCTTCAGAACAGAAACCTTACCATCAGATTTAGTCATAGGTATCAAAGATATCCCTTGTCGGAGGTCTTTCTCCTCTGCAGCGATTCTGTCGCGTTTTCTACAACTGCACCTCACTTGGCTAATTGATTTTAAGTTGAGTCAACTAAATACTATGTGAGTGCCTCTCAAGAAATTTATTACCTACCACACAATGAATATTATCAGTAGCATATAGTTTGCTTCTGGAGACGTTGGTGATGTTGATAATATTTCGATCAAAAATATTTTTGTTATTCATCACAAAATTCAGAAAAAAGTTTTAGTTGGGAAAAATTTGTTTTTGATTTTTTTGGGGGGTGGGGTGTTGTTTAATCCCAAGATATTTAATAACTAAACTAGTATCTAAGAATATTTCATTATCAATAAACATTTACGAAACTTTTAGGCAATTTTTTTCTGAATTTCATTCAATCACATTAATTATATGAATTTTCTGTGAAAATTAGATTAGTCACACTATTTCATATAAGAAATTCTTGCAGTTTCAGACTAATACTTCTAGGTGTAAAAAGAAAAAAGTCCTTTAAAAAAGTTCCTTCGATTCTAAAATAGATGATTATTATTCATCGATGTAGCAACAACTAAAATTAGTTATTTTTCTTGCTGGTCGTTTCGCCCCAATTATCAAGTGCCTAAAAGTCTACGAATTTGAAGAGACTAAGTGTTCTTTTTTTGTTTTTCATTCTCAACGGTTGGTTTAACAGGTGATCAGGAAATACAGATCTCCATTATCGCACCTCCAAAATTCTCTGGGAGAAAAATGTTTGAAAATTTCGTCTTAGAATTGCCCAAAGGGCATCTGCATTTGGCGTGGGTTATTTGCAAAGTTTGGGAAGACATATAAAGCAAATTAGTGATCACAAATATCATTTGGTCGTTTACTGTGTAGGCTAAACTTCAAAGGCTAGACGGACCACATCATACATATTATTTTTTTTTAGATTCTAAAATTTGTGTAAAATTCTTTTTCTTTTGAGCTCAGTCTTATTTTCGTGTTGCAGGGTCTTCCCAAGTGAAGTCCGATTACTAACCTCTTTCTTGCAAAACTCTTAGGAAAGGCAAGAGACCGTTTTCTACCTGCCTAGTTATGAGTAAAAGAGTAGTGCAGACTAGGTTAGTCTCGCTAGTGTAAGCAGTCGAGGAGAATAATAAATAAGAATCAAGATTTCCTTCCAACACGTCATAAGTCAACTACACTGGGTAAATCTCATTACTGTTCATGTCTTACAGAATTTTGGAAAGTGCTGAAACTTGCAGTGAAAGGCAAAAGAAAGTTTGCTGCTGATATAAAATCTTTGTGTGTCTGTTACATCAAATCTTCTATGTTCGAAAAGTTAACATGAGAAACTTATGAGTGCTAAGTCACGTGAAGCAGGATCAAAAAATAACCCATAACTCAGTTTGCCATTGAAGATCATATACGTCAATCACATCAAGAATTCCGTTTCAAATGGGTCATTGGTTTCGCCCTCTAAACTTTAGAATACGGATAGCTTGAAAGCGCAAATCTCTTTGAATTGTCTTTACTGCTTCAATATTAAATGTAATTAAAAAAAAGCACCAATGTATAGAAAAGTAAAAGAAATGTAATTTGTTCTTTATACTCTTGAATGAATTGGAGAAATTTATTGTTCAAACATCTTTTGTAAAAAGTGTTTGCATCACTTCGTTCGGCAATGCTGCATTTCTTTTAAATCAACACTAAAAAAATGTTTCCAAAATAACATGTTTTTGTGAGTCTAAGAAAATTCTTAGTTTATTCCTGTACATTTTAGTTATTTGGCTTCTCCATTTTCTCACTCAAAATCAAAATCATTTGAGAGTTCGACTCTAGTTTCTTTGATCCTATCTTCACCACGTCGTTACCAAGAATATGTACGTGTGAGTTTAAGACCATTGTAGCCATAATAGTACATATGATGGAACAGGAAAACTACTTATGGCATTTAGGTAAATATTTATATAACTTTAGCTTCTTGTGGCGTAATAGCTAACGTAAACCAGAGTTCAAATCCTCGACAATGCTGTTTGTATTTTACATAGTATTAATATTTTAACTCCGTTTATGGTTTCTTAGCTGGGCAGACTTGACGCTTTAATTTTGGTATGGCATCAGGTTTAAGAGAAGGAAAATTTAAATCTATTAAACTACGCTTTAAAATGAACATATCTTACATCCAAAACACGCTGAGGTGATAGCAAATACATATTTTCACCGTGAAAAGGATGTAAGACCAAGGCAT
Source organism: Sepioteuthis lessoniana (assembly GCA_963585895.1). NCBI lineage: Eukaryota > Metazoa > Mollusca > Cephalopoda > Myopsida > Loliginidae > Sepioteuthis > Sepioteuthis lessoniana. The sequence continues at coordinate 94,426,862 of OY757911.1, read as the reverse complement.
ATTTAAGAAGAGTTGCAATTTTTTTTCTTCTAGACATGCCGCCCAGTCAAGGCTGAAGAACCCAGGATGTCCCAAAATTTACCCTTAACTGAAATTCATATGATATTTACAAATTTCGATCAGAGGTGTTCTTGAATTCGGACAGGATGCAAGAAAAAAATCAAGGAAGCGAAAATGCGATTTCAGCTTTGTGTCATCGTATTCATGTATTGCCTTCTGGTATCTTTTTCAAGTTATGAATTCACACACACACACACACACTCTCTCTCTCTCTCTCTATATATATATATATATATATATATATATATATATATATATATATATATATATATATAAGTGATCATAATTATAACACACATATATAACTTATAGCGTTCACTCATTTGTTATATTGCCCCGTTGGCTTGGGCTGTAGAATACACCGACTGCTTTTCTATAGAGGAGTAAGACCCCCCCCAACGAGTGTCCTGTATGGTGAGCCTGATGGTGAGATTCCACTAATGCTGGAGGTTTGTGGAATGCCGAATACTCTTTTATTTCCATCACTCGCAGGTACATCCTGGCCAGGACTGGTAGCATCTGATAGGTCCTATTTGTATGTCAACTGCATACTTATGCTAAACTGAATTGTTTGAAATGGAACTGTTTTTTGATCAGGAAATTTTGCTTTTTGCTAAACTGAAATAGAACTGTTTATATGTATAAAATATGATTTGGCATTAATAACCAAATTGCTCAGTTAGCTGGGGCTGAAGAATGCACCGGTTGCATCTCTGCAGAGGGGTAAAACTTCCCTAAACAAGTGCTCTGGATATGACTCTAAACCATTGATGGTGAGGCTCCAGTCTCGTATCTTTGGTAAATATAGAGCACCTCTTTTTTTGCCATTACACACTGGTCCACTCTGAATTTCGGTGTTAGTACCTACTAGGGTCCTATCTTTGGGTCGCATAAAACTGTCTAATTTACTTCACTCGAATCCTTTTATGAATGAGCAAACAAATGATTAATATTAAATTGGATTAATAGTATTAGAGATATGCTTTAAAACATTTAACTGTGTGTAAAAAGAACTATGTAAATGTATGCAAGCAATAAATAGCAATACTTGAAACCATTTAACAATGTGTAAACAATGAGCTTTGGCTCATCTAAAATATTACAAAATATTCGCTTACAAATTATACAACACAATTTGGGATTAAATAACCTAAATTGGTTGATATTCCATAAAGCACAACCAAATGTATTGCACACACGTCATGAACAGCAAGCATATATAGTGCTGTAGATTCTCTTAACAACACTCCGGACGATTTATTTCAGAGGAAGACACGTTGTTGTCTGATATCAAGATATCTGTTTACGTGGGTTAAGTTTATTTCTAGCGTTGTCTATGCGTGCGTAGATGAGTCACTTCATTAAACTGTCACACACTGCCCCGGACAAGATCCAATCAAATAGGAACAATATATTTGATATTTAAAAAAATCAATGAGAAATCAATTGTCCATCTAAACTTTGAGGGTTTCGACCTTTTACCAATTCAGATACGAAAAAAATCAACGAAATACGGGTTTCTTCTTCAAATGATCGTTTATCTTTTTCTTTCACTTATTCAAAGTACAAGTAATTTCGTAAAATGCCGACAGCAAGATTGATTCTAGTGTTACATTCTTTAATTCTCAAAACCAAAATCGACATTCTCACTCCAGGCCAATGATTAGGAATTTTATTCAGCAATGCTACTTATTGCAAAAGTAATTCACTTGATGAATATGTCTGTCTTCAAACGAGGAGAGCTACTTTCACTGCGACTTTAGAAAAAGAGCTGGACGTTACCTACTTTCAGGTGGAATCAATTTGAAGTAATACAAATGAAATAACCAAGGATAATGGAATGACTTCTTACTGTAGCATATAAGACGAGGAATGAGAGAACCTACTACTCTTTTGACCACCACATTATACACAATACATCTGGCACTGTTTTGACCACCACAGTATACACGATAAGTCTAGCCATATACAAAAGCAAACACATTTATCAAAAAAAGCACCAGAATCCATGCTGTGTTTATAAGTATTATAGCATCAAAATCACTTTAAGGCAAATAGGCTTTTAAAACTGATATATAACTCAAAATACCGTATCTAATCATGTAATTTAGGAAATTTTAAGATATGTTTTTACCTAAAAAGCAATTTTTGCAATGTCAAAGCTTACCTTCATTTGCCTTGCCTTAACGTAACTTTGATCCAAACTGTCGCTGCAAAGTCTGAATATAAACAAAAGCTATTAGCTAACATTCTAATGTTTTTACTTAACTGTTTACTGTTCATAACACTTATGCATATATCAGTAGATGTTAAAAATAGTAAATAAAGTTATGCAAAATCTTTATTTTTACAATAACCTTTTAAGATATCAAATAAGCCTACATAATCCTGTAAAGATTCTTGACCAATTTGTTTATTAACGGTATTACATTGATTTTGATTGTATAACAGAAATATTTCGAAAATCTAAAGTATTTTGATGATTTCTTTTCATTTCACTGGATGTTGAAATATTCCGTTAGTAACCATAACTGAATTTAGGGTTATTTTTTACATAAATGTTCAATGCTCTAATTTATACAGTGAGACGTGAATGCTCTTAGTTTGTCTTCATGAGGGCATAGACGCATGTAATTATCTTAACATCATCTGTGGTTTTTATTTAGATCAAAGTATGTCTAATGCAGGCAAGTAGGTTCTCTTCACTTACGAAAAGTTACAATTCTATCCTCATCTCGCATAGGATTGTTTTGTTAAAGTTAACAAATAGTGAAAATCGGTAATTAAGATTGTACTTTAACAAACACAGGCCTTAACTAAGTGATGTATTGGCGTGAATCAATTACACTCAGTCAGTTCAGACATTTGAATGCGGATCTCGAGAAAACAGACTCTTCCCACTTAAAAGAAGAGCTAAAAAATTTTTTCCCGTTTTTCCTCCCAATTTATACTCGTGCTGCTCTAAGATAATTTAAAACCTGTGTGATACTCATAATTTAATCCATGTAAAATCTCATTAAACTAGTGAGCTCAAATACAGAAGGGTTTATTTGTGTTCTCTAAAAAGGAATTTGATATTAGAAAGCACTTTGTCTTCTTGATTCCAAAAAATTAAAATGAATGATGTTTCATTTTTTACTGTTAGTCTATTCTACATTTGCTATCCCACCTATTTTTTTAAAAAATGAATTATCTCCGATTTGCAAAATGCTTCAAGAGACATACACCGTGGAATATACACAGATTAGCTGCGGTTAATTCAATTCTGATTTGAGCAAGACATTACCAGGCGTACAACGCAAAATATTTAAAACCAGACTAAACTATAAAAGCATTTTCCAAAGAAATATACTGGAAAATCTAAACCCTATAAATTACATTTATATATAATTAAAAAGGCAAATCTGAGACTGTTAAATTGAATTGGGGGACTCTTCGTGAAATATTTAAAACCAGACTAAACTATAAAAGAATTTTGCAAAGAAATATACAGGAAAATCTAAACCCTATAAATTACATTTATATATAATTTAAAAAAGGCAAATCTGAGACTGTTAAATTGAATTGGGGGACTCTTCGTGGCGAAATGGTAAAATGATAGACGGTGGCCTCAATGTAAGAAAGTTCAAATTCTATTCAGACTATTACGTTCAATTTCGGACTAATACCCTTTGGAGAGTTATGCACCCCTTATACTCTTGTTACATAGCCACATATACGGATATGTGAAATAGACATAGGGAATCCGAAAACACGAAAAACATTACGACGACTTAATTAAGGCACGAAACTTTTTATTACATTTGAGTTAATGGTTATTCGATATGAGGAGAGAGACACACAATCTTTCTATGCTGACTGCTTTTACATTATCAGCTCTCAACCCAACCAACGCGCGGCGCCCGTTGCGCACAAATCTGTCTGCTCTCGTCGGGCCCCGAAAGTTAATCTTCTTCGTTCGGAGACAGGAACTCAACTACCGCTTTTCCTCAAAATCCAAAATCCCCAGCCCACGCTTCCGGGCATGATGTCATTCACGTCCCTAGTCTCATTTCCTATCTGGGAATTTTATTTTGACATCTGTGAATGACGCATCCTCCCTGCCTGAGCGTGAACACCTGCGTTAATGTTGCACCTAACTAACCCATGTGCTAAGCAAAAGGTTCTCATCCTAACTAAACCAAAAGGCAAGATATATAAAACGAAACCCCTCTTCCATTATATTACACTCTCAGCCTAGAGTTAGATAGTATCAGCGCTGTTTTTCTTGAAAGGATGGGTTTGGCATTAGATAACGCAGGAAGGTTAAACAAAGAAGCCAAAATTAATTCAAATTAAATAAAAAATCAAATACTTTTTTTAAACCCCCAAATTAACACGAAATATACAGAATATTATAAAACCAATTGAACATTCTACAAACGATTGTTTTTTTAAAACATCTGGTATTTCAAATCATACAAAAACATATTGCTCAATCAGAAGTCTGTTTTGTACAAAAAAGTATTTAATAGTTATACATTAACGAGTTCTTCATCAAACTATCAGTGTTAAAAGCACCCGATAATTTAACCCTCCTCAAAATGTCTTATAAAATTTATTATACATTCTCCACAAGAAGTTTTTAACTTCTGCCCTCTTTCAAAAAAGAATCCACATAAACACCACCTTTTTTTCCAAATCTCTTATCACTGTTAATTAACCCATAAGTGTTGATATCTTGCTAAACAAAACAAATTGTGAACCCAAATAAATTATAGTCTCTCAATCACCAAACTTAGTAGTTTTATTCAACTATCCATCATAACAGTGGTAACATAACTCAGTTATGCTACCTTATGTATACATTTGTTTCTATTGAATATTCTGAATGATAAAAAACAATTGACAAGGTTTATTTGCTTAAATATGAGAATTATATGTAACAAATGGGCTATGAATAATTATTGCTTTGTGGGGGGATTTTCTTTTCTCAATAACTGAGTGACAAACAAGTTACTAGAATCATTTATTGTTATCCTTTGTATGTATAAAGATTTCTTTTAGGGTGGGGGCAATTTTTGGGTTGGATGGTCGCTTCACTACGATATGAATTATCAAATGTTTGCATCTTTTAGAATCAAAAGAATGTAGTCTCGATTTAAGTGCAAGTGTTTTTTTTTTCTTTTGCTTTTTAACGGCAAGTACGTGCCACCCAAGTGTATTTTTTTATTAAAATAAGTACAGAAACCTAAGATTCAAGAAAACTCATCAGGTCTGAACTCTTATTTCGCCAACAAACTAAGGATAGATTATTGTCCTAATTAAATATTTTTTGCGGTCTTTTATAATTGTAACATAGTGATTATGGTCGTAGTTGAATTTTAAAAAAAAAAGAACTTTTGAATTATATGAATACATTTTTCTATCCTGAATGTAATTATAAATAATGTCATGTATAATATATATAGTTCTTAATAATAAAGATAACTTTTGATTGAAAATTAGCTTTAAAACACATTCTAATATTATGCACCTAAAGAGAACTGAATTCTTAATTTCCGCGACAGATCCGTTGAAAAGTATTATTGCTGGCTAGTTTTTATACGTGAAAATATCAATGCTTGAAATGTTTCAATATACATTGGATACACTGAGAAAATTAAGCTTGGTTATTTCTATAATTAAATGTAAAATACCATGACAAATCCTAAAAACTAATTAAAATCTTGCATTATGCTAGAGGATTGAATGATGAAAGGAATTGAGTGCATTGAAGAAACATGTTAACCAGTTTATATCCAACAGTGTTTTTTAAAAACAAGTTTGAGTACAGCAAAATATGTAGAAAATGACCAAACAATACTCACAATATCAAACCATACAAATGCTTTTTTAATCGGAGTTTAGTCCGTGATTAAGTACTGGTAGGTCAGTTATTGTATATACCAACCCTAGCGGATGAGCAGGTCAGTTTTAAGTGGAATAAACAAGGGTGAATTCTGAGGTTGCTGCCTCCAACTCAGGTTTTAAAACCAAAGTTAAAGAGCCCTGTCAGTCCTAATTTTTACCTATACCTGGAAAGAGAAGAGTTGGATGCATACTTTTCCCAAGGATAATAGTGCTATATGAAATGCCAAAAGCCTTGTCCAAGATTTGAGCTCGGGTTGCCGTGTCCATTTCCTCCAATTACAATCATTACGCTACGAGTACCTTGTGTATGTGTGTGTGTGTGTGTGTGTGTGTGTATGTGTCACTATTTTCAAGTCTTAGAAATTTCGGATGTTATACATAAGGGTGGACAATGTGATCCCGTTTGTATGTTTATTTTTCCAACTGTATCTTCTGTTGCACTTATACAAATATTATTTATAAATTAAGCTTGCTCTAATATATAAGTTCGAGACGGAGATGAAGTGGCACTTGACATACCCTGTATACAAATAGTTTCCGCAATCTTCTTACCAAATAAATTTACACAAAAATTATTGAAACATTGCAACATGTTGTTTCATTCTTTAGTCTAATTAAGGGTGGCCCGCATCCAAATATACGATACTCACGAACGTGCATGATGGGTAAGATTCAATAACAGTTCCACTATGCCTTTATCCGCAAGTCGCACATGCTAGCTTATCTAAAAGGGCTAATGCCCGAGTCTACAGCCCGGTGCGGAAGGTGACTCTAAGTAGGAATTTCAACAGAACTAAGCAGATTCTGTCCTCGTTATGCCGAAGTTCCCATTCATGAGACCCATCCCTTAAACTAAAACAACATCTGGTCTCATGGTAGAGACATATAAATATATTCTATAGCTGCTATCTTCTGTTTAATCAGCATAATAAAAAAAAATATGTAAATTGAGCCCACAGATCTTATACTGATATTAGTCAAAAGGCCAGAAATTAGCACTTTTAACCGCAGTGTTCAGACATAAATATCCTGTGTGCATACGTAAACTGGATAATAAGAATCACCGATCCATACGTAAAAAAAAATTCAACTATTTTGTATGGATATGTTATATTAACTTATAAAAGATAATCCCACGTTTTATTACTATAATTTACTTGGTTTTGAAATTAGGAACAGTGATTTACCTCGAAAAAATACTAAAACTGAAATAAAGCAAATACTAAATAATCTAATTACATGGCAACAGTATAATTCTAAAATTTGGAAATTTTCTACCTCCATGGTACCTAATCATTATCTTCATTGTTCTGCAAGAAGGATTTTTTATCAGACGTCATACCAAAGTCCCTACTGTAATTTGAACATTGGTGGCAATTATATTAAGGCCTTCCTAACCAATAATTATTTGACTTCACATTCTTAACAATTTCAGCAGCAGTCTTGCTACCAAATTACATCAAACTAAAATTATTGAAAACTCGCAAGATAGTGATTGTTTCTTTTTGTAAAATCAAGATCGGCTCTCTTGCAAATGTGCTGTATTCAAGGAACAATGAATATTTTGGAATTAGTTCTTCACTTTGGACAATTATTGGATATTTTGAGGAAATATCAGCTGACTTAAGAAATAATTCGTACTTTCATTGGACAATTATTCTCGATGATTAACGGTTTAATTCTTATATTTGACAGTATTTCTTTAGTATGTTCCAAAATGAAGTTTGTTTTATTGTTGTTTTTAGCTTTTTATTTTCTTCAACAAAATGTTTTGAAATTTGGATCTTGTAATACATTTAAGATTTTATTTTAAATGCATTTTACGTCGCTAGAAAACTTTCGCAGTTATATTTGAACAAACAATTCGATTTTAGTCATTTAAAAATGAAAGGCACCTGTTTTCTGGTATGCGATCCATAAATTTAATAACTAAAACTTTATACTTTATTTCAGATTGTGGAAATTCTTCGTTTTATATTGAAAAATATCTCAAAAGTTCAAGCGGAATTCAAGGCATGTCACCGCAGATTTTGAAAATACATCAGCTTTTCTCTTTTCCATTAGTTTATAGTTTTAGACTATAGCATCGATGTTGTTTTTCCTATAATAAATTGTTACTCGATTGTGTACCTCTATAAACTGAAAGAGTGACGTAATCTTTCACTTGCTCAAATAAGTTCTAGATATTTGAATACCAAATCTCGATTTAAATGAATAATATTACAGTATATATATATATATATATATATATATTTAGTATGTGTGCAAACGCGCACACACCCACACATGAGATTTTGTGCGTGCACAGTCTCTCTCTCTCTATACCGTACTCCTCTGCGTGAACGACATGTGGCACAAGGTCAGTTTTAAAGGGAAATGTAACAGATTTGATTGTCGAGCAATTCTGAGCTTAAAGCAGTCGCCATATTCTGCTTAAATAGCTCAGTCTTCCCTACTCTTTACCTATAGCTGCAGAGGAAAAAAAGTGCATTTTATCTTCCACTCATTCCCTTGGAAAAGGTATGACACCAAACTGCCTCATCCAGGCTTTGAACTCGGTACTTAGTTTCCGTTTACTTTGGCGATAACTATTAAACCATGAATACCTCAATATACATGGATCTGGAGTCGCACTGACTTAATACCTTTAAAATACAAAATATGTGAAAACCCTCACAAGTCGGACTTTCAAACTTTTCTGATAACTCAACCTACCTCTGATAAGAGAACAACATTTTTAAGGAAAAAAAAAAAATTTCCTCAACCTACTTATCTTCATAATGATGTTTTCTGCGGAAGTGTTTAGAGAGATGAGTTCACTAGTTCATATAAAATCTTACCCATCTCATGTTTCGGCACGACCAAAGTTTATTCGCTAAAATAAACTGAATAAGAAGTATTAGTTCAAAAGCTTTGCTTTTTTTAAACAAAGACACGAGAATAGAACATGGAAATGATAATATTTAATGCTAGTGATGCATAGACATGAATCAATCGAAAGAAATCTAACATTTGTAAAGGGGAAGTTATAAGGCGATTGAATGTAAAATGCGTCTACAAATATCTTGCAGTACTGGAATCGGATAGAATAAAGCAAGAAGAATTAGAAGGAAAAACAAGAATAGAAATATCCTTAGAAGAAATATATTAAAGACAAGACCGAATATCAATAACAAACCCTTGGTCAGAAATCCACAGTAACGTATTCTGGTCTCGAAATAAAAATGGGTTGGAGAAGAAATAATAATTCTGGATAAGAAATCTAGAATATTGAGGGCAAACAGTAAATAAATCAATAGATGCACTTGGTTTCAGAGATAAATTTTACATGAACAAAAAGATTTAAAAATCTATGCAAATATGAAAAGAAGCAACTACACAGTGGTATGATAATAATAAACAATGACAGTCAAAAAGTATAACACGAGGGATTAAAAACGTAAGTAACTGATAATAATAACTGGACAACATTCATTATTTTTCTAAATGGATTTGTTATTTATTCAATGAATAAACATAAAAGCAAATTACTTGATTTATAATCCAGCGGTTTTAACAGGTCGTTGACCCTTTTTAAATTTGTATCCCCATAAAGTAAATGCAAGAAGTTATTAATTCCATTGAGCATTTATATCATGAAGGATCGTCCAAAAGTTTCGAGACTGAATCTCTTAAAAGTAAAAACTGAAAATTTAAATGAATACGTGAACCCAGCTGAGCATCTTATATAGTGTTCTAAACTGTTATCTTGTCAAACTTATCTAGATAGTTATTACTGCACTTTACGAAACACATTTTATTCACCAGAATTTGCTACTTTTTTTTCTTAAACTGGAAATTCATCTAAAATGAAGGACTTGATATGAAAAAGATTAAAATATTGAATGAGCCCGAAGAAAAATCTGACATTCTGTTCAAGCACCTTAAAAACAGTTTGGAATAAATGTATTGAGTGCCAAGGGGTTGATATAGAAAAAGGAATTTAATTCCTTATTTATTTCTGTGTTTCGAAATGTCTAATTACCTCAATACTTTTTTGAAAACACACACGGTCTATTGGAGAGTTGGTGAAATTAATAATTAATTGATCGTGAAATTCATTAAATTATTTCTGTTAGCATTTGAAATAATTTAGAATGTTCATAGCAAAGTGTTATCTGTATTAACTAAAAAGTATCTCATAATTATTCAGTTTTCAAATCTTTCGTTTTATAAAAAGAAAAAAAAGAAATAATCTATAATCAATCGCAGTTGAACAATAAGGGTTTTTTTATGAGTAAAATAAAATCTCATCATCAAACCCTTAATTTCAGTTTATAGTAAGATTCGGTTTTTTCTCCAAGTGATATCATTTAACAATTCCATAACGTTTTGAAAGAGAAATAATTATTTCGTTAAAAATTCATGTTTATACGAGAACATCTGTTGTATAGCAAATGCAATTAATATTTACGAGTGAAATAAATGTGAATGAATCTTAAATTTTTATCCAGTTCGATATCTATAAAGTTTAAATTACAATAATACAAAAATAGGGCACGCTGTAAGGAGCAAAATCAAGACTGCTGTTTGGAATATTTCTAACTAAATCTAATTAAAAGGGAAAATGACGGATACACACATAAGCAATTAAACTAAAAATTCCATTTAATATCAGAGTATTAAAAAACAGCATGAATGTACTCTTTACACATATATATATATAAGTCGGTAGATATTAGAATACGGCGACTGCATCTGCAGGTAAGATTTCATTTTTGAACCTATGGCAAAGGCAGAATAACCCTTCGCTGCCATTACAGACCTCAAGTGATAGCACCTGTGAGAGTGTCATCTAAGGGAGAAATCGGTCAAGTTAATATTATTAGTATCACACAGGAATACCTAAAACCATATTGCTATCCAAACAAATTATTTATAAATAGGAATAGTTAAATGAAACACTTTTTCTATAAACTTATTTCCTCAAATAGACAATTGAAACCATGTTATTATTTGCTAAAAGAATGAGCTTGGGATTAGACAGCACAACAATAGATAAAATCAAAAAAAAAAGAAAACAAACAACAAACTAAATAAATATTTACTTTTAAAATTAGGTCTTATACAGTATATATCCTAAATTAATTACAAACATACATTTTATTGAAATTAAGATGTATTGTTACATAATTGGCCATTTACAGGCTTCGTAAGTTGCATGAATTTCAAAAAAGGATGCACCTGTATCTTAATGTAAACAAAATACAGCGGAAATAACATCTGAATTGAGTGAGTGTCATGTCGAAAGGGAGTAGAATCATAAGGTGCGTGGGCGTCCGACAAAGTTATATAATAACGGATGATTTTTTCCCATCGGAGCAGCAAGAAGAGATAGTTACTAGATGTCAAACCGTTCTGGGAACTGTTGGTGGGGTGCTGACGTCTTAAAGTTAGAGAAAAGCCTAAAATGTCTGATGATGAGGTTCCACTAATGCTGGAGCTTTGGGGAACGCGGAGTACTCCTTCATTGCCATCGCTACCAGGTTCACTCCGGTCCGGAGTGGTAGCACCTGAAAGGATCCTATCTATGGGTCACATAGAATGAAACAGCGTACTTATGGTAAACTGAATTGCTTGAAACAGAACTGTTTTGACATTAAAAAAACGTACTTATGCTAAACTGAATTGTTTGATATAAAACTGTTTTGACACTGAATCTGTACTTACGCTAAACTGAATTGTTTGAAACACAACTCTTTTGATATTTAGTTGTGTATAAACAAAAACTATACTCATACTAAAGTGAATTGTTTGAGTCGAGGCTGTTTGACTGAACTGAATATCTTAAGATATGAATATTTTTCACAAACTGTGTACTTATACAAACTGTATTGTTTGAAATAGAACTGTTTATTTGTATAAAAATGGACTTGGCGTTAATAACTAACAAAGGTTGATATGCCATAAAACCCAAAGAAACAAACACAATTTCAGATGTAAACCTATCTTATAAGTACTTGTAAAACTAGAAACGTATTAGTCCTGCCTCCAGTTGTCTCTAATCTTATTTCAGATGTATACAGCATCCCAAAACAAATGAAAATGTCATATTTTTATTTTCTCATATTTATTTTTAAGCTATATTTTTTTAACTTCGATGTCAAAGAAATGGAAATTAAGTGTTTTTCTCATATATAGGAAATTTGATTTTATAGTTGATGATCTCTATATGTAACATATACAGATGCACGCAGCAACAGAATCAATAATAATGACGAAGATATACACTTCTTTAGAAAAGTATACCTCTCACACTTCATTCGAAATGGTTGCGAAAGGGTTATGTGTGAGAGGTGTGTTGGAGACTGAACTAACTGCAACATATTGACCCCCAGTTCCTTTGTCTTTAGCAGCACTTCTTTCTCGTTCTGCTGGGCAGCTCAATCGGGGGCCCTGAGGGCCCATAGCCCTCTGCTGGGTGCTGGTTCTCTCGACAGCATCTTATCTCCAACTAACTGACTCCAACTAACCGAACTTCCTGTCGCACCGGGTTATATCGTTGTTGTTACGTCCACCTGCTTCCTGTGAGCGTCGCATCTGCACTCAATTCAACCCATCCACTGTCAATGTTACACCCTGATATGTTCGACCGAATGCACCTGTTCCTTGATTGACGGCTGGGTCGAAGGTCAATATGTTACATATATTTGGTGCATCTCTTACAGACTTTATCAAAAGTGTTTATTTTCGGGGTGATATTTTTTCTTGCCAAATCGCTTCACCTAGTTACTCTTTGGTGGTCTCGTATGGAGAACATTATATTCTGCTTTAACTTATAATTAAAAAAACGTGCACAACTACACCTAACGATGCTTAATGATTAAGAAACCGTTATATGAAAAGAAAAATTAAAAGCTCTAAAGAAACGAAAGTGTTTGTATTCTAGTAGGCCGAAAAAGAAATTTTACTGTTAAATATGAACCCTAAACTTGTAATGCAGTTTTTCTAAATCATTTCATCACTTTACTTTCTATTACTTCCTTCACTTCCAATAAATGCATCCATCTTATATGAACAGGAAGTATGTTTTGTTTAAATAAGTCAAAAAAACGTAAAACAATTTATCCTTCAAGTATTATGACTTTTTCAAACCAGTAATTACCGAACGCCAAATAAAACATAAAAACTAAAGGATGACCAAGAGTGAATTTAATCATTGAAAGCGGAAAGAAAAAAAGATGATAAATTAAAAAAAAAAAAATGAGTTGAATCAACTGAAACGAAATAATTTGCATAATCTGTATTGTGAACTTTTCAGGTCTTTGGATAATTACATTGTATTCAGCTTTAAAATTGCCCTTTTTTTCAAACATCAAGTCAATCTTTCGAGCTATATAAAGTAAATGCTTTCTGTAATTAAATATTTTATTAGGTATTTGCAACCCTTGCAAAAACTTGATTAAGAAAAAGAGGGATTTTTGCTTGGTTAATCTAATAACTTGTATATATAATTTCAAAACAAAATTAAGCTAAATATTGTGAACTGCTGTAGACCTATATAATAGGTTGTTACAGATTATCACACCTAGATGACAAATTTTATGTTGATAGAAGAAATTGTTAAAAGGTTAATTCAAACACTGCGTTGTGCATTAAAAATTATAAATTGAATAGCAATAAAAGACGCACCTAAGAACACATTGAAATTCTGAAATTAACGATTGGACTCATTCAATGTACTTATCTGGTGAGAGACAAGCGATGCGTTCTTACTAGATTATTGCCAAACGTAATTAATATTTACATAGATACGTATATATGGTTCCATTTTGACAGACAAAGATACTTTGATGGAGTATTTTTGGTTGTTCGTGGATATTATCATTGTTGTATACTGACCTTCGACCCGGCCAAACATGCCATTCCAAAGTGATGCACCGGAAGAAAGTGACACATTACTATGGCAGTTATGGGAAGAAATCGCGTAGGCGGGCTTGGCTGACAATATGGGACAAGGTAAAATCCCATGGTACAGTCATAGACTGATGCACCAGAAGAGAGTGACCTGTGAACTGCATGACAGTTATTTACGCTTGATGATGAACAAACATGCCATTCCAAAGATATTGAGTGGGCGATTGAACGATTATATAACTCGGTGAAGACAGGAAGTCATTTAGTTTGGAGATCAGATCCGTTGGTGACAAGATGCGGTAGAGAGAACAGCATCCAGCAGAGAGTGGGCCCCTGGGCCTCCGGTTGAGAAGCCCTGAAGAACGAGAAAGACACAAGGCTGATGGTCATAAGAGTGGGGGTCTATATGTTGCAGTTCTTTTCGGTCTCCAACTCATTCTCACACGCAACCCTTACAAATAAAGTGAGAGGTATATTTTCTAAAAGACTTTGTCGCTCGTCTTCATTGCATCGTTATGTTTCTACATGTATATTTGGTCATGATGATGACTATACAACATTATTTAATCTTTCAAATGATAATTTTTTTATTCGTGTTCAAAACATAAAATATATTGAATGCTAATGAAATTTACTCATACAGAATTCTAGTCTTATTTATGAAGGAAATAAAAAACGCAGAAAAAACCCAAAAAACAATAACCACTATGCAGTCAACATGTATGTAATAGGCAGAAAAAAAAGGAAAATTAATGATGCAATCTTGAGAATGTAAAAAGATAGTATTTATATAAAAGTAATGTTGGTGACCGTAGTCGAGGGCCACTCAAAGGCACCGAAGTGTAGGGAAGGGCACTATTTCTCTCCAAGGATTGCTCCTCTTTATACGTACCCTATAATTCTGAGTATTAAACAAGGAAGTACCGAGCACCATTTTTTTCAGTCTTTGGTACGACTCGACCTGGGATTGAACCACGGTCTCTCTGACCCTTGGCGAACACTATTCTAAATATTTTTATATTCAAAGTTTTTACAAATGTGCATGCACACACACATACTCCTATATATAATTACTCGGAATGACCATCCGGTGTAAAATTAGATGCTATGGATTGAATATTATTGACGGTAAATGTTTATAACTGAAGACGTATCACATGTTTGGAGTTTTTCAGCATTGATTTTGATGCTGCAACTGAACCATTGTACACGGAGACACTGAATCCCCAGATGAATGGGGATCCAGAATAAAAACACTGTGAGATTAATGTATTCATCCGAGAAGTGTTATATATATATATATATATATATATATATAACATGTAATGTTCATTTTAAAATTATTATCTCCTAATCTACGTTTACTACTGCGTACATAAAAAATGGCTGTGAGTATCTATGTAGTCTGTTTTGTGATCAAATGAAAATGTCAAACGCTCGTTTTTTTCCCGTTGAGAATCGTGAATTGTACATATATTTGATTTCCAGAGGATATCATTAATTTGGTCAAGTGGGTAGAGTGTTTGCGAATGGTACGGGAGACCAGGGTTCAATCCCAGGTCGCGTCATACCAAAGAATTTAAAAATGGCACTTGATACCTCCTTGCTTAACACTCAGCAACATAAGGTACGTATCAAGGGTAAAGTGGAGCAATCCAAGGAAAGGGGTAGCGTCCTCCCCTACACCTCAATATAGTAGCTATTGAAAAGGGAGCCTTCTGGCCGCCCTCGACTACGGTCACCAACTTTTTTTCTATATGGTAAACGTTTTTGGTGTGATGGTTATCTTCGTAGAAAATGAACATGCTGACATAGGTTCAAAACCTGGACGAGGCTGTTTGCATTTTGCATAGCTGAAGGCTGCCTCCAATAATCAGTAAGTAATTGGACAGACTGAGTTAACTTTTTTATTGCAAATTGTCTAGGAGAAGGAAAACTCTGAATTTAAACCTGCTTAGAAATTGACTCTGTATCCCATCCTTTTCGTGAGTGGGAGGTAACTACATATTTTAAATACAGATTTTGAGATCGTATCATTAACACTTAAATATTTTTCAAGTAAAATACCTGCCAAGTTTGGATATCAATTTAAACGCGTGACTTCTACCCTAGGTAGAAATATTTGTTTTTCGCATTTAAAGCGTCTCATTCCAATTTCACGCGAAAAACAATCCTCTCCTCATAGGAGACACAAGAAACACAAGCTAGTGACTATTCGCAAATTTGATTCTCAATGAACAAGTTTGCAAAGTTGTAGGATTTTATTTTGTATTTCTTTCTGGCTTGATGTATTTAGATCTGTATCACTACAACAATACCAGTGTATAATATTTTAGTCAACATTTACTAGTTTTCCCCTAAATTAGTACATAAACTGAACTGTCCATATGTATTTAGACAAGTAAATACATTTTTATTTCCCGATTTTTTAAAACAAGTCAACTGATTTAGAGGTTTTTATGCCAAAACTTTTGGGAACTGCAATACTTGTTATTCATATTTACAGTTTTTGCAGTTATGGCATAAGTTTGTTTTTTTTTAATAAAAATAATATTAATTATGAGAACATTTATGTACTGCTCCTAGAAGTAATTGCACTGAAGAGGTACTTCACTCCTACCTATCAGAGAACTATACTGGAGCCTCATAATCAGACGAAGTTCAGCGTCATACACAGGACACCCTTTACTTTGAGATGGTGTCTTGCCCGCGCTGTAAGGAGTACAGTGATCCGACCGCAGGTTTTATTTAATAACCAAATATTTAAGACCAACGGACAAATTGACAGGATAAGAAAGATATGAAACGCTTTTTAAGTATCAATATAACTCTGCGTTTTTAATTTTCTTGATCAATTCCGAGAAATAATTTAAAATGCTATATTAAACTTTTTACCAATTCATTTGTATTAAAAAATATTTACATGTATTTACCATTCAAAACCACAGAACATGATTAAACCTTGCTTTCAGTTGATTATGACAAAGGATTTGTCCTTGCATAATCTTCTTGTTTTTAATTTTCAAGCCCAAAAGACTGAAAGAAAGTTTTAGATATTCACAAAAATTACAGTTATATATATATATATATATATATATATATATATATATGTGCGCGTGTGTTAGAGAAAAACGGAAGATAATTTGTCATATTCAAATCTTTTTTTTTGGTCATCTTTAATTCAATTTTATGCTTTCTTCAATATTTTCTTTCGCATATCTTTCTACGTTTGAATAGTTTTCACTCATATATTTTATTCATGTCCTTTTTATTATTATTTTTATTCAAATTTTTTTTTATTGAAGATATCATCTCGCTCAGGAAACCAATTATTCAACAAGCCAAAGTAGGGCCACAAAGGAACACTATTTAAGCTATGAATCTGATAGGAGCCTACCTATTTATCAATAATTCCCAAAACAGCCAAGTTTCTGAAAATATTTGAATGTCAACAATAAACCAACCCATCAATCAATATTATGGGGTTTTATTTTGAAAGCGGCTATGTAAGAATAGGAATCTATGTACACAAAAAAAAGGCATCAAGCTTAAGGTATAATATATAGAAATTTCCCATTAGGGATTGAAGTCGATACATCTGTAATCATAAGGTGGTTGCATCACACCAGATTCGTTACAGCACATTAAAGATGTTGAACATAGGCTGAAAATAATTTGCAGACAAAGCAATAAATACCTCATTTTATCTAAATTTAAAGTTCGTTTAAATCTGGTTATGTTTGAGTACATGGTAATATTAACAATTTGTTTATATGAAAAACTTATAAAAGAAAGATGAGATGAGAAAACTAATGTGAAGGGAGTTTACAAATTTTTGAGTTTTTGGCCTTTTTTGTTTTCTTCGGATCATGATTTGAAAAGGAATATTCACAAGCGGGAACGAAAACACTTTACACCTAGTTTTGTTTCATAATGACTGGCCTTCCCAATTATATTGGTATGATAGGCACATAGTTTTAACGTCTCAACTATTTTTTTTAAATTGAAAACAATTTCAAAATTCTTAACCTGAAGCCTACACGGACCGAAACATCATAAGAAACACAAACATTCCACTAAATTGGTGAGTCGCCGTGTTGTATGTGTGGATAAGGGGGCGGGTGCTGTGATATCGTAGCAAGTGAGTTCGACCATCCGTCGTGTTATTTCCATTCCATTCACGCTAATACACTTCGAAAAAGTATGGATCTCTTGATCTCCCACAAACAGTTTTAAAAGTTTCACTAGTTTTTTCTTTTATCTACTAGCAGTTTTGAGGGATTAAATACCACACGAAACTTGATATGACATTAAACAAAGAAACCAAATCAATTCCCTAGATGGGTTTTCATGTTTTTTGGTTTTTTTTCATTACGTCAGATATTGCACCCTTGTATTTATTTCAACGTGCGTATACAAATATAATAATATATTTTTGTTTGGGTTTTATGACATATCAACCTTTGTAGGTTATTTGATGCCAAATTCATTTTGATACATATATTCAATTCTATTTGAAACAACTCAGTTTAGCATAATTACGAAGTTTATTTCTATTTGACCTACATATAGGAGCCTATCGGTGCTACCATTTGGGGCCATTGAGGACCAGGTAGCGATCGCAATTAAAGGGTAATCTGCATTCCCCAAAGCTCCAGAATTGCGAGGACCTCAACATTAGATTGTGTCATGTCCACGATACTCATTGGGGGATCTTACTCCTCTGCAGAGATGCCACCAGTGTATTCTGCAGCCCCAGCCGACTGGACAAAAGAATAGAAGAGTGAAAAATAATATATTCATAAAACTGAGAACAGCGTAAATGGGTACTTAATAACTAACACCTAGAATTTCTATAAGGCCCTGTTATTTGAGAATTTATTGTAAAAGAGTTAAGTACACGACTCATATTTTTAAGACTGGCTTGCCGAATATTGCCATATAATAAGCCCTTTTCATCTTAACTACTTTTATATATGCTCATAGAAATGTTTCGATTTATCGAGAGTTCAATAGAACTGATAATTCTGTTCTAAGATGCTTACTTTTACGTGGACGAATGAATATTGGTGGGAGCGTACAAATCTGTCTGCGTAAAAGAGTAGCGCATAAATATATACATGTAGATTAGTGTGGTCGTATTAATGTGTACAAATACGTGTTGAGTGTGTAGTATTAAAAGATGTAGCGAAACAAATTGGCAGGACAAATTCTAAGTAAAATAAAGTTGTCTCCCTTTAGTCGAGGGCAACCAGAAAGCTCCCTTTTCAATAGTTACTACACCGATGTGTACGGGAGGGCTCTACTCCTTTCCCAGGATTGCTCCACTTTACCCTTGATACATACCTTATATTTCTGAGTCTTAAGTAAGGCAGTAGCAAGTACCATTTTTTTAAGTCTTTGGTATGACGTTACATGGGGTTGAACCCAAGTCTCCTGGACAACTAGAAAACACTGTACCCACTAGGCCAATGAGTTGGTAAAATAGTTTCGCTTTCTTTATTTAATGGCATATCAACTATTTTTGGAAATTTTATGCCAAAGCCATCCATATAGTAAAAAAGTAGTGGTACCATTTAACCTACAGCTGCCGAAAAAGATAAGATTTCATTCATTTCCTTGGAATTTTAGTCCAAAAGCGAACGTAAAAGCAGGACTAGTTCAAACTCACTTGTTTTGAGACCACAGTCCAGCACTCCAGCTATTACGAGTAAAAAAGATTTTTTTAACGTTCATAAGCCGAATTTCTCGGCCCATGTACGGTCAGCATTTAGCAGAGAATATTGTTTAATATGCATTTAGTACTGGGAGGTCGAGGGGAAAAGCGTTTTTACCCGGAAATTAAAATCAATATATTCAGTAGAAGTAATAGATCCCCTAAGATTTCGAAGTGAATAGAAATCAGGGTTAGGGGAGACACAGGATGAGGTAGATCGGACCATCAACCAGTTTTCTTAGCCTCTCCGTATCGCTACAGTCAGGATTTCCTCAACTTGGGTTGAAAAACTAAGTCAAAAAGCCACTTCTGTATTATTTCTCAAAGACTTTCTCTCTTAAAACGGTCACCAGACGTTACGTTTCCTTTGTGGTATGGAACCATTACTTCAACCATTTTGAAAAAATAGGTGGTCAACTAAAATGGTAGGGGGGAAAGCAAGCAAGCAAGGAAATAAAATCACAAAAAGAAATAACCATCAGAAAGGGAGGGGTCAGTTAATTGGCGAAGTGGACAGGCTGCGTGAAAGTATTGACACATAGAGACCCAATCATTATTGCTATCTTATCTATCCGACGCTTAGTAAAGACATTGCATTTTTAGAAAATGATCCTATAACGGACATTACATTATTTGTACCAATTAAGAAAATAATCAAAATTAGCAGATAATGCACTAAAGATGTTTTTGAATACTATCGTATTTTTTGGTAAAGAAAAAATTGTTTTATCCATGGGTTTATCTCTTAGTGTAGTCCTTGCTTGTCCGTTTTTTGATTTTCTTTAATAAGGTTCCTTCAGATTTATAAAACCCAAAGTTTATTAATATGTCCGTTCAATTGAACAGGCTGATCATTGGAACAGCCACAGAGAAACCCAATCATTTTTGCTAACTTATATATATTCTTTTAATTTTGATCATGTTTGCATATTTCTTAGTTGAGAGTATCGTTTTCAGAATTGAAATGACGATAGCACCACATAGATTGCATCGAATATTTTTTTTTCATATGGAGTAGATTAAGATTATTCGCTCAGTAGAATGATAGTATTTGTTAATGCGATTGATTTCGCTCGTCCATCAGCAAGATTACAAAAAACTTCTTCTGCATATCCGTTTTAGTTAATGAAATACATTTTCTTTCTCTGAGATTCAAATATGTCTGGATAGGGAAATATCAATATCAAACTAGTTGAACCAGTTTTATTGTTAGCAATTTTTCATTATACTTTGATAAAGTAATTAGGGGTTTTAGTCAATTATTTTAGTAGTGAATTGTTTTCCAGCTAAACATGGAGTTTAAAGTTGAAGGGGCTGTAAAGATCAAGGCTAATAAACCTTGTTTTGCGCAGACGTGACGCAAACATTTTTAAGGATTGACGTGTGATTAAAAAAAAACAACTTTA
Source organism: Sepioteuthis lessoniana (assembly GCA_963585895.1). Lineage (NCBI taxonomy): Eukaryota > Metazoa > Mollusca > Cephalopoda > Myopsida > Loliginidae > Sepioteuthis > Sepioteuthis lessoniana. The sequence goes on along the minus strand of OY757911.1, from coordinate 94,405,892 downwards.
GTTAAGGAATTATATGAAGAACAAATATAAGAAAGGAGTTCCAGGACAGAGAAAGAGCAGCTGAATTATCAGAGGTGAAAGTCAAGGCCACAAGGAAATTTCGTATCCAGTAAAGCTATAGACAGTGTTTTATGTTGGTCAGTTTTTGTCACAGTCAGGTTACATAGGGGCCCAACTGAAACTTAAGGGATGGTACTACACCCATAGTCTATTTGTCTTTTTTTTTCTCTTTTAAATTTCATTGAGGCCTTCTTTTTTTCTTATGTTCCATATTTTATATGAATAGGTGACTTTTATTAACGATCATCTCTTTAAGAAATCAGATCTGTATTTTACTCAGCCAAAATTCACAATTTTTTCTGAATTCATTAAGATATTTGACAAGTTAAGATATTCAATGAATTTTTGTGTCTAAAATCTGCAGAGATATTAGTAATGAAAATTTAATTTTCGACATGTTTATTATATTTTCTTTTACATTCTTCTATAGAATTTACATCAACTTTTTTCAAGTATTTTAATTCATTTTATTAATCTCTTTTTAACTTGAATGGACTTTTCTATTATCAGCTTTAATTAACGATTTAACTTGAGATAAGATACATTCCTTTTTATCTATATGAGATGGTTTCTTTTTTGTATTATTAATCTAATTACTCGCTGGTCTTATTGGTTATTCTAGATTGATTCAAAATTAAGATACTTAATTTCTTCATACATTTAATGGGTAATATTTAGTCAGTTTTGACAATTAATTATCTTACTTCTGATTGTGTAACTAAAGAAGATAAAAGTTTCTAATTTGACGTGAAGGAAAATATTCAGTGATTAGGAAAAGGAATTAACAAACGGATTCTGGCGTTTTTATTCGTGTATATTTCTTACTGATGCCATCAGGGATTAGAGATAAGAAAGTCTTTTAAAAAGGTTAATGTTGGGCATTTAATATGAAAAGAAAAGTTTTGGGGTTTTCAATATGATATTTAAACGCTAACTCTTGGATTGATTGATTCCATCGACACATCAACTCGTCCAGAATTGTTTCATAACTAGAGTCGAAGGAATCGCTTTTATTGTATGTTCATATTTACAGTTTTTGACTCTTTGTTTCTGAAAAAAAAAATTTCACGGTTCTATTTAATAGGAATATTCAAACAGATGTAACGGTCTGGAAAAGAATATTTGAAATAAAACATTTCATTTTCATGTTGGTATAAAGTTGTTTTGTTTTTCTTTTCAACAGTATTATTCGAGCTTTCTTATCTTTTATAATTATCGATCTGTTAAATGGAGTGTATTTTTGTTGGTGCGTTTTTCAAGTTTAATTTAGCTTTTGCTTGCGACTGATTGCATATATATCTCAATATCTATTTTTTACAAAAAGTATTCGTAATTGAACTCCTTTTCAGAATCAAGGAATAACTAATTCATTATCTTTTCTGATTCCCAACCAGTTTAGTAAACATAAAAGATAGGAAATTTGATAATCCATTTATCATAAAAATTCTATGCAAATTAGAAAATTTTTCAAATAATAATGAGGAACAGATTTGTTGGGTTTCAAGTAATTCTGGAATCAGTAGAAAACATCCAAGCAGATAAAGCGGTCAGGTCTTCTCTAAACATAACCAGGGGTAAAAAATTGAAATACTATAGACGGACTTTAAAATGAAGATAAATAAACTCATACTACAACAAAGACAACAACGCTGGAACAGCAATAAGCATAATAAATTAATGGAAATGTGGGTTTACCACATTAGGGGAATGGAAACAAGGCTACTGAAAAATACGAAAAGTCATCTCTTCCTGACTTCGTATTGGTCGTACAAGAACAACACATTCTTGCTTAAAGCAAAACAGCAACAAATGTGTCATGCATGCCAGACCAAATACACTTTGAAACACAACCACATTGAATGTACCGACCTGGCTCATATAAGAGAAACCTTTTATAGCCCAAAATACATGAAGGAACTGTTCCAAAATATTGAAGTAAAAAATGCAATGTCATTCCTTACAGCGATAAATACATACGGAAAAATCTAAAAGAAATTTCAGCAAGACTTCATTTTTTTTTCTACAAACAACAATATATACTTCAGCAAAATCTGATCCTTTTCACAAAGTGTTCCACAAAAATTTTTTTTACAAGAGGATTCTCTACAAATAAACTTTAAGCAAAACCAGATGCTTTCTACAAAGCGTTTTCCTAATAATAAATTCCTACATAACCGATTTTTCCGATTCCCCCATTCTTTAAGAATTTGATTTGACATTAAATGACCAGTAAGGTTAATATGCCGTGAAACAAAAATAAACCAAACCAAATCAACTATTTTCTTTTATTTTTCTCTTTCAGATTCGGTTCCATTTTTATGTTTTGTCATTTCTTTCAAAGCAAGTATTCTTAGATGTAACTATCTTATGCGGGGAAATAACTTTAACTAGCCGAAATTCATTGTAAATGATTCAATGCATATGACCATATTAATAAATGCACATTCACAATATAAATCATGATTTATGTTTTTGAAAGCCATGTGTTTATAAATTCAGCCTCATCAATTAAGTTTTCTTTTTTTGAGTAACTCTTAAACATTTGATTTTCTTTAAAGTCCTTTGTGACTGAAAAATGTGTGAGGCATCTACGGCAGTGTTATGATCGAGGTTCAGATTTTCGCATTTTATTTTCGTCTTTTGTATTAAAAGCAGATGAAAGCACATTCCATATGATATATTATTATTTTTGTTATCTAGACACTTTCTTTTTATGCATTAAAAGTGTCTAAAATAAAGTTAAATCAAACAATTCTGTTTCATAAGTCTTTGTCGACTATAACATTCATAAATTCAATTATGGAAAGTACATCGCAGGGTTTTTTGTCTACTTCGATTGATTCTACGATACTTATCTGATCTTTTTAATGTACTTTATTTTTACTGATCTTAAGCGTTTAATTATCTAACTTCTGATCTTAGAATAAAAGGAAAAATGAGTTTCGTCTTTAATGGGGAGAAAATTATATTCACTTATTAAAAAAAGAAGAAATATTAAAGTTCTTAATATCAATGTTTGCTATCTTAGAAATTTCTTTGAAAAAAACATCAGTTTTATGGACAGAGGAAAATTGGTAAAATTTTGCATATGCTCCCGTTAAAGTTCACCAGAAAAAATTTCCTTTTTTTTTATGTGTGTGTAATTTGAACTAATTAGACCCTCAAATTTTCAGGTAAAAACAATTATTTTACATTTTATATAGATGGTTAACGTTTACAGTTTAATTGAATATAGAATGATTTCTTATTGTTGGAAAGGACAAATAAGACAGGTGAATTTTTATTTTATTTCCAGAGCGAAGTTCCCCCTTTTTTTTTTTCCTTTTTTTTTTTATAAATACGGAAATGGGAAAAAAAATTCTACAATAAATTAGAATGTAACCTCGCACCTTACAAAATGTAAAAAAGAATCAATTTTCTTTTTAAATGCTGTTAGTTTGAGAGTTTAAATTAAGATCATGAAATATAAAACTTACCAGAAAAAAACATATCATCTGCACTAATTGTGTCAAATCATACACACAAAATTACTAGCAAATAACTTTTTTTCCTCTGAAATTTAACAGAAGCCCATGCAGAATAATGCCGGGAAATCTACAGAAATGCTCAGCATTTTATGTTACAGTTATTATTAAAAGAAAAAAATAGTGAACCACACCAATATTTGTATTTGTCAATCAATTTTACTGATATATGAATAAAATAAATATCTTAAGTATTTTCATATAAAAGAACTAAAATTTCCGTTATTATATAAAATTATTCACCAAATTTTCTAAAATAGCCCTTAAAATCCATAAAGTAGAAATAGAAATGGCGGTTAAAAGCCACCAACTGCCGGATATATCTTAACGCCATATCAACCTGTCTTGTCAGTTTATATTAACGAATTTGGAAAACTCTTTAAATATGTACAAATTTACGATTTATGTTTGTTTCTGCACTCGGTTTTATTGGATATAACTAATTAAGTAGATCAATTTCATCAACTGATGGTGCCCTATCACTTCCGGTTAGAGTTAATCAGCGATGAATAGCAATGAAATATTTGTTCTTATTCTCCAAATTTCCATTAGATACAGGTTAGTGATATATCCCGGTCATTCCTTTTTTGAAAAGAGGCCTTAGCTCTCTGCAAGAGATAGGGCTTAGAATACACTGACTCTATCTACAGGGCGTTCAACTCCTGGAGATTTTGGAGAATTGCTAATTTACATATGTAAGAAAAATATCAAAGAATGTTTTTAGAACCGTAATATTTGTTTTGTCTTCAAATCTAAAATTCGATCTTTTATACAGCAACCATCTACCTACAGTCACAATAGCGTGTAATTTATAATTTAATTCTATATAGTCTGTAGACTTCAGAAAAAACTATCATAAATAAACGAAAACCTTTTTTTCGTAAACGAATATGAATTTTTTATTTTTCAAATATCATATCATTTGCATTTCATTAAACATAAAATGTTTAGTCACAAAATTTTCAACAAGAGAAAAATAATGAAAAAAATAAATCGTATGTCGAAAAAAATGAACTATTATGAAGCAAATATTTGGCAATCGAATCTTACAGATTCTTAAGATTGAAATGAGGTTTATTCAAAATAACCGTGCCAAAATTTGTGAGCACGTTTAAAGCTAAGCCAAGCATGTGATGAACTATCAATGATATTGTCATATTCAACTGTCAAATAAGAAGGTATTATAATTAGGAAATTGAATTCTAATTGAATAAATTTCAACATTCCAGCTTTCACAAATTTTACGTTAAGCCATTGATATAATACACAAATAAAATTTACACTGAAATCACATGGCAAATGCATTGTGCAGGATTTTAAAAAATGACCTTTTTCCAATTAATATTGCGTTTTGCTTCTGTATTTTCTTTTTTTACTCAAACCAAAAACGCTTTTTACATGTCGTTGCATGATATATTCTTTGAAAGCTAATATTACGTTCTTTTAGAGTAGATACATGAACCTATCGATTGATTTTAAATGGTCCTCCCCACTGTCAATGTTCATTTTATGCCTAGAGGTTAGGGAACCGTGTTCACTGTAAATTTATATTTTTGAGGTAGTCAAACTTTTGTAGTAACTAAGTTCGAACTCCAGTCGCACGATCACTTTTGGACTTATACCTTCGAAAAATGTAAGACACCCCCACTAGTGATGAGCTAAATATTATCTCAGCTGTTCTACAAGAATTACTTCGGAATTAAATAACCCATGTAGGTTGAACGATGGACTGTGGAATCGTAGTGAATGAGTTCGTATTCCAGTCGCGCTATAACGTTCACTTTCGCGCAAATACCCTTGGGAAAAGTATGAATCCCCTTATCCTCCCAGCCAAGGGTTAAATTGTACCACTACTGTTCTTCTGGGAGAATGGCTTTGACATTGAATAACCTACAGAGGTTGATATGCCATTAAACATAGAAACCAACCAAACATGTAGGTTGATATGCCATTTAGCAAAGAAACTTAAACCTAAGCTTTTTTGCTAACAACTATTTAGTTTCAAGTGTTCTTAACTAATTATTGTAAGGTTTCAAGTAATCATTTCTATTCAATAATATTTTTTTGCTCAAAGTTAAATGATTTCAAGCAACTGACAATAATCTTTAGTAAACAATCCTAGCTTCAAGTAACTATTAGACAATTTATTTATATGGCATCAAGTATTCCAATTCATGTTTGGTTTGTTATGTTTTATTGCATATCAACCACTACGGCTTATTTAATGCCAAATCTAGTTTACATATTGAATACAGATAAGATTTACAAAGATCTATTAAATTCAGTCCTAATAGGTATTTGTGACTTTTTTTTTTACTTGCCTAGGGCAGACAATTTGGCATTCGTGCTGTGTGGTTAGTGAACATTTGGTCTCGGGGGTGGGCATTGACCCAAGTTTTACCCGCTTTTCAGGGTTAAACTAAGGCGCCCCCAAAATAGAATGCTGACGGGATCAAGTATTTTAGCGCCAGCCACGCATGAGTCTTGATTTGTACATTGTTTCCTCTATAAAATGGTCTTGTACAGTATTCTGGCTTGGTGGGAATTCATACACACTGAAGCTCAAAAATCCTACGAATACAGATCAAAGTGAACTTGGGAGTATCATCAAGGAACGTATACTCTACTTTCCCCAGAATTCAAGAACCTAAGGCTCACTCTCTAGTGTCATACCCATATTACTCTCTTTTTTTATTTTGCGAGATGTGTTACAGTTGTATATTGACCTCCGACCCGGCCAAACATGCCATTCCAAAGTGATGCACCGGAAGGAAGTGACACATTCCGATGGCTGTTATGGGAAGAAATCGCGTAGGCGGGCTTGGCTGACAATATGGGACAAGGTAAAATCCCATGGTACAGTCATAGACTGATGCACCGGAAGAGAGTGACCTGTGAACTGCATAAGTTATTTCCGCTTGATGACGATCAAACATGCCATTCCAAAGATATTGAGTGGGCGATTGAACTATTATATAACTCGGTGAAGACAGGGAGTTTGGAGTACAGACCCGTTGGTGACAAGATGCGGTAGAGGAAGCCAGCAGGGAGTGGGCCCCCAGGCCTCCGGTTGAGTAAGCCTGGAGAACGAGAAAGACACAACGCTGATGGCCATAAGAGTGGGGGTCAATATATTGTAGTTCTGTTTGGTCTCTAACTCCCTTTCACACACAAACCTTTCAAATAAAGTGAGAGGTATATTTTTTTAAAGAAGTCTTTGCTCGTCTTTATTATTGCGTCAATATATATTCTGCATGTATATGTGTATATATGCATATTTATTATGTGGCTATATAACACAGTGTATTCTAAGTTCTGTAAATTAGGTGGATGAACTTGGTAATTTTTGTTCGTGCAGTTCATATTTGTATTGTTATAATAACCTTTGCATTTAGTGCAATTCTTTCAATAACATCTGAAATTCTCTCCTCTGCTAAAATGCTACCTGCATTTTACTTGAGATCTTCATGTTTATATATCTATAAATGCATCAATACATTCCTTGAAGTAATACGTTATAAAAAAATTATCGATTTATACTAATATTTCAGTAGTTTGTCTTAAAACCTCAGCATCCTAACTTTGAAGTCAAGCATAGTCAGTTTGATCCTTGCTTCACATTCGTATGACATTATACCAGTTATTTATCACGCGCCCCACTGAACGATCGAATTTCGCAAAAGGCCGTTTTTATGGTGGGTCCGGTCGCAGGGCCGAAGCCCACACGCATCCAACATTGTCAAAAATATCTTCGCCCCCTTCGGCATTCCCCTTATTAGGGGAGCCAGGCAATAAACCCAACCTCCCGTAAGGGGGTAAAAACCTGTGGGGACGCCCCCCTGAGGCCAAAGGAAATCTCCAGTGCTGAGGCAACACCCGACCGAGCCGCGCTGACCAAAACATGGCCGACCGAAGTGCGCCTCAAACAACTGGAGAGGCAGACCAAATACAGGGATTAGGCCAGGTGTGACATTGTACAATATTAAGCGATGTTGATAAAGGTATTTTCATGTAAATGTATTAGGCTAATTCAAATGTTGCAGCTGTTTTCATAATAATAAAAAAATGTACAACAAGAATGCTGCGTGCAATCCCCAATCCTCAACAAGTCCTGGCAGCGGCACCCCACGAGACACCAACTGTACGGCCACCTGCCCCCTATCAGGAAATCTATTCAAGTTAAGCGAACCAGACATGCTGGACATTGCTGGAGAAGCAGAGATGAACTCATAAGAGATGTACTCTTATGGATCCCCACACACGGCCGCGCAAAAGCAGGACGACCAGCACGAACGTACATTCAGCAGCTGTGTGAGGATACAGGATGTTGTCCTGAAGACCTGCCTAGGGCGATGAACGATAGGGAGGAGTGGCGAGAGAGGGTCAGGGATATCCGTGCTGCCAGCACGATATGATGATGATGACAACAAAATAGTTTTATTGCTGAATTAAAGATGATTAAAAAAAAACAAAAAAAATCAAACAAACAAAAAGAACAGAAAATAGCAAGTGTAAGATTACTAGCATGAAGATTTTACTGAAATAGCCCATTGAGATTTGAATAAAAAAGATTCAAGGTGAGTTTAAGTTGAAATATAAACAAATTTCAGTTATTAATTAAATTATTTCATTAAAAAAAGGCCGAAAAATCGATACATGTCTTATAATGCTATTCGTTATGACTGAGAAAACTGAATATTGATTAAAAAACCTCAGAAACAGATTTTCTTGAGTCCAGAGGAATTTTTCTTCAAATGATTACCACACATTTTTTCGTGTGTAAGCCAGATAGCTACCATTCAATCACGTTGAGTAACTTGTAATTTGGCTGGTCAAATTGCTATTTGTGTTTTTATTAATGAACATAAACTAGTAGGCACTTGTGTTTCCAACAGTTTACGCCCAGTACTCTCGGATAATGTATATAACATAAAACTTCAAACGCCTTAGTAGTAATCTTAAGGTAGCACAATGAATTATGAAAAGAAACCATAAATAATATTTATTTCGTATATTGGGATTCTTTATAATACTGCATAATGGAAAAGTTTGCGTTAGATCAACACTGTCAAACGTAAAAAAGAAAGGAATATTAAATTACTGGAAGGGCTACTCGAGTTTGATTGTTTGGAAGGAATAACATTCACAACAAACCAAATGAATAAATAAAACCGAATATTAATACTCATCATTTTAATATCTTTTTTATTTCGAAAATTAATATTCACCCATACACAAAAAATGGTGTTTATCTTTTTTTTAATATCATTTACACAATAAATAAATAAAAAAAACTCATTCAATGATGTTTTTTTTCTTTTTCGAAAATTAAAATATTTAGAAAAAAAAATTATTTCATTATCTCAATTTTTTGGTTTTCTTTCGCTTTGTCATGGTTTTAGCAATGTAGCGTTAACGTATGACTAGTTTTTGTGCTAATCTGATTTCGAAAAACTCAAAGAGCTATATATTAGCATATAGTTTCTAAAAGTCTGCGAAAATTTGAAAGTTATTTCACTCTCATCATTGAGTTTATCAAGAGACTAATTGATCATAGAAATATCACGTTTTCTCCCCCAACGTGGTTACAATCAAGCAGACGCAGTAATGTAATATTATGAAAGATTATTTTTACTAAATTATTTATTTATATTAGAGATGTCTTCTAAGCGAGTAACACTAATAATTACCTTGTTTCACTTCTTGAATTTTCTATTAATAATTTTTTAATGTTAATCCTTCGAAGGAGTCCACATAGCGAAGTGGCTAACACTTTGAGTCCCATCTCCAGTCATGCTCTTACGTTCCCTTTCCAACTATTTGTCTTGGAAAGTTATGAACGCTTTAATCCCTTGCTAGCTGTGGATTTTATAGTACCACTACAGTTTTCTATTAGGATTCTTTGGTATAAGTTAACTAAAAATATTTTATATGCCACTAACATTGCATTCCTTGTTATTTTTAAGAATTATAGTTTTCCATTAAATATCCGTTAACTTCAATTGTCCGTTCCATTTGATTTAATTTTATTGTCTATTAAAAAGAAGACGTTCATATGATTTTCTTATTCCAATACTGGATATTGAAAAAGAGTAATGTCGTTATTTTCATCAATTTTATCGTATCTTTGAACTGTAAAAGTGTTTAGGCATAGAAATCAACTGATGACAATGCACGCAGAAGCATATGAACTAATCCTTATGTGTGTATAAAATATAAACCTGCCTCGATGTTATGCGTACGTGTGCGGAGAATTATTGGTTGGTTGTTTGGGTTTTCTGGCATATCAACCATTGTAGGTTATCTAACGCCAAATCCACTTATACAAATTACCAGTTATATTTTAAACAATTCAGTTTGAAAAACTGTGTACTCATGCTAAAGACATTTCTATTTCAAGCTATTTCGTTTATTTGTACAGTTCCAATTTTTAAAAATTCAGTTTAGTATAAGTATAGATTTTCTTTACACACATTTAAATGTCAAAACAGTTCTATATTAAACAATGAAGTTTAGAGTAAGTACAGTTTCAATGTAGAAATAAGATCACATTTCAAACAATTCAGTTTAGCAAAAGTATGCAGTTTAAATGCAAGTACACAGTTTAATAGTTAAAAACATGTCTTTTTCAAGCTATTCAGTTTAGTCAAAGAGTTCTAATTCAAACAATACAGTTTGGTTCTATTTAACCCATAGATAAGGCCCAATCAGGTGCTACCATTCAAGGCCAGAGTGGACCTGAGAGCGATGGCAATGAAGGAATACTCCGCAATCCTCCAAACAACAGCTTCACTGGAACTTTACCATCAGATTGTTTTGTATCATATCAAGGACACACGTTGAATTCAGTGTTATACTTCTTTATTCAAGGAGATGCATGTGATATCAGAGTTAACGTCGTCGGGAATGGACTGGGTGACCAGAGTTTAAATCCTGGACGAAGTTGATTGCATTTCAAATAGTTTAATACCTATGGGAAAAGGTATGCATCCAATCATTCTGCCTAGAGCTATGGACAAACAGTATAACAATCTAGGCACTCTAATATTGGTGTGGCAACTGATCCAGAATAAAGAAAACTTTTAATTCAAACTTGTTCAAGTGCGCATAAAGATTGATCTTCTTTCAAATCTGCTATGTGCGGAGGGATTAAGAAATATATATATATATTTCTTTGTTCAAAATTTGACGGCAACTAAATTTCTAATACAAATATGCATCTATATGAATATATACACGTGCAATCAGTCTCCGTTAACGTAAATATAAACCAAAGAAAAATTAATACACATGCGTTAAAATTCCTTCGATTTCGTTGAGACCGCTAATCACTCTGAGTTTCTTATCAGGTTGATGTAAAATTAGCCAGGTTTCGATCCCAGCCAGATGCATCGCTCGTGTCTAGCCACATCGATGAATTGTGATACATGGAAACAGTATCTCTTTGTATAAGAACATATATATTCAAGCGCAATGTCTGTGTTCTTATATATAATCAAGTCATGTTGATAGTACATAATCCCCTGACTCATTCTCTCTCCATACGTCCCTATGTTCTATACGAGCACGTGTGTCATCGCTAAACCTATTTTGTACCAACGAAACGTTTATAAACACACATATACATTATGTATGTATTTGAATTCTACCCTTTTCTCGATGAGAAGAACGTGTATATCTAAATACAGATCCTTTTTATGTATGCTTGCTCGAAATACCAAGTTACATAAACAGCTCTGAACATTTGAGATCTGATGAAAGAATAATTACCCAATCATTTTTTAACTAGTTATATATTCTCAAGATCTTTTATGGGACAAGAAAAATATTTTATAGCAACACACTGAATATCTGAAGAATATTTCCTTTGAACCGATATTATGTTTGAGCGATTAATTTCAGATTCAATACTACCGGCGAAAAAGTACTCATCTCTGAACAGAACAGCAGACTATTATTCATAGTTGCGCGTGATATTAGCATGAGATTCTGAGATCGTCTTGCTGATTGATACTGATTTCATTCCTTACCGGGTGACTAGAAATAAAACCTTTATCAGTGAGGACTGACTTCAGCGTTGGCTTAGTAATGACGCTTTTATTCTTCTAAATCTGTCAACGATAGTTCCTCTTACCACTTCAGGACATTGAATATTAAACGATCAAGATCTTGTTCAGCAGAAGAATTATAGGTACCCATCGTTAATGTGTTTATTTAGGTTTGCTTTTGTTATCTAACAGCTAGAACATGATTCTGCCTAGCAACAGAATCAGTAAAATAGATTATTAGGATTTGTTTTCATCCTATGTAAAATCCATCGCTAGTTTAAATGGATTCTTTACTGTTCTTCGTAATAGTCACAGAAACCGCTGACAGAGAAGTATGAAGTCAGCATTCTACTCTAAAATGCAAGACACAGCGCAAAAAATATTTCCCGAACTCATATTCAAAAAAGGTCGCAGAATATTGATTATATATGTTATACTGAAAAGAACACATAAAAAATCTGGAATTTTTATGACAATAGATGACCGTCATTTTCTCGACTTTTGAACCTCTCCTGAGTACTGCACCAATCTATATCCTGAGTGAGGTTCCAGTTCTGGAGCCCATGGGAGTGTGGAGTACTTCATTAATATTACCTCAGGATCTTTTCGATTGCAGCTTTGATAATTGTTAGAATACATATCAAATGATTTCATAAAAGAATATATATAACAACAAAATTGTCAAAAATGGTTACTAATGAAAAAAGATGAATTTACAAGCTAAAATGAAACATTGAAAATATAGTTATAACTGCAATCATAAATAAAGTTGGCGACCGTTGTCGAGAGTGACCCGAAGAATCCCTTTTCGATAGCTACAACACCAAGGTGTCAGGGAGGGCGCTTCTCGTTTCCCAGGATTGCTCCACTTAACCCTGATCTGTACCTTATAATGCTGAGTGTTAAGCAAGGAGACATCAACAACCATTTTTGAGTTTTTGGCATGACTCGATTAAATCCGGGTCTCCCGGGCCATGTGCAAACACTCTAACCATCATGCCAATATCCGGTTTTTCTACAATAATGCTTTCATAAATAAATGAGATTTTGACATTAAAAACAAAGAAGGAATTGATACGCCGTTAAAGAAATTATCAAACCCAGTTGACTTCAAAATAGGCTCTACTGTTTTAAATGAACTGACACTAATTAAACGGCCGTTCAAATTGCAATCTATCGTTTGACTTTTTGTTTAAAACATAGTTAAAATCGATATGATTATAGTTACTCAGATATATGTGGAACAAGGCCAGAAATCTGTATCACTTATAGGTCGTCATCCTTATATTTATACTGAATGCTTACAAGTTGTCTTTTCCATCAAAACAATATTATTTACACGATTTGAGTGATTTTCCAGCACAAGTTTTTGAGTCTTGAAAATGCAGAGCACGAAGATTGGTTTAATCTTTATGTCATCAACTTTATTGGGTCCTTTAAAGCCAAACCAATCCTTGTAGAAGGAGAGCAGTTGTATTCAATCCATCGTTGGGGGATAAAGGGATTCCTACCTTCCAAGGGTAGTCCTAAAGGGAATGCAATAGCGCACTTGGAGTTCACTCTTTTTACAATGTTGCAGTCCAGCGTATTAGCCACAACACCACAGACCATTCTTCGTATTTTTGTGTGTTTGAATCTGTGAAGTGAGTATGATTTCAAAATCAGAATTTTAAGGTCGTCATTTTGCCATTGACACAGTCATATTCACGGCACAATATTTTTACGTTATATTTAGGCATACACAGAATACACCAGTGCTTACTAAGTATCTGTGATAGTTAAATCAAACATTTCTGGCTTGCATAAGCCTTTTCCATTCAAGCAATCCTACCAATAATACATTTACAACGCAACATTTTTTTTTAAATTTTGCAAATCACTTTCTCTGAAAATGAAAATATTCTCCCAAATAGAATTTTCAATTTTCATGAAGACAAGACTGGCTGGTTTTCTTCTATATCCGGTGTTGTCTTATTAGAAAACAATATATTGAATCTTTCGGCACTTTTGAAAGGATGAAATCAAATTACAAAATATTCTCATGCAGAGTTTGTAAGCCTTTTTTTATGTTCAAAATCAAATCATATGCAGTATCCTTATATTTATGCATTAAGCGCGTTAAAAAAAAATGTAATCCTAGCGGAACAAGAAATAAAGCATTTTTTTGTTTAAATAATTTAATTTCAAATCCCATCTCTCATCCTCAGTCGTTCAAGTACAGATACATGTTCCTTTCTCCACATTTCATTTTTATCATTTATCTGTCATTGAGAGGGTGAGCATCAATAGATGTTCAGTGTAAATGAGACAAAAATATCTACACCTACACTTATATATTGCATACTAACTCGCATATTTATAAATAGAAAATTTATCCGTACATTTTTTTCATTTTTTAAATAGAGGAATTAAAAAATATTTTGAACTTAAACATTTATAAATTTGAGAAAGGCATGTCAGACTCAGTGACTGTAGTTTCCGCAATGAAGCCGTTCCTTACTGGATGTCTCAGTAATATAATTTTTTACAAAAACTTAACATCTTAATGTCATCTAACTGCTGAGTAATGACTTCAGTCTTGCTCTGCGGCCATTAATCAGTGAACCCAATTCGACCATATTTCATTAGCTTTGGAATCAGACTCAAAAATCAAAGAAATCTACAAGCAATTAAAATTTTAAATAAAAATGCCTGTACTTACTGTTTTAGCTACAAGTTAAAAATTCTTTTACATCATTTTTGACCGGCTTGTGTCTGAAAAAAAAAAAAACAATTTCTTTGAAAATCAATAAAATGCTTCAATTCCGTTTTTTAAGTGTTTCTTCGATTTTCACATTGCAAAGATAAAGAAAGAATTAACTGATTTAAAATATTCTCTACCCGTGAAAAAAGTAAATGATTGGAATGATTACTTTGTAACGAAAAATCACTTGTGTAAAAAAAAATAGTATTAAATATTTTGTCAGGGTTAAAAATAATGAGAAACTAAGTGACAAGTTCGTTGAACTGCAGCATGAATGTGTGGAATGTGTTCTGCTTATAATTTATTCTCTTCTTAGTTGGACTGAGAATATTTCAACACCTGATTTCTGTATTAAACAATCCAATTGTTGACTTACTATAAAACTATTTAACATTAGTTTTAACAAGTATATGTTTATATATATTCTATTAATTGTAGAACCCTTGCAATGTTTTGGGAACCACATGTGTTTGTCAAAGGATAAAATCTTGTGAAAACATGTGAGAAGATATCGAATTTGCTTTTAAAAGTGAAAGGTTGATTTAATATTCTTATTCCTGATAATATCCCTCCATCGTTCCGCTGAAACTCGTAATATTTGTAAATGTAAAAACTAAAGAAAATACTAAATATGACTAAAGTGATTTGTACTAACAACCGTTCTCCAAAGTGATGTCACTAGAATGACAAAACTATATCTGAAGGTAAGGCTCCATTTCTAGAGATCTGAGATGTAGGGTATAAAATATATATATTGGCATAAAAGTTGTTAGTATTCGTAATAAATCAATGTTATTTTGGTTAATCAAATTAATGTCATAATCCAATCAATCCGCGTAAAATAGAATTAACTAGTCATCTATTAAGAGCCCAATAACACTGTCATCCAAGAAATTTGAATTGGAATCCAGAATTCTTTTGATCTTGATATCGACGACCATTTACAAATGAACATTAAGCAGTAGCTGTTCTTTCAACCCCTCCCACGTGAGTGAATTTGATACGTGATAATTTTATTCAGAGTACAGCTGGTATTAAGAAATTGCTTCTTCTAGAATGGTTGATGCTCATGGCCTTAAGAGACCAGTTAACCCTTTCTCTGAAATTCATTGCAAGTTAAGTTGTAATCTTGATCTTAGGATATTTTTGAACCATTAGTCTCATGTTTCCTGATGCTATACGATTTTGATAAATCAAATTTCGTGTTAGAGTAGGTACTATATTTCTATATGATAATCCTGAAGGGTTTAAATAAAGTATGTTTATATCTATTCAGAGGAGTATGCTGTTTCGATCTATGAGTACTAGTTTTCAAATTTACTACTTGAGTTAAGCCTTGCTTGGTTGTTGGGGTTTTATGGCATATCAACCTTTGTAGGTCATTTAACGCCAAATTCTATCCATATATACATACATATCCAACCAAAGATTTCAAAACGAATATTAAGGTTAGTAGAATTTTCTATTAGCAGGGTTTCATTTGTTTGCACAAGATTAACCATTTTTAAGTTGTCATATTTTTTTGGTACAACTCTGCCTCTCTCAAGAAGGACAGAATGTCATCTATTTTGACGTTCTCGAACAGATCGGTTAAGTTATTTACTTTGAAAAATCGATTTCTGATAACAGCGAAAGTTCTGCATTCTATAAGAATGTGTTTAACCATGCAAGTTGTCTGGCAGGTTAAACACTGTTGTTGTGGTTCCTGTTTCAAAATGAAAGTTTGAGTAAGCCTTATATGACCAATTCACAATCGGGATATAACAACTTGTTCTCTTCTTGATTTTCTCGATGCTGGTCTCCACTCTCCTAAGGTGGGCTGAATTTGGATGAGTTTATTGTGGATGTTATTGCTCCATCGTTGTTGCCATTTTATGTGAAGGAATTTATTAATTGTTGGTTCCAGGTCAATATATGGGATCCTGGATTTATCGGGTGTCAGATCTAAGGCCGATTTGGCTGCTGAGTTTGCTCTTTCATTCCCTCTCACTCCAATGTGAGTTAAGCCTTGGCTTTTCTGTACCACAACTTGGTGTGTCACAAGGACATCTGATGGTGATGATCCACTTTGGGAGATCTAGGATGAGCAGTATTTCTTTATTGCCATAACTCTTGGGTCCACTATGACCCAGAGTGGTAGTACATATTATAGTCATCTCTGCTGATCAAATAGATTTCTTTAAAAAATGTTATTACTCACTTGAATCATGCGCAAAAATCATTATTTAAAAACTTGAAAAAATGTAAATATGAACTTACAATGGACGCTATTTCCTACCTGCTTGGCAAAAATAGAATGTCTGGTAACAAGCTGTTGAAATCAATCATAATGCAATAAATGTCTGTAAGTCATACTAGCTGTAATTATCTGAAGACTTTTTCATGAAGCTGGTTGAGAGCAATATTGAACAAGTCCTGGCGGCAACACCCCACAAGACACCAACTATACGGCCACCTGCCTCCCATCACGAAAACTATACATGTTAGACGAACCAGACACGGAGGACACAGCTGGAGAAGCAAGGACGAACTCATAAGTGATGTACTACTATGGACCCCCGCATATGGCCAAGCAAAAGCAGGAAGACCAGCACGAACATACATACAGCAGCTGTGTGGGGATACAGGATGTAGCCCCGAAGACCTGCTAGAAGCGATGAATGATAGGGAGAAGTGACGAGAGAGGGTCAGGGATATCCGTGCTAGCGGCACGACATGATGATGATAATAAACGAGAGAAATTTAATAAGTTCATTGTGATACATCTCAGCATTGGATCGTGCGACATTTTCGTGTATAGATGCACCAATGAGTCGGCTCGCACTAACAAAATTATGACACGATCCACCGATAATCGAATCAGATTGGAAATGTTAATAAAGACCAGATAAATATTTTTGAATGTAGTAAAAATGTCAAACTGGATGAAAAGTGGGTGGGAAATGATATGTCAAAGGATGAAAACATCAAGAGAGGAGAGAGCAGTAATAATAAAATAAATAACAAATATGATTTGAATTTTAAAGGAATTATATCTCCTATTTTTAGCAAGCCAACTAAATTCAGTGATGCGTTATATAAGCGGGTTAATTCCTAACCGATGGTATTATCAATTGACCCCAGCTGAAACGAATGACCTCGTAGAATCTATTTCGCTCAAATAGGCTACAAGAGGAAATGCTTCGAGAAATGTTCGGATCAGGTTGAGAGAAATAGTTCGCTTTAGAAAGAAAGTAAATGATTTGTATCCGGCGCTATACTGCTGTTGCACTTATCGCTCGTTCTGTTCACCCCCTCAACATACGTTGTCATACTTTTCTATTCAGATATTTGAGAGTCAATATGAAGATAGGAATGATGGTTAAATCTTACTCTCTATATAGAGATGTAATAAAGTCAGATACATAGACAAAGCTGGAAATTAAAATTCTGTGTGTTCCAAAGAAGATGCATACAAGTAACTACATGAATAAGAGTTTAGTCTAAAGGTAAAACTCATTAATTCTTTTTTATAGACAATACATTTTGTCATGGCATCTACTTGAGAGATATAGTGTGTTTCATAAATAAAGACCAACCTCCACCCCATCTTATATAATCAAATAAGACACACACATACACACACTTATATATACGAGTGTGTCTGCATCTTTGATTTTGAAAATGTTGAATTTTTGTGGGAAACTAATTTAATTTCATTGCTGTAGTTTTTCTTAAGGAATATAACAAATCCTCTTTTATTGTATACAGTTCTCCTACAACGGTATATTTGCTTTGCCTGATTAAAAGATTGAATATTATACACTGAAATTTAAAATAAATAAAGGTTACAATTCTTGATTATATAGAGTATCAGCTGAAATTTAGCATACCGTAGTATTTCCTGCCCAAAAGTAAATTTTCTTCTCAATCAAACATTAGGATATTATTTCTTATTATATCACTTAATTTTTTAATAGAAACAATACCCTACTATATTTTGAGAAAAAAAAATACATTTTTTAAAATTAGTTTGTATAATTTTTATCATTTAGAATATTCAGAGTATTGTCTTCATCTAAATTTTTATATTCAGAATGTTTTGGCTGATGTGTCCCTCGGCCTTCTTCAGGTGTTTCTTGTTGAACTAGGGAGCCTACACACTTTCGAACCGAACTCTTTATCTATTCTAGGTTCAATTCTGACTACAGGTAAGAATAACAAGAAATAATTACTGTAGCTTAACACTTGTACCCGGTTATGGTTAACGGAATCAAAACAATCTACCAGCGTGAATTAAAGGAATGTTTTGGTTAAACATTAAATAAATGAAGAAGGCTGAAGGACGCATTGGCTGGAACGTTATGAATAAAATTGAAGACAATTGTCCGAATGATTTAAATGATAAAAATCATAATGTCAGGTAATATCTATTTCTGCAACATTGAAACTGTAATTAAAACTAAAATTTTCTCCAATAAAATGTAAAAGCTCCTTCATAAATCGATGTTTTGTTTCCTTAACAAAAATTCATTTTAACCATAGATATGATACTCAGTGCAGTTCTTGCCGGTCTGTTTTTTGAATTTCTCGAATCAAATTTATACTCCCCAAAAATTCTATAAACGTTTGGTATATACATGACAAATTATTTGTATACCCACGATATTTAAGAAAAAATATAGATAGATTAATAGAACCCACCATAGATTTGACTATGAACTAGAAACTCATATCTTACCTTTTTTTTTCAGATATGTTAATCTTTAACTTTCTATTTACTATCATAAATTCACAAATGAAAATAACTGCATAATTTTTTCACTTGTATCATTAAACAAAAAAAGAAAAAAAAACATGTTTTTTTTAATCTTAGAACTTTTAGAATGATTACCTTAATTTTTAAATGTAGAACTTGAATATAAAGAAAATTCTGTTGCAAAACTTCAATAGCCCAAACCTTTTATACAACATGTAAAAATAAAGGTTTCTAAAATTCACAAGGGAATGTTTTCCTAAATCTATTGCACTAATTATTTACTCAAAAGCTGAGGTACAGACACCATCGAAAAAGAAAAATAAGTTATCCAAACAGTCTTCTCAAATAATTAGAAACCTAATAGAATAAAAAACAAAAATCATATCAAATATGTTGCTGGCGTATAAATGGCTCCGAGTATAGGATGTGATAAAACAATATTGGCGAGACTTAAATAGTTCAATTGATTAATGTATTTATGAACACATTATTTCAGAAATTTTTGAAACCAAATGTAGCGTTAATTTTCAAGATTCAAAAGTATTAGTTAATATTCATAATAACCGCAGAAATATTGTTGAATTTCGCATTATTTCTACTATTATCAAACAAATGCCTGTTTTTTTTGTTTGTTTTTTTTCAACTAATTTCTTTATTTTGATTAATTAGTTAAAATATCCCTGATTTGAATTTCATTTTATTGATTATTATCCGAGTATAATTTAAGTTAATTGTTTCGATTTGCTTTCTAGATATTTCCTAAACTACTTTTATTGCAAACAACACAAACAAGCTATTTAAATAATATAAAAGTAACTATTTTAAAATGCTGTAAACTGTACACGTAGACCTTATTTTATTTTATTTTATTTTATTTCAAATTATTTAAATTCCTAAAAATTCAATTTTTGTTTAATATGTGGCTAATTAGGTAACTTTTTGAAAAAAATAAAACTTAAATATTTATTACGTCTCATACGTTTTGAAACGGAATGTTATTAACGATTATAGAACGGAAAGAAGCTTGTTTCAAAACAATATTTCGGTTGAAACAAGTCATACAGTAAGTTTCGCCCTGAAGATTGTCTAAAAACTGGAACGTTAAATATTTGCATATTATAAACATTTACATCCTCTGAATAACATTTTAAACACACACACACACAAGGCGTGCTATAATTTATGGACAGTTACATAATTATTTTCTAATTATCTTATTTCGTGATAATCATTGTCAAATGATATTCGTTTTCTTTGTAAATATTTCCACTAGGAATTATAAAATGATGGTATATTGAAATTTCACGACCATTTTTTTTTATTAAAAATGTTATCGTGGTGCATATGGATTTTCATATTCGTATTAATGAAATTTGGAAATGTTTTTGATATAAAAGATATTTTCTACATCTTTAAGGAAATAAAGCGTTTGTAGATTAAGTATATGAAATTCAAATCCAAATGTAACAACTAGCATTGCGAATAAATCGTATAAGATTTTGATAAATAGCTTTGAATCTTTTCGATGTTCTGTGGTGTCTTTAAAATGATTACTGCTATGCTTTTCATATATAATCCATTACAATAGGCACACACGAAACGAAATTACAAGATAGCGTTCAGAGCATTGATTCTGACTGGATTATCTCAGATACTTATTCAATTTAGTTAGGCGTTCTAAAAGATGTATTGAAAATCTTTATGATGATGAATAACGTGAATTATTGAATCTGACGACTGTTGACTACCTAATATAATAACAATAATAATTAAAAAAAACTGCATTGAGCTTGCTGTTAACTTGTTAATTTTGCATGAACACATCTGCACCTTATTTATCTCTTCATGATTAGCCAGTAATCATTTATAAACCTTTTCGTATACACTAGCGAACATATTGTATCTTTGTTTGCAAGAACGTGCCACCTAACAGACGGGTGCGGAAATCGTAGTTATCGCTATCGTCTGTGTTAAAGAACAATCTCAATATAATCAACAAGGACTTTTCAAAATCGACCTCTCTTGATTGACTTTGATAATTTTCATAAGTATAATCATAATACACTGAATTTTATCTGGCATAAAGGTTAATGTAGTTAATACGTTGTCATCATTAAAACTGTTTTGCTTTTTAACTTGTCAGAATTGTCTGCTGTGTTATGTAAATAATCCTCTCAAGAGTTATTTTGTATCTTAATCAAAATGGAAAATTGATCAAGATTATTAACATCTAAACCTAATACTGTAAAGGAAATATCTTAAATGAATAGTTTATCCACTCTAATTATGTTTTGATTACTTTCGAAATTTTTTTATCTTAATACAGTCACTGGCTTTTGGACTAGTAGGTAGAGAGTTCACCAATTGCTCGGAAGGACGGGTTTCAATTCCGGGTAGATTCACACAAAAGACTCAAAAAAATAGTTATTTATACTTCCTTGCTTAACACTCAGCATTATAAAGTACGCATTAAGAATAAAATGGAGCAATTCAGAGAAATGTGTAGCACCCTTCTTTCACTTCCGTGTAGTAGGTATTGAAAAGGGAGCCTTCAGGTCATTCTTGACTAGGGTTGCCAACTTAACTTACATCTGTACGAAAATAAACATCAATTGTTGATGAGGCATCCGTTCTGGATATATGATCATTTTCATTACAATTAATCGAGACCCCTCGGACACGGAGCAGAAGAACCTGTTATGGTTGCATCTAAGAGTGTAATACATCTGTTTAAAAATTAGTGATATTTAATAGGACCTTGTGCAAAAAGATATCCACTCCAAAAACTTTTTGTTCGGTTGGCTGGGGCTGTAGAATACACTGACTGCTTTTCTAATGGGGGATAAGACCCCACCACAATGCCTGGATATGACAGGAAACAGTCTGATGGAGAGGTTCCAGTAATGCTGAAACTTTGGGGTATGCAGAGTACCCTTTCATTGCCATCACTCCCAGGTCAACTCTGGCCCGGAGTTGTAGCACCTATGAGTCAAATAAAACCGAACATTGTACTTGTGCTGAATGGAACTGCTTGAAATAGGAGTGTTTTAGAATTTGATCGGCAAACTTAGGCTAAACTAAATTGTTTGAAATGGAACAGTTCTGACATTTAACTGTGTACAAACAAACATCCATACTAAACTGAATTGTTTGAAATAAAATCATTTGACTAAACTGAATAGCTTAAATACAAATGTTTTTTGACAATTAAAGTATACTTATGCTAAACTGATTTGTTTGAAATAGAAACATTTATTTGTCTAAAAATGGATTTGGCATTAAATAACCCACAAAGATTGATATGCCAAAAGATTCCGAGAAAGAAAGAAACAAACAAACAAAAATGTTCACAAGAACGTTAAATATGATTGTACAATTTACGCGATTTCCTAACATTTGGGCATATAATAAACCTAGACAGTGATATGGCATTAATCCTAATCCCCTTTATGACAAAATAATTGGCTTTCGTGTGAAGGAAAGTAAGTTCATTTTTTTTATTTTTTATTTTAATTTTTTTTTCAGTTTAAACTAAGCAGTAGTAATAAGATATCATATCTCTCTCTCTCTCTCTCATACACATTTTTCTCTCTCTCTCTCTCTCTCGTTATTTACTGGAAAAACTTTACATTTGCCGACTACGAGTTGATTCTAAAAGTCTAAGACGAATTATTGAATCCTCATTGTTAAAATGAAAGGGTTTAATGTTGAAAAGTGTTTTCCGGTTTACTTCAATGATTTTATCTTTCGCCTCTCTCTCTCTCTCTCTCTCTCTCTGTTTGAGAGATAGAGATCTCACAATACATTAAATTCAGTCAATCATTTTAACAGTATATTTAAGAATGCAATTTTAATCATAAGAACAAATCATGACTAAAGATCTTAAATTAAATCTTTCAAATCAAGCTCTGTCGGTAATTGCTCTTTCTTTGGAAAACATCGCTACATTGAGAAGTGAATCTTTATCAATGGGCAGTTGCTAGTCTATATTTAAATATCATAGGCTTCAGATATATTGTATCGTGAGACAAAGAGACGCCAATAAAACTTTCTCATTGTAAACCTTCTTTATACATTTTAGTTACAAAGGCTTAACATTTCATTTACTTCTTAATATTCTTCCAAACAATATACAGGTATCATAAAGATATTGTGTCGCTCGTATAATTATGGAATGAGGTATTTGGTGTGTAGCCGTTATCTTGGTTCATATAAGGCTGTGTTCGTATTCAAAGTAAAGCTAATATTTTTGGGAAATATTTGAATCCAACTATTCTCCCATTTCCTGTCATGAATAAATAGTTGGGTAGACTGGCTCTTTCACCTCTAAGAGAAGGAAATGAATTCAAACCAGCAGTATTCTGCTTAAGAATTGACGTGGAGAGGTTGGATGATGGGATTAGTAAAATGTCAGCGTCTGTATAAAGTTAGATCAGGAGTCGTTTCGTTCAAAAATATTTCGAAAAGGTTTAATCTAAGTAATCACCTGGAGAATGACTTTCAGTAAGCAGTGATGATACGGCAGAGACTGTTGTTTCAACCATTACAAACTGTCCACTATTGAAGCGCTCCTACAATAATGGTTATCGTCATAGGAAATGGTCGGTTGGTTGGGTTTTATGGCATATCAACCTTTGTTAGCTATTTACCATCAAATCAATATTTATACAAATAATCGGTTTTATTTTAAACAATTCAGTTTAGCATAAGTACAGTTTCACTGACAAAAACATTTCTATTTCAAGCTATTCATTTTAGACAAACATATCTAATTCAAACATTTCAGTTTAGTATGAGTATAGTTTTTCTTCTCACAAAGTTGAATGTCAAAAATTATATTTCAAGTAATTCTGTTTGGCCAGTTTAGTTCTATTTGACCCATTGATAGGACCCTATCAGGTGCTACCACTCCGGGTCAGTGTGGACCTGGGAGTGATGGCAATGAAGAGGCACTCTGCTTTCCCTAAAGCTCCAGCATTATTTGAACCTCACCATCAGATTTTTTAGTGTCATATTCCGGACACTCGCTAGGTGGGGGGGTCGTAGCCCTCTGCATAGGTGCAGTCGGTGTATTCTACAGCCCCAACCGACTGGGCAACCTAGGAAATGGAGGTGCCCGTGGTGTAATGGTTATTGTCGCAGGAATTGGACACGGCGACACGAGTCAAATCCTGGACTGATTGCATTTCACATAGCACTAATACCCTTGGGAAATGTATGAATCCAATTATTCTCCCTCAAGCTATGGGTAAATAGTAGGGCAGACTTGGTGAGGCAACTAGTCTAGGAGAAGGAAAACTCTGAATTCAAACCTGTTGAACTCCGCTTAAAAAAAATTGACCTTGTGTCATATCCTGCCCGAGCGGAGGGGTTGGGAAAAAAACAGGACAGACTAGGTTCTTCAGCCTTGGTTAGGCAACTAGTCTAGGAGAAGGAAAACTCTGAATTCAAACCTGTTAAACTCCACTTAAAGATTGACCTTGTGTCATATCCTGCCCGAGCGGAGGGGTTGGTAAATAGTAACCTAGGAAATGGAATCGGTGGCTCAAATCCCGGACAAATTGTTTGCGTTTCATTTCACATTAATGCTTTTTAGGAGAGGTATGAACCCATCACTTCCCAATCCTTTTTTGCGTAAATAGCTGGGCAGATTGGGTTCTTTAGCCTTGCTATGGCAACAATTCTAGGTAAATGAAAACTCCAAATTCTAACCAGCTATATTCTGCTTGGAAATCTGTCTTTGGTCACATTCTATCTTTGTAAATAAAAAAGTATCCATTGGTAAAGCCTATAATACACAAAATGTATCCTCTGTTGGGGGCTAAGATTCCTCTCAAAAAGTTGCTGTGGGTATTAGACTAAACTATATCCGCTGGTTAAACTCTTGTTCTGGAGATCTGATGAGTGTGGAGGTACTTCTTCGCAGACTTTACTTCCAGGTGCCCTCTGTCTGGTCGTAGTTAAACAGAGCGCATATTTAGTTAACGGTTCTGTACATTCAATAAAACTATACATTGTTTTTCTAAAAGCCTGTTTGGTAGGGAGATCTAAACCCTTCTAAACCATTAATTATAACGCAGTAAACAATAACTAAGAGTAAATTGATATATAAACTGTTCATCATCAGTGATGAAAAATTCAAACTGAACAACAATAAAAAGTGGTCTCATGTATGGTGATCTACTTTTTTTTTTTTTACATAATCTACGTTAGCATTTCTTAGACATCTTCAAGGCATTTGACATTGTATAAAGAACGAAAACGTCACTAGATTTCCAATTAAAATACATTCATTTGAGTTTATTCCATTCTTAATGTTTGACAACCGCCCTGTTGGTGAAGCTTAGTATACGTAGCGTCCATCCTCTTCTGAAAAGCAATAAGACACCTCCTGAGGGTAGTCTTGTGTATTAACATATTGTATTCGTTCAGTCTCATTTCGTTGACACTTCTACCAGATCCTCAATTACTCAGCGTGTTTTACATAAGAATACTTTAAACAATATAATTGTGAGCCAATTATATTTTAATAAAAAAAATCTTAAGAATATTTCCGTGAAGCTATAATTGTTTACAAAGGATTATGACTAGTTACTTGAAACCATATAATTTTACAATACTCCTTAGGCTATATGATTATATAAACTGGAATACGTAAATAGAAATTCGTGAAGGCATATAATTGTCAATAAATTATTAGTATTAACTTTTTTAATTAGAAAAAAAAATCCGGCTGGCTCTTAAGTATAAGGCATTCAACAATATTTTGTTAAACCTTGTTGATTACACTGCAAATGTATCTGACAAATTTCAAGAAAAAACAATAAGAAAACCAGGTCAATACACTAAGAACTTCAACAAAATCAACTTATATATGAATGCATATAATCCTATATCCCCATTATTCTCAGATTATTAGTATGCAGAATAACTTCTTGTAAGCATCTAACTGCGTAAAAATGCCTGAATTTGAATTTAAATAATCCCAAGAGTTTGAAATGCCTTTTGAACAGAAAGAAGAATTAAAACTGCCGTAAATCATCAACCCGAGGTGATTCATGCTGTTAAAGCAGGGATTCTTCTTAACTCTCTTTGTTCTGTATAAATGACATAGTGGAGAATTAAAACATTTTACTCAAACTAATTTTTCAATCGTTTGTAAATGTTATCTGATTTATTTTCTTTGTGAAATGATTGATAATCGATGAGGAAAACAAATTTTTTCTGATATCGAATGCATAGAAAATAATCTAACTATCCATTCACCACTACTCTGAGATATTTGGATTCTCCACCTATTAAAATGAAAAAATCCAGTCTAAACATATCTCCCCGTGTTAATAGACTTCTGGACCTTAAATATATCCATAACCAGGGGCAGGATTCATATATAACTTCCATTGCTGTAGTCGCAGCAAGAACACTATGCCCTTTATATCGGCTTAGAACATTTTTGAAACCTGATGCCCTGTCAGCGTTTATAAATGTCAGGTCTGACCGAAAATGAAATCCTGTTCAAATATTTGGCCAGACATTTCACAGCATGTTCTATCGGTTATAATAAGATACAAAATCGAACAAGTGCTCTAATCAATGAAGGAACTCTTTTCCATCACTCAAACTTTGACCTATTGTAGCTACTCTGCTCCCCTTTTTTAATCAATTCTTACAGGGAATATTCAAGAGAGCTCAACACCTGAGTACCTGAAATTAGGTCTTTCCAGTTGAAACTCGATTGCCCAAGACCTGTAAATCTTATCCATTATTTTGTCATTGATTGTTTCCACGAACCACTTGAATGTGAAACAAACTCCCCTGTCAGTATTATTCAAGACATTAAGCTCTTGTTCTAATCGGTCAATGACTTAATTATTGGTCCTTAGGCACCGGAGTCTTTTCCTCCTTTATCAATGTTTTCATATTCCAATTTTCACTTATTCTCACTGCTCCATTTTATCATCGACTCCTTAAAAACAGCTCATCACCAAATAATCATCTTCTTTTACTGAGCATTTTTGTAAGGATCTTGCTTACACTGAAACATACTCTTATATATGGTATTATTATGTAGACCCAGACAGTCACTAAACGA
The DNA here is from genome assembly GCA_963585895.1 of Sepioteuthis lessoniana. NCBI lineage: Eukaryota > Metazoa > Mollusca > Cephalopoda > Myopsida > Loliginidae > Sepioteuthis > Sepioteuthis lessoniana. The sequence continues at coordinate 94,378,687 of OY757911.1, read as the reverse complement.
TGTTGACTGCTTCTAGCCAATGCAATCATCAAACCAAATTATTCTCATGTGCTGGGTATCTCTTTATATACAGTTGAATGGGACATGATGGAAAAAGTGATCATATTGGTGGGGTCTACTAAAAAGAATGATCTTGTTTATTTACCTGGTTATTATTTTAGTGATTTCTTTATTATTTTCTTGTGCTTTGAAGTATCATTATATATATATATATATATATATATATATATATATATATGTCACCCCTCTTTTTCTAGTCAACTACAGGATTCAGCTCTTATTCAAGAATGCAATATGTCAATAGAGATAGTATTATTACATGTTACAATGGCTCATAATGTATTGGCAGCGCTTTTATTCATTTTTCTTTCCTACCAAGGTTTGATACTTATTTACACTTATCAAGAGGAAGAAAAGGTACATTTATGTCTGTCTAAGGGTCATTATGGTGGAATCAAACGGGAGCAGATTATCTTCGAAGAAAACTGTTATGCACCTCCAAACCACGTTTTTATAATTCTTCCACATCAGTTCAAAGAAGAGTTCGAACTTTTGGTTACATTATGTATAATTATGTGATACGAAAATACAGAAGTCCTGAATATATAGAAATAAACTAAAATTATTTTACAATATCAAAATACGACATAAGAAAACATTGACAATCAGGAAAAGGTATTCGTTTTCTAAATTTTTTCAATTTCTTTTATTCTCAGATATATCTGCTTTGAGTTCAGCAACAGATTTGACCTTCAGAGTATTAATTCGATATGCAAGCTTTTCTTTTAAGGAACCTACTTTGGCAGAATTTTTTTTATTACAGGGACAAAGTCGTTTTTAAGCAATCCACATCAGTTTGACTGCAATGAATCAATAGTTCAATATTTTCAACCTCTTCAAAATACTGCTGATAAAAAAAAGAAAACACCAGCACGCAGTGAATCACAAAGAGTAGTAGAAAAAGATGTGGTACACACACATTTCCTAACACAAATAAAAATGATCTGAGCAAAGACATAAAATTCAGTAGATTCTGTAAACGATATCTTAAAAAAAAAAAAGAAAAAGGAAATAAACACTACAATCTCAAACGCTTTCGCATAGTTTAATTGTTGCGTAAATTTATAAGTTCATCATTAATAAAGCCTATTTTTTTACTTCGCAAACCTTTTTGATAATGTTAATATTGAATTGGAACCATCTTAAATGATTTCAGTATTTTAGAAACTGAGTGTTGAACGATAGGCTCATGTGATAAAGTAAGCTGCACCCCCTCGGGTGAACTACGAAAACCCTCGTGGTAAGAGCAAGAAACACCCATTCGTGATATATACATAATTTATTTAATGGTTCAGTTAGTCAGTAGTCGACAGAGGACAAGTGGGAAATTTCGGAACTCGCGAAACCGTCTCCCGCCCCAGTGAGGTGACTGTTTCAACTAATGGAAAAAATGACTTTTTCTTTCTTCTTAATTTGCTTTATGATCTGTCAAGAGGAAGCTGAAACTCAAAAATAAAAGGAGTGGTATTTTTCTTGGAAAACGGATCTGACGCATCCATTCCAGTGAAATCGTTATTTCTTCATAGTCAACGGCACCTTTTTTTCAAGAAGAATCAATGTGATAATTAGCCATTACATAAACAATATTAAAAGAGGAAACAAATATATATATAAAATTTAGATAATTATTGTTTTAATTAACTAACTTAGCCACATAAATTTATGTACAACTGTTCAGTATTTTTAACTTACAGCATCAGGAAGTAAACCTTAAACACAGTGCCAAGAATAGAAAAATATATACCTGCATTCTATATTTCTTGAAAGTTAAAATTCAACATCTTAATTGTTAAACGGCATGTCAAGACATCTGGGATTATTTTATGCCAAGATGTTAGGGAATTGTGTATACGGTACATTGACATTTTTGTAGTTTCTTAAGAGTTTTTGCACATAATTATTTCAAGAATTTCTTTTTAGTACAAATGATTTTTCAAACAGATCTATTTGACCGATCGGCGAACACTAACTGCAACTAGTACTCAAAATCAGAATTGGCTTTGGCGTAATACTAATGAATAGTTAATCTATTCTACCTAAAGCTCCAGATCTGGAGCCTCACCACTGGATACAGTTGTCATACTCAGATAGACCTTCTTGAGGGATCTTATCCCACTGTGGTGGATATCATCATCATCATCATGTGACACTGCTAGCACGGATCTCCGACCCTCTCTCGCTACATGTATCTATCGTCCATCCACTTCCGGGAGGTCTTCCAGGCTACATCCTGTATTGGCATAAATATGTACAGGTTCTAGCTGTGCGTAATACATTTGCTCGTCTATGAAGGGGTCCACAGGAGTATATCGCTTATGAGTTCATCCTTATTCTCCAGCAGTGTCCCGCATGTCTGGTTCATCTGACTTTGATAGTTTTCGTGATGGGTGGCAGGTGACCTAAAAGCTGTTCTTTTGTTGGGGGTGTATAGTCAACTTATGCCGCTGACTGGGTTATTTAACTTTGTGATTCGTATAAAAGTTATTAGTATTAATTTGAAAAGGTAGGCAATATAAAATTCAGCGTAACAATGTAGTTTTGATAAGAGCTCGTCAGAAGCGAAGATTAAAAACTAATAATCTGGACATAAAAATCTCATGATTCATGGTAATATGCCCAGCCCAGATATCAAATTTAAACCCCATTTAAAATTGTGTAATATAATGGCCGAGGGATTTTGTTTTATATATCGTGCCTTTGGGTTTAGTTAGGCTGAGAACCTTTTGGCTCAGAGCATGGGTTAGTTAGGTGCAAAGATGAGCGCAGGTTTTCACGTGCGTGCAAGGGGACGTTTCATTCAGAGATATTACAATAAAAATTCCAGCTAGAGAATGTGACCAGGGACGTGAGTGACATCACGCACCGGAAGCGGGGGCTGAGGTTTTTGAGAAAAGTCAGTTAGTTGAGATTGAGACCTGGGCGAGGCCAGACGAATTTGTGCGCTACGGGCGCCGCATGTGATTGGTGGGGGGGCAGATGGAAAAGTCAGCATAGAAAGAATGTACCTCTCTCCTTATGTCGAAAAACCTTTTAACTCAAAGGTAATAAAGAGTTTCGTATCTGAACTAAGAAGTCGTAAGTGTTTTGTGTTTCGGGATTCCTATGTTATATATAGGAGTTATGAACATTCTATGCACGTTTCACATATCACGTAGCTATATAATGGTTATGTAACAATTGCTAATAATTGAAAAAGAAAAAATCCATGAACCAGCTTTATATTTTAGTCAGTTATCTATGTTAATTAGCATTCTGGACAACAGCGATATGCTTTCTTCTTACACATTGGTAAGTCACGATAGTCGTGAGAAAAAAAAAACGTTGCTAGGCTTTGAGCAAACTAGTTTACAATATATCCAGTACTTAATATCAAATATCAGTAACGTCTGCTGCCAAGCAAAACTTCAAGGCAAATATTCAAAATCCTGTTCGAACGTAGGATGGTGTCGAGATAACTAACCAAGAATAATGGCCGATAGTGATAGATGAGTAGAGAACCATAAAAATCCATGCTGTCGGCATATCGCATAGACCTGCCTTATAAACAAAACTTGTCTATCCCTATGTAGAGTCTGTAGCCTAGCTAAAAACAGACGTTTTAAGACACTTTTCAATTTCGAAAAATAGACCAAGACATTTTATATCCTTTTTTTTATTTTTTACTTCATATATTATATTTTGGTGTAAATTTATAGCGTTCTATTCTAAGGGCCAAAACTGGAGGCCTATTTCAAAATGTTTTCGAGCAACGTCTTTTAGTTTCAGTTCGAGATTATTCGCTAGTCCTCTTCTTTAATCGGTTTAAAAATTTCATTTTTTTTTTTTTTTTTTACATTTGGAATTACTTACTTGAATAAGGCTACGAGATCTTTTTATTTCATATCCTTCAGACATAGCCATATGATTTTATGTCAACTGTAAAAGCAAATCATTTTGGTCTGAAGTTCCCAAGTTAAAAATGTCATTAATGAATCTTCTGTATCTTGGAAGTTTTTTTGAAAATTTCCAAGTTATTGTTATTATACTATTTTTCATTTTAAAAATAAGGAAAAATATATTAAAACTTGCCTGAAAAAATGATAAAGTAATATTATCTAAAGTTTTTACTTAACGTTAATTTAATATTGTCTAAAAGCGAATCAATACGCATAATCATGTTTTTTTTTTATTTGTGTATTACTGTGACACGAAAACATTAAAGTTTATCATTTGTTAATTGTGATGTATATTTTTAACAAGAAAACAAAACTATGTAGATTTTTTTATCTCACTTGTTAAAGATCTTTCCATGAAGTATGTTTTTACACCCTAAAATTAAAGAAATGTCATTTGAGATTTTTATCATGAAAAAAAAGCGAACATTCCTTTTGGTTAAGTTTATTGTTTGCAGAATTTTTTCATCGATTGTATTTTTTATATGACTAAATTTATTTCAGAATGACAATATCAGTTACTTTAATATTCCCCATGATATCGTTATTTATAAAAATAAATATATTCCTGAAATTTATTTTGTGAGTAATTTATCTTTCCCGTTTATTTATCTTTAAGGCATTTGCAAACAAATGTTGAATTTTAGTTGTAAATATGCCATTAACAAATGTTAGAGAAAATTTGATGCTTTTATATAACAAAATTGGAGAAAATGTCATTTAAGAATGTTGTTACTTAAAGTTACTGTCATAATTAAATTCAAAAAATATCATTTGATATTTTTAGATATCTAAAATGTTAATGGTTTTTTATGTTTTAAAATGTTTATATTTTCTTATTCGACTTACATTATCTGTTGCAAATAAAAAAGGGACCGAAGAAGAGTTTTTACAATAACTATAAACTATTATTCTTATGAAGGAAATAAAGTAAACAGATATTACTTCATTATTCATTTGAAGTAAATGTTGTTCCAAGTGTAAAAGCGAATCTCTCTTTGAATTTCTTAAGCCGACTACAGAAACGAGCCAGCAAAATCTCAAACGGAAATGGTTTGCTCTCAAATATTTTGAAATAGGACTGACCACTGTTGATAAGTTCTGACCATGAGCTGCGCCATAAAAAAGCCTTTTAATATAGATTGCCACGTATAAATCATAAACTCAGTCATTTCGGATAGAAGATATTTATCTTCAATCGATTACTTTATGTAGAACGACATTCTTGATTCATTATGTACAATTTATGCTACTTTTGTCGCATAAAATTTGTTACATCTAATATATGCAATTTATATGCGAACACAAGATATATCATGGGAAGTGGTTGCAGTACTTTGTTTTTTTTTTTTCATATATTTTAAATGATTTGATGATTTTCTTTCTCGTTGTAGGTTTTCTAATATTTTTTCTTGTCAAATCGAGAGAAATTGCTAGTGGGCATAAACTGACAGTAACTCATGTCTGCTGACGAAAGAAAAACAAACTTGAAAATGTTATAGTTTATGCAAATATGACTTAAACTCAGTTATTTTCCACTGCTTGAAAGTTTATAGGAATAAATTTCAAATACTTCACCTAACAAACACGTCTGATATGATAAAATATATCATTAAAGAAAATGATAATGAAACTACTTTCGACGCACATAAATAGATTTACCAACCCCTTCGCATGGGCAAGATTGGATACAAGATCCATTTCTAAGCAGAGTGTATCAGATCTGAATTCGGAGTTTTCCTTCTAGACTGGTTGCCTAAGTAAGGATAAAGAAGCCAGTTTGCCCTACTATTTCTATTGCTGTAAGGAGAATAATCGGATTCATACATTTCCCAACGGTATAAGTGCTATGTGAAATGCTATCAACCACGACCAGGATTTGAACTCGTGTACCTCTATCTATTTTCGTCGATGATAATCATTGAATCATTGCATTTCCGATAGTGGTCGTGTCGATACTGCTGTATGGATCCACCACTTGGACGCTATCAAAACGGCCGGAGAAGAAGCTGGACGGCAACTACACAAGAATGTTGCGAGCAATATTGAACAAGTCCTGGCGGCTACACTCTGCAAAGCACCAACTATACGACCACCTGCCTCCCATCACAAAAACTATCCAAGTTAGACGAACCAGACACGCAGGACACTGCTGAAGGAGCAGGGACGATCTCATAAGTGATGTACTTCTCTGGACTCCCACATATAGACGAGCTAAAGCAGGACGACCAGTTAGAACATACATATAACAGCTATGTGAGGATAAGGGATGTAGCCCTGAAGACCTGCTAGAGGCGATGAACGATAAGGAAAAATGGCGAGAAAGAGTCAGGGATATCCGTGCTAGCGGCACGACATGATGATGATCAAGTTGTTGTAGCATGGGTTCTTCTGACTCTTTTTCTCTCTCTCTCTCCCTCATTCCTATTGGCATTTGCTCTTGGAAAGCCTTTTATATTACATCATGTGTTCGCGCAGTGCTGATTTGTATATATTTGCTAATCGGCTAATATTGGTGGCAATGGGTAGGCGTCCACAGGAGAGTGAGACTAATGAGTTCGTCCCTGATTCTTCAGCTGGAATCATTCTAATGTAGTTCCATTTAACCTTTTCTTCAAGCGTTTCGTTAAAGTCCAGATGATGAAACCATACAGAAGTACTGACACGGCTACAACCTTGAAGAATTCCTGTTTTCTTTCTGCAGAAAGAATAGATTTCTATATAATCGATAACATGTCAAGAGCAGTCTAAACCTTTCCTATGCATACATTAACATCATTTTTAGTACAGGTATATGACATATATTTAATACACTTCCCTGAAAATACGTAAAGAAAAGAAAAGTTCTTTTAAAGAAGATATTTCGACATTTTTATAATACTCTACAATCATTACATACCCGTAAACAAGAGAAAAGTCAACAATCTAATGGCAGATAGAGATAAGGTACTAATAATGGGGAAGAATCAAAATTAATCTGAAAACTAGTTTGGTTTGCTGGGTTTATGGCATATCAACCTTAGTAGGTTATTTTACGCCAAATCATTTTTCATGAAAATTGTTCTATTTCAAACAATTCCGTTTAGGATAAGTACGGAGTTTAAATGCAGGTACAGTTTCATTGTGAAAAACATTTCTATTTCAAGCTAAGCAGTTTATTATAAGTACAGATTTTGTTTACACACAGTTAAATATCAAAACAGTTCTATATTAAACAAATCAGTTTAGTGTAAATACAGTTTCAATGTCAAAAACCGTTTAATTTCAGATAAATCAGTTTAGCATTAGCAGGTAGTTTCAATGTAAGTACGGTTTAATTGTCAAAAACATTTCTATTTCAAGCTTTTCAGTTTAGTCAAACAATTCAGTTTAATATAATTATGCCATTAGTTCAGATAGATAGGGCTATATCAGGTGCTACTACGCCGGGCCAGAGTGGACCTGGGAGCAATGGCAATGAAGAGATACACCGCATTCCCCAAAGCCCCAGCATCACTGGAACCTCAACATCAGATTATTTAGTGTAGTATCCAGGATACTCATTGGGGGGGGTCTTACCGCTCTGAAGAGGTGAAGTCGGTGTATTCTACAACCTCAGCCGACTGAGCAAACTAGAGTTTGGAATACATTTAATATTTTTTAAATAACATAAAATAAACTGCATTCCTTAGTTTGTCATAGTTTTGATTAAAATAATCTAATGACGAATCAAATATATTTAATTTTTTTTTATTATAGCAACATAAATTCAAATTAATATGTTTCTTACAATAAGAATATTCAAATATACCTTCTTGCAATAAAATGAATCATGAGGTCGACAATGTTAAAGTTTTAAAAGCTCCAGAGCAATCGGCTTCATAATTATAAAATCAATATACACATATCTACTGAACTTTGTTCATGGAAGGACACGCTGATGTAGAGATAAATATACAAGTGAATCTCTTTAAAAGGGTCATGGTATTAACTGGTTTTGATAGCAGATAGAGGCACTTTTGTCTCCAAGAGAAAGTTTTCGCGCCGTATCAGAAAAAATGTCTACAATTATCTACCTAAACATAACTTTCATCAAGGCACGCGTTTGGCAACGGTAACCATAGAAATCAAGAACATTGACTGAAACCGATTGAATTGGTTCCCAAGAAACGTGTTACTTGTACCAGTAAATAAAACAAGAGATGACGACGCAAGTAGACACTCTGTATTATTGATTCAAACATGGGCGTTTACTTACATTTGATTTGTACAAGACTGTTATGTCTTTTGCTGCTAACATAACAAAAGAATTCTCCTACGACCGCATCAATCCGATAGAAATGAAAACGCAAACAGTTTTATTAGCTAAGATAACTAGCTGATGTACCCGACGTTGCCTGACACGAAAGACCAATGGAAACTCCAACTGCGGTATAATGATTGTATGTGTACAAACTAACCTGAACTTTCTGACACCGAACCGTTTACACTAAGTCTGAATATTAATGGTGTCTGTCTGATTGATTATTTGGAAACAAAACTCTGTAGAACAGATCACTGAATTACTCTGGGTTATTTTATATTAAAATGTAAGTCTTTAAGACATTATAATAGTCGTATGAGCAAAAGAAATCCGATTTTATTCTTCATAGACACTGAAATTTTACATATGACCAGAATATTGTTGATATTTTTAACGGAATTATTTCGAAACAAAAGCAAGCTGAACAAGCCACTGATGAATACCTTTGTTTTTTCGTAATAAACTATTTTTTTGTTCACCTTTCATCGATGTGGTAATTTTTGGTGTTTGTTTTCTTTCTCATCAAAAGCTCCATGAATTTTTTTTTATCGGTCGCATATTCTTTTTGACATGTAAGTATCGATGCGCGCTTAGTATAATGGTTGTTGTCGTAAGAAATGGAATCAGTTGAAATCATGGACAAGGCTGATTGCATTTTACTTTTCACTACTACCCTTGAGAAAAGCATGACTATCTTTATCCTCCAAGCGATGGCTAAATAGTAGGCCAGACTGATTTATTTAGAATTGGTAAGGCAATGGGGCTTTGGAGAAGGAAAACTATTTTAAAACCAGCTGTACTCCTCAAAAAAATTGACTCAGTTTCACATCCTGCATATGGTGGAAAGATTTCGTAAATACATTCAAATTTCTTTCGATGCTCTTTTTGCAGTTGGGTATTCTTTTTTTTTTTTTTCAGTACGAATGGTATCGTAGTGAAAAATCCAAAAACAATGATAGTACTTTGAATAATGAAATTATTCAATGCGAAATAAGTAATTAAATGAATAATCTTTCCTTTTTTTTCTAATGAAATTACTTATGCAAGCGTATTCAACGAAAAAAGATAAACAATGTGCAAGTACAAATATATAGTTTATTTGCATTAACTATTTAAACCCAAATGGAAGACGTGTAAAAAAAAAAAAAAAAAAAAAAAAAGAAATTAAAAATTTTATCATTTCTGGCAAATATTCTTATCGGGATGAAATATGGGCAAACTTTTTCTTTCTCAAACTCTTCTTATAAATTGCTTAAATCATCTCAAATATTTATTCCAAAGTTAATTTGTAATTTGTTTTACTATAAGATCGACATCACCAGGGTTTTTTTTTGTATGTGTTTTAACTATAAGATTTGATTTATGCATTGTATTTTGTACCGCCTAAAAATTATATATGCAAACTAAAAAATCTTCCCAAGAAATCATAGCAATAGCTAAAACGCTTTTCTTTTTTATGCGTGTAATATTTTAATCTCTCTGATCATAACTGCTTGCCCAGTCGGCTGGGGCTGTAGAATACACTGACTGTACCTCTACAAAGGGGTAAGACCCCCACCCACCCACCCACCAACAAGTGTCCTAGATATGACTCTAAACAATCTGATGGCGAGCTTCCAGTGATGCTGGAGCTTTGCGGAATGTGGAACACCCCTTCATTGTCACTGCTTCCAGGTCAACTCTGGCCCGGAATGGTAGCATCTGACAGGGCACTATCTATGGGTTAGATAGAACTGCATACTTATGCAAATTAGAAGTGTTAGACTAAACTGAATAGCTTGAAAGAGAAATGTTTTTGACATTGAAACTGTAATTACACTAAACTGATTTGTTTAATATAGAACTGTTTTGACATTAAACCGTGTGTAAACAAAACTGCTTAAAATAAACTAAATTAACTGAATTAGAACTGTTTCAATAAACTGATAGCTTAAAATAGAAATGTTTTTTTTTTTTTTTTAATTCAAACTGTACTCATGCTAAACTGAATTGTTTGAAATAGAACTGAAAATTTGCATAAAAATGGATTTGGCGTTAAATAACCTACAAAGGTTGAATTGCCATAAAACCTAACCAACCATCAGATAACTGCTTACTTTGCATCAAGGAATTGTTGATTTAAATCAAGAATTGACTATACTAAATTTCCTTATACAAGTCAGAGAATAATATTATGACAATAGATTATTTATCTGTAAGTTGATGTAAAAAATATAGTGCGTCAGGGCACAAACTTTAACTGAATAATGTTTTTTTGAATTCACATAAAATTGTTAGTCTGTGAATATAGGAACATAGACGGAAATACGAGACGAGTCAGAATTTTACAATCTTCAGTGGATACCCCGCTTGACTGCGATATCGTAGTGAGCAAGTTCAAGCTCCAGTCACGCTACAACGTTCACTTTCACTTTTTCACTTGGGAAAAAGATGAACATTTGACCCCCCACCACCATCCGCTATGAGTTAATTGTAACACCTAATTTCTTCCCATAAGTATAGATTCGGTATTGATTAAATCTGGAAAGTTTATATGTCATTAAAACAAAACAGAAAAAAATAATTGTTTGCTATTTTTTTTAGATTTAAAATGTAATATCAGTAACTAAATATCTGCGCTTAATATTTACGGGTTCATTAACAAAGAATATAATTTTGAAAAATTTTGTGTAAAAATCGTCTTTCCTCAGTAGTCATTTTTTTTTTTTTTTTTTTTTTTTTTTTTTTTTTAGTGTCAACTATTTTTGTATTCATGATTGTGTATATGTGTGTGTAGTTACTGTTTTAATAGTAATCTGCTCCACATGGTGATTGTTATGTTGAATTTCTCAAGAGTCTTCTTCATGACATCTGTCATATTTTCTCACGTAATCTTTTTTTTGCTTCTCTTATTGCTATTCACTATTTGTTTTACGAACGATTAAATTTTCTTCCCCATTTTTTTTTTTTTTTGCATGTATTTTATATTTCTTTGATTATAATCCGATTGGGATCTTGATCTCAACTCTACACATTTGCAAATAAAAAAAACACTGACACAAATCATAATCTCACACTATTTACAGTTGGAATCGGTTTCATCACGTTTTTTTTTTCTTAATAAATATTTCTATTATACAAATATTTCGTTGTTGTTTTAATATTTCAGAAAAGTTATGACAATATTCATTGTCCCTGATCAGTCTGGCGATTTAAGAATGTTTAATTTATTTGAGTTTCTCGGTATTTCATCATATCACATTAAAGGAAAAAAGTGTTTGGTTTCTTTGTTTTAATGGCATTTCAACTTTTTAGGTTATTTAATGACAAAGCCATTCTCCTAGAAGAACAGTAGTGGTACTATTTAACCCATAGCTGGGAGGATAAGGGGGTTCATACCTTTCCCAAACGTATTTGCCCGAAAGTGAACGTAATTCCGCAGTCCATCACTTTAACCATTACACCACGAGGACACCCCCGAAAAAAAAAATGGTGAATTCAATCTGATCTTCGCAAGTCGACCAACACAAAGTCCAGTAACTTTCTTTTCCCTACAAAGCTATGAAATATGTTGACAGTGTCTTTTAAACCTAAAAGTATGGCAGTTTTTAAAAATTTGATGCACACAGACATTCTTTCAACAAAATATTCTTCGAAGAATATCTTTTCTCATCTCTCTAAACTGGAAATCCAAAGATTTGCTTCAATAAATCTCATCTTAATGGTAATGTCACAAAATGTTGATAATTATTTTTCATAGTATACACATTTTGACATATCACACTCTTTTGATTCTATCGAGCACTTTTTCTTCTTCTGGCATCGAAAATTAACGTTATTCTTCATATTTCAAAGGTTATCCAAAATTTTTAATTAAACTATTTCTACTATTCCATGGTATTAAGTTTTTTTTCCTTGAAACACACAGCGAACCATTCACTTAATTTTGTTTTATATTATATAAAAATTGTTTATTATTTTTACATTTTTTAATCGAATTCTGTTTTTTGAAACCAAACAATATCAGAGAAAAGAGAAAAAATAACTATTTTTTTATAAACAATAAATGTATTTTGTTTTTATTGAGCTGTTTGTTTCACAAGAGAAATTAACTTTGGCATATCAAGGTTAAATGCTTCACAATATTTGGCAATAAATATCGAAAAGAAAATGTAGAATCCTGCGTATGAGGGAATACTCTTTGCAGTTTCAAATGTTTATTGCTTGGCACAATTTAATAGTGAAGCCCAAACTTGAAATAATTCTAAAAGAATGACAATAGAGAAATAAATCAAGTTTTATTTAGCTAATTTTACGGCATATAAGGCACGCATTCTTTTACTAAAAATATCTTTTAAAAGTCTCCTGCGTCTCATATGCCACGTACAGTTATTTTGTTTTCTTACCTTTTGAATTTTTTGAGGGGAAACTTAAAAAGGCACAAAATGAATTAGCTAACATATACCTAAAAGAACAGACAGAATAGATAAAAAAAAGCAGATAGATAAGATTAGAGAGACTGTTGAATATAGACAATCTAGGATAGCATGGCAAACGATAAACGAAGTGAGCAGAAGGAAGAGAACTGCCAAAGCTAAACTGAAAACTACCAGGCAACAAGATCGAATACACCTGTGGAAGCAACATTTCGAGAATTTACTCGGAAACCCTCCGGAAGTTACTCATGAACCAAACAGGAGAATTATAAGTAAGCAATTAGACATCAAACTAGGACCGTTTACCCAAGTAGAACTAGACTCGGTACTGATAAAAATTAAAAATAAAAAGGCAACAGGGCTCGATGAAATACCCCCAGAAGTGTGGAAGACCAGAAAATTCGACGACATATTGCTCCGACACTGTAATGCCCTATATAATCAAAGTTTTATTGACAGATGGATGAAGGGATGTATCCTCCCCTTCCCTAAAAAGGGCGACCTAGGACTAGCCAAGAACTACCGAGGTATAACTCTCACATCCACAGCGGCAAAGATATACAATGCTCTACTACGCAACAACATAGAACCTAAAATTGACAACATACTTAGGAAGAACCAAAATAGTTTCCGGAGATATAGATCCACGACCTCATAAATTTTGACTATCCGTCGAATTCTTGAAGGTGTACGCGCAAAAAACCCACAGGCAACAATATTATTTGTCGACTTTACAAAGGCTTTTGACTCCATTCAGAGAGGAAAGATGGAGCAAATCACGCATACGGCCTACCAGAAGAAACAGTCGCAGCCATAATGATACTCTATAGAAACACCAAATTAAAAGTCCGTTCTCCGGATGGAGACACAGACTACTTCAATATTGTAGCAGGTGTACTGCAAAGAGACACAGCCTCATATCTCTTTATCATCTGTGTAGTCTACATCGATTGATAAAATCAAAGAAAACGGTTTCAAGCTAACAAAAGAAAGAAGCAGAAGGTACCCAGCTAGAACAATTACCGACACTGAATACGCCGATGATATAGCACTTCTGGCAAATGTAGCCGCACAAGCTGAAACCCTGCTACATAGTCTGGAATGAGCCGCTGCAGGCCGAAAACATATGGAGAAAAAACTTGACGGCAATTACACAAGAATGCTGCTAGCAATATTGAACAAGTTCTGGAGATAGCACCCCATAAAACAGTATCTGTACGGCCACCTACCACCCGTCACAAAAACTCTCAAAATTAGACGAACCAGACTCGCGGGACACTACTGGAGAAGTAGGGATGAGCTCATAAGTGATGTACTCCTGTGGACCCCTTCACAGGGACGAGCAAAGGCAGCACGTCTAGCTCGAGCATATATACAGCAGCTCTGTGCCGATACTGGATGTAGCCCGGAAGACCTACCAAAAGCGATGGACGATAGGGATTGGTGGCGAGAGAAGGTCAGAAATATCCGTGCTGATAGCCCGACATGATGATGACCTTTTGCAAATAATGAAGTTTTTGTAGGCTTGAGTTCTTTGTTTCTATTATTTTCCATTTAATTGTAATCATGGCTTATTTACCCAAAATTACCGCTCATAAGCAGAGCCTAGGCTATACCATTTACTAATAATTTTACTAATGACTATTTTTTCTTTATTTGCCCAGCGGAAATTGAGGTGGGTCTTATACACCGTCAAATAGGGTAAAAAAAAAAACAAATGAACATTGATGTTGTCGATATTCTATATAATGAATAGTCCAACATGTCGATTCTTCATCGATTAAATTATAATCTGATGAGTATAGAATCTGTGCATCTTTCTTAGTACCAAAGTGTCAATTTCCTGATTGTCTGGCTGAGGATATAGTGTAGTATATGTTTCACTTCCTTAGCCGTATTCTAGTCGTTGATGAGAATGTGACAATGAAAGCAGTAGATCTGGTCCGGAAATTCCTGACTATGGAATAGCGCTTTTTTCTGCATCTAAGGATCGGTGGATTCACGAAACATGACACTGTTCATGGGTACTGATAAAATATGGATCTTTTAAATACGCGGTCACTTCTTCACAATGAAATATCCGTGAGAATGAATCACAGCGTATTTTGTCTTAAAAAAGTAAAATACAAAATCAAAATCGACCTACTCGGACAGAAAACCGTGTACCGTAACTCTTCTCTTTCTTAACGGTGTTCTAGACATTAGGTGGGACATGAAAATAAATAAATTCTAGTTGGTTGGTTTAGCAGCATGTCAACTCTTATTGGATTATTTAGAGCTAAAGGCAGTCCATTTTGTGAATAATTATGGTTTCAAGTAAACATTCAATTTGGTTATTTTTTTATAGTTTTATAATTTCAAGGATTACTATCTAATAGTTTTCAAAAAACTATAAATTATCTTATGTTAGAGCTAATTGATAACTGATTAGAGCTTCAGCTTAACACTCTTTATGTCTATTGAATACTAATTTTTCAAAGTGATCTGACTGACATTGATGGGGAAACTAGCAGATACTACAACCCCGGATAAGCGGGGAATTGTGAATAATGGCAAAGAAGGGTTTCTCAACATTGATCCAGAACTGGAGTCTCACCACTGGATGCAGTTTAACATCATACTCAGGAGAACGAAAACAAATACGGGGTGCATGGGTTTGCGATTTCAACACTGGCAATCATTCTCATTGTATAGTAAACGATAGTCGATGTAGTATGGACGTGTTCAAAATTCGTGGAGGATTGTGATAATTTGGTAGTTTTTGTCCTCTTTCTACACGGACGTATCATAGATTCAACATTAAAATGATTAAATTTCAAAAGTAGCTCTATGGCAAAATTTAAGGATCAGTATCAGCTTGTAGTACTGATCGCATGTGAAAATTAAAACACATTTGAAAAATTAAATTTGATTTTTTAAAAATCCATGTAGATATACATCTGTTTTTATTAACTTTAGGAAGTATTAAATTCACTAGATTCGTTTTTGTTTTCTAAACGTTTTTTTTTGTTTGTTTTAAAAAGTGAAATTTTCAGAAATTTAGAAACTATTTTTTTAGATCTTTAGCCGAACAACGGAAAACAACACTTTGACCGTAGACATAAGGTATCAATTAACACAGCGTAAAGAGTGGCGTACAAGTCGCCCTTTTATGCCAGAAAAAAATCACTACAAATCTAACAGTCTATTTAAAGACCTGGGATATAATCCAGACTTTTCTTAGGGAGTGGTGAATCAGTGGAATACTACGCCCAAAAATCGATATATACCACGTATTGTAATTTCATCTGCCTGCCACAAACCTCTCCAACTTAAACTCGCGTTTGGTAAACATATCCAAAATGTTAAAATAATAAAACTATAATAGAAATTTAGAACAATATTAGTGCTATATCACATGCCGTTTCAAACAGCTAATATACTGACTGTAGCATTAACATTATTGCAGTACTAATATAAATAAATAAAGGTTACTTTATTGGGGATTGAAAACTTTATTCTCAGATATAGCACAGTGATTATAAAAGTATTTACTCTTACATATTTATCAGGTTAATCTCAATTGAACTTATATTCGTTTGCTACCTCTTATCATACCGTTTAAGCCTAAATGAGGATAGGCTAAGTTTGGCTGACCAGTAGCCAATTGTATGTTAGAGAATCAACCTATACTGAAGGTATAGAACTTTGAGCAAAACATCTTGAGTTCGAATCACTAAACAGTTCGATTTATAAGCTGTAATTCACTGTATCATAAAGCGACTAATAATGATGATGATGATAGACGCACTGAAAGTAATAGTTACTAATATCTGGATAGATTTGGAAATAAAATTGAGCAAAGAAATTGTAATCAAAAAAGATATTTCTTCAAACCATATCCTCATCATCATCATGTCGTGCCGCTAACACGGATATCCCTGACCCTCTCTCGCCACTTCTCCCAATAGTTCATCTCCTCTGGCAGATCTTCAGGGCTACATCCCGTATCCTCACATAGCTGCTGTATGTATGTTCGCGCTGGTCGTCCTGCTTTTGCACGGCCATATGTGGGGGTCCATAGGAGTACATCACTTATGAGCTCGTCCCTGCTTCTCCAGCAGTGTCCTGCGTGTCTGGTTTGTCTAATTTGGATAGTTTTTGTGATATGAGGCAGGTGGCCGTATAGTTGGTGCCTTGTTGGGTGTTGCCGCCAGGACTTGTTCAATATAGCTCGCAACATTCTTGTGTAATTGCCGTCCAGCTTCTTCTCCAGCAGTTTAGTTAGCATCAAAGTAGTGCATCCATACAGCAGTATCGATACGACCGCAGCCTGGAAGATACTGCGTTTCATTTCATCGGTCAGCTCAGAGTGGATAAATTATTTGTTTTTAGAATATTTACTGGAATTTATATATTATATTTTTACAGATGATTTTTAGATTTAGTTACTTGCAACGGTATGATTCTAATAAAACGACCGACTTGGTAATAAAATAATTCAACGAGTAGTGATATATAGAGTATCTCCTCCCCGATATTTCATCAGTTCGTTCTTTTCAAATCTGATGTATTTAGGACTTGAAACAAATTTAAGTATGATTTTTTTGCTCACTTTTTCCATGAAAGATTTCAATGATTATTTTTCTATTCTTTCTTCAACTTATATTTGAAAGGTAAGTAAAAAAATTTCACTATGGTGAAAATTCTCTACACTTAATGTTGTCTGCTAATTGAAAGCAGAGATCACGTGATCATCACAAAAGCAACTACATACACATCATTTATGATGTCCACCAATTTATTGAAGTGAATTATCCTAAAATAAAGATGCAATCAGCATGTGTCTGTGCGTTTTAGATTTCTAAATTATAAAATCAGTCCATTTCAGAATTGCATTTGTCTAGTATAAAACCTTCGTTAAAAACGACAAGCCATTACATGGACAAAAATATGTTTGCGTTTAGAGTAGTAGATATCGACGGAAAATCGAATCGGTGATCAGGGTTCAAATCCTGAATGAGGATATTTGCATTTCGCTTTGTGCTAATGCTCTTGGGAAAAGCAAGAATCTCTGTTTTCCCCAACCCAAGCTATTTGTAAATAGTATTTAAAATTGAACGATTTTTTTTTTACTCGGTGCTAATCAGAGGAGTTAGGTTAATGAGTTGGTTACATTTTAATGTCAGCATTTTGGTATGGAATTGTTTTGGTATATCTTGAATAGCTTTATAATATTGTGAGGAATGGCCAAATATTGGATAATTAAAATAGAATTGGATCTTTTTTTTTTTTTTTTGTAAATCATATAAGTAAAATGAACATTTAAAGATTTAATGGTGTAAACCAAATCGCATGAATGTTCCACTGAAGTACGTTTTAAAAACTGTTTAACGATATTTAAAATGCATTCATCGACCTTAATGCATTTGTAATTTTTTTTTTTGATTTTGAGTATTTTCCTGAAAACCCTAACGATAGCACAATCTACAATACGTTAGTCAACCATCACTGTCGTTCGCTTCCTATTACCCAGTTACTTGACAATTTCCACTGCCCGTCCGTTGAGCTGGTTTGCTTTTCATTTTAATACAAAAATATAGACATTCTGAATTGGCACCAAAGTGACAATGCCAAAAGGTTGGCGTTAAACATTCCTATTCTGTAGGGAAATAATACTTTGCGTATTTTGATTATCTGACGTTGCCTATTAAGTTTTTACTGTATCACTTAAAATATTAACTATTCAAAAAGATGAGAAAGCATCACACAAGAACTTTTTACAAACCATACTTGATTGGTGATCATTTACTGTAATATCTGCTTGTACTATGCAAACCATTTGTATAAAAGTTACATTTTGAATCTTAAAATCAAAGTGACAGACGATTATAAGCAAAATAGCCTTTTTTAAGTTAGTATCAAATAAGAAAAATAAATGCAAATATTAACTATTTTTAAAAGACCTGCCGAGAGAACAGATGTTGCAATGCAATCCAAAGTGATATTTTTAATGGTGTTAGTTTTATGTAAGCCCTCTAACGACAAAAAAATGTACTGGCTTTTCCACTAATCAAATTCAAACCTACAGCCATTGACAAACATGAGATGCGAAAAACATTAACTCAACTTGTTGTTTAAAATTCAGAATTCAAAAATAGAATGACTCAGAGGTGGGAAAAAATTTACTGTGCATATCTCAAGTTGTTCTCACATTGCGACCGTTATAAATATTCTTTACTTTCATTAATTATTTTCAAATACTTCAGTAAATATGATAAGGACTTTTAAAAGATTTAATATAAAAATATGAGCATTATTTCTCTAAATAAAACCAAAATCTGTTTAGATTTTGCTAGAAAATGAATGATCAAAATGAATTCTGCTGTTTATATGAAAGAAATAGTTTCTTATCAATTTACAGAGCTAGAATTTTTTTTTTCATTTCTGTGCGACGATCTGAAAAGCTTATTATTCTGAACAAATTTCTTTTAGTTCTGATAAATGATTAGATGTAATAATTGTCAGAAGCTTTTTTGGATTGTAAGAGAATATTATCAAATTTAATTTTCAGTAATGAATTTGTTTAAAAATACCTAGAAGAATACATAAATCTGAACACGTAGTATTAGATCTGGCTTGGTTTCAGACTTTAATACCATATCTGATCTTTATGCGTTATTTATAGTTGAAATTGACAAATATTTTTAATGTTCTGCTGTTTTTTTTTTAATTTCACTATTTTGTGAACATTTCCTTGTACATTTTGGTATCGGTTCAAATATCTAATGTGACTAAATTTTACACAATTACAAGTATTCAGACATGGGAAGTGCAATGACAACATCAATTTTAAACTGCCCAAAATTTATCAGCTTTTAATTCACCGCAACTAATCCTCTCAAGTGATAATTTTAACGCATGCACATTGGGATGGATATCTAGATTGTTTTTTTTTTACCGTTTAAATAGTACATCAAAGTATATCAAGTCGTATCATGGAGTTCCCTGACTATATCTAGCCATAAGTCCCAAATAGTTCATTGCTCTCGACTGTTTCTTTAAACTGCATTCAGTATCCGCATTGAGCTGATATATTAATGTCTCTGCTAGTCGGTCAACATTGACAAGTTCTATTGTTGAAGTCCATCCGTAAACACTGCTTATGAGTTCGTCCTTACTTTCTTGTTAGTCTTACTTGGTTGGTTTCTGTGATAGGCCCTACAACTGTTGCTTTGTGGAATACTGCTTTCAGGTTTTGTTCAAAACAGCATATCGCATTCTTGAGTAGATTCCGCCTAGCTTTGTCTCCATGCGTTTCGTTTGCGTCCAGGTGATGTATACATATAGGAGGAGTGGCACAGCACCGATTTATACGAAATGTCATTTTATTTTAGCTGATAAATCACTTCCATTTGATCGATAACCAGTGAATAAAACTTCACGCCTTGTTAGATGTATCACTCTCAGAAGATGTCATATTGCTTAAGAGGAATGTGGAATGGTCAACTAATTACAGTGGCTTTGTATGAAGATTGTTCCTTCTTCTTGAAAACGC
Organism: Sepioteuthis lessoniana; assembly: GCA_963585895.1. Classification (NCBI taxonomy): domain Eukaryota; kingdom Metazoa; phylum Mollusca; class Cephalopoda; order Myopsida; family Loliginidae; genus Sepioteuthis; species Sepioteuthis lessoniana. The sequence goes on along the minus strand of OY757911.1, from coordinate 94,358,461 downwards.
ATAAACTCTTGTATTCGCTTTTACGTAGTTGGCCGTGTCTCTTCCTGCTTTTGCCCAGTCGGCTGGGGCTGTAGAATACACCGACTGCACTTCTACAGAGGGTTAAACCCCGCCCAAAAGAGTGTCCTGCATATGTCACTAAACAATCTGATGGTGAGGTTCCAGTAATGGTGGAGCTTTGAGAAATGTGGAGCACCCCTTCATTGCCATCGCTCCCAGTTCCACTCGGATAGGATCCTATCAATGGGTTAAATAGAACTAATATGAGCACTTATGCTAAAGTAAATTACTTGAAATTCAAGCGTTTTGATATTTAAACTTAAATTGAATTGTTTGATATGGAACCGTTTTTGTCATTGAAACTGTACTTACGCTGAACTGAATAGTTTGAATTAGAACTGTTTGACTAAACTGAATACCATGAAATAGAAATGTTTTTGACAAACTGTACTCATGATAAACTGAATTGTTTGAAATAGAACTGATTATTCGTATAAAATTGGATTTGGCATTAAATGACACACAAAGGTTGATATGCCATAAACCCAAACAACCAACCCTTGCAGCTTTTTCCAAGCTATCCAGCTCGGATTGGGAGGGTGTTTTAGCGTGATGCCATAGATCATACGTTATCGATTTTGGATAAGCGATTATTTATTCAGTTTAACAATGACGTAAAATACTTTCAGTTTTATTATTATTATTATTATAAACTGATCTGTAGAAATTTTGCGGAATTAGACTTCAATGCTGCTGTTATATTTTTCCTGTATGAATCATTTTTTTATGTTGAAGCAAGACACATATAAAAACGAGGAAGCCTCTTGAACAATCAACAACCATCTAACATGCGCGTGGGTTAAAATACGAAAAGAGAATCCCTTGCATTAAAGCCATTCAATGCAACTGTGGCTCTGCAAGCTGAATCAGTGAGGAAATGTCGGAAAGTCGCTCTGAATCTGTGCAATCCCTTACTAACCTAGATTTATTAACGCACACACTGATCTTTCGGAGGCAGTAGTAATCCTTTGTGTATTTACAAAGAGAAATGAACAGTAATTGAAATACTGCCATTGATTATATTTCAGCGAATTTTCCATCGTTCAAAGTAACTTAGATATTCTTCTTGATATGGTAAAAAGTCGAGCATTCGTATTTCGTTTCATGCCTTCTACATTCTCAAAGCTTCCTGCTGAGATAAATCAGAAAAAAAGAATTGTACAGGAAATGATCTGGTGAGTGTGGAGAGTGGTGCCCTTAAAAATCCAGTTTCGCTTAAAATTTCATGTTGAAAAAGTGACAAGATTTGGGACTGGCTGGTCAAGCCAAAGATTTCACTGTATTCTCTCTCTCTCTCTCTAATATATATATATATATATATATATATATATATATATATTTGTATAATTCTCATGCTTCAGTCCCACTTATGCCAGTGACGAAACGGAATTCACCACCTTCTATAATAAGCAATGTTACCTGGTTCCACTCATTCACAAACACAATGGTCTGATCATATATGCGAAGGCGAAAATAAATTATTTTTACACAACTCACCAAATATAAATGATAACTATCTTGCAGATTTTTTTTCTAGAGAGCAAGCCTGTATGTCTAAACCCTAAATTTTCATAAGGGATAGAAAAGAAATATGGGTTTACACCAACTCAAATAACTTTGGAGCACAGTTGGATTACATATTTTTTAAACGATTAGATGAACAGCTCTTTGAACTTTGAAACATATTCTGCCGGTCATAATTTCATCTCAACCAAGAATTACCTGAATATACTTGTTTCTTTCTTATTTCTGCATAAAGTCTTACGATATGACTAGTCCTCACAAGCCAATAGTGATAAAAAGAATCAATATACAGTAATTTTTATAGACAAGTTAGATACTTTTCAGTTGATATCCGAAAAACATATACGAAATACGAATATAAGAACGTTGTTACCACTCATTTAGTAGCTGCAAACACGTTGATACCAACCAAGCCAAGAGATAAATGCTGAGTTCCCCGAGAGTCAACAGGAGGTTGAGAAAACACGATAGCATAAACATCCTGACTAATCTTAAAGAAACCCAACAAAAGCCAATGCGAAGAAAGTTAAGAAAAAAACAGAGAGAACTGATACACACCAGAAAGAACAACTACAAAACATCCAAGGACAATTCAATAAAACCAGAAACTCTGGAGAAGATAGACAAACGTAATTCGTATGGCATAAATTAAAGGAAGTTAGTGGAAGGAAACGCACCTCAAGAGCATAAATAAAAGCTGCCAGCTAAAAAGCCAGTCTTCTGAAGTGGAGAGAAGATTTCAAGAATCTGCATTGAAACTTTCTTGAAATCACTGATAATTTTGATAAAAAGAATTCATAGCACACTATACATTAAATTAGGTCCGTTTACGGAGGAAGAACTTGACATAGTGCCGACAAGAAATTAAAAGCAGAAAATGTACAGGTGTCGACGAAATACTTCCTAAATTATGGAACAGAAGAAAAATATACGACATACATCTTCGATCATACAACTTTATGTAAACAAAATATTTGAGAAAAGAAGAAAAGGCTGCATCCTCCCTTTCCCATAAAAGGTGAGCTTGGAATCAGTAAGAACTAGAGAGGAAACATTTCTTACTGCTATAGCTGCTGAGGTTTTTAACGCCATTCTTCTCAATCACATTAGAATTTAAATCGGGAAATTCTTATGACGAATCCAAAAAAAAAAAAAAATGGAAAAATCCATGAATAACTTCACAAATTCTGATTATCCGTGAAATTATCAAAGGAATTGGGGAAAAATCTTGAGGCAGCACAATTCATCATAGAACAATTACTGCTATAATAATTCATAAAAATAACACGAAAGCAATGGTTTGCTCGCCCAACGGTCTCACCGACATTGTTAATGTGTTTAAGTAGTTATATTAGTACCATATCTGTTTGTAATCTTGTCTACATTACGTACTACGAACGTCAATAGATGTAACAAGAGAAAACGGTATTAGATTTTTTTTAAATACAAGCAGCCGCCAATATCTCGCAGAAACTGACAAATAGGAATTACGCAGACGATCTGGCGCTTCTCGCACATACATTTGTCCAAGTTAAATCCATGCTGCACCGTTCGAAGCAAAACGCATTGGTCACCAGGTAAATGCAGATAAGACGATAGATGAGAATTAATTTTTGTATTTATTGCGCACTTTTTGTCCTCATCTTAGTAGTTTTTGTGTGTTGTTTCTTCTTCACTACGTTTCGGCCAAATTTCATCTCTGGCCTTCTTCAGGTGATTTAACCGCGACCTCGGATAGGAATGCTGAGTCTTGTAACCGTGTCCCCAGTAATTACTGCCTTCCATTGTTGTTGTCTATCGAACCACGTTTTAGACCAAGTAAACCTCTGGCCGGCTTGGGTAGGAATTGAAACCGCTATCTTCTGACTATGCTCACCTGGAACCGTAGAGACTCAACGCCTCTATCTGCTGCGCCACGGGCCCCGCAAAGTCCGCAATAAATAAAAAAAATTAATTCTCAGATTAAGAAACCTCATCTCAAAATGATTCCAATTAAAGACAAAGACGATATGTGTTTAGGATAAGATTGAGGCATTTCCACTACAAGCATATGAAATTAGACAATTTCACATACCTTGGAAATAATATCTCACCTATTGAAAGTCAAGTCAACATATGCATAGAAAGGGCACAGACTGCCATTAATAGGCTATTGATCATATAGAAATTTTATTTCACTAAGATAAAATGTGATTTCATTCAAGCTGTGGCTGTATCGATACGACTCTATGGATGCACTACCTGGACAAAATACTCCGAGAAAACCCAAGATGGTAGCTATACAATAATGCTACCTACTGATTTGAATAAATCCTGGAAGCAGCGGTTGTACGGCCACTGGCCTCAAATCACACTAACTATCCAAGGTTTGGTTTCTTTGTTTAATGGCATATCAACCTTTGTAGGTTATTCAATGCCATTCTCCTAGAAGAACAGTAGTGGTACTATTTAACCCATAGCTGGGAGGATAAGGAGATTCATACCTTTCCCAAGGGTATTTGCCCGAAAGTGAACGTAATAGCGTGACTAGAGTACGAACTCGCGTACTACGATTCCGCAGTCCATCGCTGTTACGCCACGAGGACACCCCCACTAACTATCCAAGTTAGATGAAGACTTGCAGGAAATTACAAGAGGATCAATGATAAACTCTTAAGCACAGTTCTCTAATGATTTCCTTCATGGGCGCACACTTGTGTAGGCTGACTTGTATAGACTTTAATTTGTTACTTACGGACAGAAGACACATTCTAGAGTAAATATAAAGTACGATAGATGATAATGATGAATGGCACGATTCAAAGATTCAGTTTTATTTGCATTGCTGTTGCATCGTATACAACTTTAAGTTTGAATTTTTATTGTCAATACTTTTGAGGCCACCGCCAAGGAAATTTTTATATTGCAAAGTAACTGCATTCTAGCAAATAATTAAAACTAGAATAGGATTATTCAATTAATCATACCGCTTATATAATACTTTTATTTCGATATCTGATTAAACACGAATGATAAATTTTTGCAATATTTCCTTTTTGTATTTTGCCATTTCTTATTACTGACATGCAATTTGTATTCACATGCAGTTTCAGTGCGTTATCTTGACACGTATTCAATTTCCCATAAACATAAGAAAATTTCAGCAGCGTAAGAAAGTGAAATGTAAAATTACTTCTGTTAATATAAAACTGTTTTATAAATCAAAATATACAGCATGATGATTTAGCGTTATAGGAAATTAAATTAGCGACCCAACTTTAAATCATGTATAAGAATGCAATCATTTCACTTCGTATTAATGCCCTTGGACAAAGCATGAAGAATTGATCTCTTCAAATTGGGATATTTAGCCTTGCATGTAACTTGCTTATGGAGAAGTTAAACTGAATTCCAAGAAGTTTTACTCCGCTTAAAACTGAACATTGTTTCGTACTGTGATCAAGATAGAACGCTTTGGGGAAATGTAATCATCTAAATATGGAGTTAGTTACGAATATCTAACTTATTGAGATCCACGATACACATGTTTGCAAAGAAACACACGGTTTATTCGTAAGGCTCTCAGCAGCACCATGTGTTCTATTTCCAGGTTCCTAAAACCTAGACGTGTTTCGGAAATCATTTTGTGTATTTGGATTCAACTTAATGCTTTCTGTGTTGTTTGAAGGTATTTATAGAAAACATTTCCTCCGCCTCTGAGAAAAGCCATCTACCGCAGGTTCAACAAATGACAAACAGGATGCTTAGGTTTTTGCTGAAGAAAACCAAACGCTTCGAGTTTTTTTTTTTACCTATGCAATTCACAAAGATCATAAATTACCCCTGGACTGTTGGGAAAAATTGCTCTTTATATTGTAATTCTTGTATAGAAATACTGATTCATTGGGAAGATTATAATGGGCTTATCTAGTTACAGCAATTGGTCATTTAAAAATTCCAGTAAAATTTATTTCTTGACAAAATCGTATCGTGAGTGTAGTTTTTTTTTTTTTCTTTTTTCAAATAAATTTTCAAAACTGTCAGTATCTAGCAAATGTGTTGTTGGTATTTAAACAAATAATGCAATCTTACCTCATTATTATGAGAGTTAAAATAATATTGTAATTCCTACATTCAATAATGCTTTGTGATTCTGAATGGTAAATTTTTAAGGTGTAAAAGTTTTTAATAGAGTAAAAGTGTGAAATATTTTTTATATACTTTTCTTGCCCAGTCGGCTGGGGCTATAGAATACACTGATTTCACCCCTGCAGAGGGGTAAGACCCCTCCCCAATGAGTATCCTGGATATGACACTAAACAATCTGATGGTGAGGTTCCGATGATGTTGAGGCTTTGGGGAAGACGGAGCACCCCTTCATTGCCATTGCTCTCAGGTCCACTCTGGCCCAGCGTGGTAGCACCTAGGGGTTAAATAGAACTAACGGCATACTTATGCTAAACAGAAACCGTACTTACATTTAGACAGCGTGCTTATGCTAAATTGAATAGCTTAAAATAAAACTATTTTTGACATTGAAACTATTTACACTAAACTGAATTGTTTATCATAGAACTGTTTTGACATTTAACTATGTGTAAACTGAATAGCTAGAAATAGAAATGTTTTTCACAATTAAACTGTGTACTAATGCTCAACTGAATTGTTTGAAATAGAACTGATTATTTACATAAAAATGGATTTGGCGTTAAATAACCTACAAAGGTTGGTATGCCTTAAAACTGAACCAACACATATACTCTTCAGAATCAGAGACTGTCAGGGCAAAATAGAACTGGCATTTGGAAAACTTACCAAATCCCTAAATTAGGTAAGTTGGTTGAGTTTTATGGAATATCAACCATTGTAGGATATTAAACGCCAAATCCATTTTTATACAAATAATTCTATTTCAAATAATTCAGTCTAGCATGATTACACAGTTTAATTGTCAAAAAACATTTCTATTTCGAACTATTCAGTTTAGCGTACGTACAGATTTTGTTGACACAGTTTAGACGTCAAAACATTTCCTTTTCGAACAATCCAGCTTAGCTCAAGCACGCTAATTAAATGTCAAAACAGTTCTACTTCAAACAGTTCAGTTCAGTTTAGTATAGATACGCAGTTTTAATGCAAAAATCAATATTGTGAAGGAAGCCCGGTTTAGTTATATTTAACCCACTGATAGGACCCTTATCAGGTGGTACCATTCTGGGTAACAGTGGACCTTGGAAGGATGACAATAAAGGGGTACTCCGCATTCCCCAAAGCTCCAGCATTACTGGAACCTCACCATCAAATTGTTTAGTATCATATCCAGGACACTCATTGCGGTGGGCGGGGGTCATACCCGTCTGCAGAGAAGCAGTCGATATATTCTATGCCCCCAGCCGACTGGGCAAAAATCCCTAAATTAGTTTGGTTTCTAAACAATATCCATTATAGCACCTGAAACTGAGTACAATATTTCAAAAATTCCCTATTTATTATACATATGAGAAGCTCATTCTATAGAGAAATACTTCTAAAGATACTTTTGAAAAAGTACTGATATCAGTGTTGATATCAGATTTATTTTATCAGTGCATATTGAATTGCGTGTGGTGCATATGAGCTGAGGGATTCTAACCATTTCATATTTTAGTGTAAACTGAGCCTCAAAGACTCTGTCCTGATAGCTGAATACTATTGAAGAAAACTAAAATATAAATGATCTTAATAACAGCTAGATTTAACAGATTTAGAGTGGTGACTTTTCCTTTGAAATATATCCAGAAAAAAAGATTACCATCACGTATTTGTTTTAACCGCAAGAAAGTTGAAGATAATGATCACGAGAATTCAGAATCGTGGCCGAGATTTCCAATAATAAAAATACGCACAAATGCTCATCATTTCATGGATTTAAAAATGAAAAATAAGATTTAAATTACTAAATTATTATTATACTTTTTGAAGTCTTTATTTATCTATATTATCGTACGCGATTTTTTTCTGAGTCACTTGACAAAACTTTCGGGTTATTTTGTTTTGAGGAGACACAGCAGCTTTCTGATTATTATTTTACAAATTAAGAGTTTCTCTCAAAGGAAAAACAAAATATCGCTAACGATTATTACAAGCAAAAAGGCCAGCGAGAATTTTTACTTATCTTCTGCCGGTATATTCTCAAGGATATCTTTAAATGGATTCAAATAATCTGAAAATTCTGTACAATATACATTAGCAGCGATTCAATGAGCGCTTTTCGGTACCAGACTTAATTGAATATATACAAATTTATTCAGATTGGTGCCTAATTCTAGTAGTTATTACATGATTGGTTAGCGGTAAGTGGCAATTCTTCTGTTGAGGAAGGTAATGAAGGACATGGGAATAATCGTATATATATATATGTATGTACACCCCCCCGCCCTGGTAGGATAAGACACAGGTCAATTTTTTAAGCAGAGTTTAACAGGTTTGAACTCAGTTTTCCTTCTCCTAGACTAGCTGCCTCACCAAAGCTGAAGAACCTAATCTGCCCTACTATATATCAACAGCTGGAGGGAGAATAACTGAATTCATATCTTTCCCAAGGTTATTAGTGATATGCGAAATGCAATCTGTCTCGTCGAGGATTTGAACTTGTGTCGTCGTGTCCATTTCCTACGACGATAACTATTATACCACGGGCAACACGGGAATAATCGTAGATAGTGATTAAACATCAGCAAATGATTGTGACCTTCAAATTTCCGTACGAAGATTTAGTTTCGAATTATTTCTATGCTGAACGAAATTCATTGATTGGAACTCGTCGAAATATTTTAAATCCATAATGACGTAAACGACGCTTGACATAAGTCATCCATATGCATAATAAAACGAGTTGTATTTATGTCCTCTTTTGTCACAGGGAAGGCCTGGATAGAAAAGAAAAGTCTCGCCTTATTTACTTAACAAGCCTGATAATTTCATAAATATGTAATGTCTATCCTCTCCTTGATTATGCTCAATCTGTGTTACTAGACTAACCTAAGCCGAGAAAAAGAAAATATAGCAATGCTATGATGTACTGGAGAGCGAGTTAATTTAGCAGATTGTTTTTACAGTGTAGTAAGTTCGATATAGCCATTCACCAAAATGCTCTTGAGATCCTTCAACAGGACAAACAATGGCTAACAAATGTTTTATTTCCAATACATGCTTAATAGGTAATATACATGGGATTTTTTGATCAGTTGTCGCCATGTTAGACATTGTTTCTTTTTATATAAAAGGAATGGAAAGGATTCTGCCCAGTTGTTCCTTTTCAAGAGTGACTACATGAGTAGCGCATTTACAACTAAACCAGGTTACAGAATAAGACTTTTTTGATTGCATATTTTATACTTCATTCTTTTTAGATGAAGAAGTGTCTATAGTTATTGGTACGGATGATTAAAAAAGAAGGAATTTGAAACAAAACTTGCCGAAAGCTTTTCCAGCAGAGTGTTTTAAGCAGTTTTAAAGTAAACTATACTATACTTTCGGCTTGGATTGGTGTCTTTTTTCAACAGCTTTTCAACATTCATAGGTTATTTAATGCTAAAGCCATCCTTTGAGAAGAGTGATTGTGGAACTATTTACTCCATAGCTACAAGATAAATGTGTTCAAACCTTTCTCAATTGTATTTGTCCGAAATTGAATGTAATTGGATGACTGGATTTCGAACACTCTAAATACGATGTCACAGTTCAAAACTTAACCGTACTTAAGATACGAATCATAAAACCTATAATTATGTGATTTTATTTCAATCAAATAATCATGTTTATTTGTTGAAGTGAGGAAATGGTTTCAATTATGAAAATTAATCATTTGAAGATAGGTGACCTCATTAGTTGCCACAGTTTTCCATTGTGAGTTTGATATGCCTATATAAGAAATGGTGAAGAATTATATTACGTGTTTCATAGTTATCTTTGAAAGTAAATGAGGAGGAAAATCCAAAAATATAGAGAAAAATGACATGGTAATCCAAGCAGAAAGAGATTTGTCCGAAACAAAGTCGACGCTAGAACGTTTCGGTTCTAATGAACCATCATCATGACTGTAATGGATGATATTAGTGATGTTAAATTAACGATGGATGTTTAAAAAAAACATAATTGATTTTATATTGTTATCTTTACATCTAGAATTTGGATCATTAAAAATATGTTTTGCGTGAGCCTCGATTCGAGCAGAACGTCATTATCTTTTAAATAATGCATATCCTCGATATACTGGTAACTATGAAATTATATATATAATTTTCAAAATCATAATTAATTTGAAAATCAGGCTTGTTCAATAGACTATAGCATTTTAAGAATATTTTTTATAGGAATATCAATATGATACACGGTTTTTTCTTGGTTATTGTTGCATTCATAAACTCGCAAAAATAATGAGAACGTTGATAAATATTTACGTTGTCTCATTTTATAAGTTTAAAACATCTACCTCTTTCGATAAACATATAGTTTTTGTAAACCGAACTCAGTACATATACATGCTGCCTATATTAGCAGATATAATAATTTATTATGATTTGTTAATTTGAACTTGTGATGTCGATCCAATATAGGGGATTATATGCATTTCACTACCAGGATCATGTACTGAGTTCAGGTCCTCTAAGTAAAGGGCATTTTTTACCACTCTCATTGTCCTATATAAAATTTGGGGGCCTTAGTATTATTACGTAGTACTTGAACACCTTTTGGAAATCTTTGATCAACTCTATTCAGAGACTATCGAGTAGATTATCGAAGCATAAGCCATGTTTTGACTAGCACCTCGTTCTCCAGATTTGCTCACTATTAGGATTTGTTTGGTTTCTTTAAGGGCATATAAAAACCTCGTGGGTCATTTAATGCTGAAACTTGATTCATTTCTTAATGTTTGATCACAATCGACCATTTCCGATCTTCTATTGCAATCATTTTTAGCAACAAATTTGTGCATAATAATCTATTTACATGCATCTATATGATATTGGGACTGTAGAATACACCGACTGCTTCTCTGAAGAGGGGTAAAATTCCCCCAACGTGTGTCCTGAATATGGCACTAAACAATCTGATGGTGAGCTTCTAGTAATGTTGGCACTTTGTGGAATGCAGGGTACCCCTTCATTGCCATCCCTTCCAGGTCCACCCTGGCCCGAAGTGGTAGCACGTAATATGGTCCTGTCTATGGATTAAATAGAACTTAACTGTGTACTTATGCTAAACAGGATTTTGAATTTGAAGTGTTTTTGACACTGTACTTACGCTAAACTGAATTGTTTGAAGTAGAACTGTTTTAATATTTAACAGTGTGAACAAAAACTATATTTATACTAAATGAATTGTTTGAATTAGAATTTAACTAAACTGAATCGCTTGAAATAGAAATTTTTTTGAGAATTAAACTGTGTGCTAAAACTGAATTGACAAAGAACTCTTTATTTGTATAAAAATGGATTTGGCATTAATAACCAACAAAGGTTGATATGCCATAAAACCCAAACAAACAAACAAACTGATAATTTACCCACAATCATACTGCCTCAATCATTTATAACCATTCATTTTGCACACTCACCTTTTCAAGTATTTCTATTCAATACTAATAACGTTTAATTCAATCTATTGAACCGATAGATTGACTTTTAACCAGTATTATCACTCAGGATCAGAGTGAGCCTGTGAGTATCTGTCGTTATGGATTACTCACATTCCTAGAGTTCTAGAACTGAGGCCTTACCACCATATAGAGGAAATGCTTTTAGCGGAATCTTACAACTTATCAACGTTGGGCATTCGACGTATTCTTAGTCTTGTCGATCTCTGCGATGATTTTTTCACTAGTAATAGTGACCTTTCAAGTCATTTCCACATCACTCACTCTTCAGAGTAGAGACAAAGTTATTTTTCAGAAGCGAATTATTACTTAGTCGTTGGTTTAACGCGGTAATGATTCTGAATGTTTAAAAATTATGGGTATTTTAAATCTAAACTTAAAGGGAGAAAAACAAAATTTCGATTTTTTTTTTTGGCAAAAAAATAATACTCATCCTATATGTTATGTTTAACAGACAGTAAGAAATTGTGGGAAGACTCCGAGATGTAATGGTTAACGTCCTGGAAAAAGATATAATAGTAAACAAGTTAGAACTTCAGTGACGCTATTACGTTGGTCTTTGGGCTAATACCCTGAGAAAAGTATAAACACCCTTGTTAATACGTACCACTGCCGCTCTTTCACAAGGAAGGCTCGAGCAATAAATATCCCACGAAATTTCATATTCCATTAAACAAGGTAACCAAACAAAACCAGATAAACAATTGTGAATACTGTCCAATCGGCTGGGGCTGCAGAATACACCGACTTCATCTCTGCAGAAGGGTAGATCCCGCCCCAACGAGTGTCCTAGATATGTCTCTAAAAATCTGATGGTGAGGTACCTGTAATGCTGGAGCATTGGGGAATGGAGAGTACCCCTTCATTGCCATCGCTCCTCGGTCCACACTGGCGAGGAGTGTTAGCATCAAATAGTGTCCTCTCTATGGGTCAAGTAGAATTAACTTGAGTAATTATGCTAAACTGAATAGTTTGAAATAAAACCGTTTTGTCATTTATCTGGGTGTAAACAAAAACTATACTTTTACAAAACTGAATTATAGAATTAGAAATGTTTGACTTAACTGAATAGCTTGAAATAGAAAGGTTTATGAGAATTAGACTGTGTACTTATGCTAGATTGAATTGTTTGAAATGGAACTGCTTTTGTATGAAAATGGATTCGGCATCAAATAACCTACGAAGATTGATATATCATGAAATATAAACAAACAATTATTCATAGCTAAAAAAATATATTTTAGGAAAATTTTTTTCTTCTGGAAAAGATTTGTTCAAATATTGTAAACAACTAATTATCTGCAATATTGTGTGCGTGATTTTTGGACTGTCGTTTTCATCTTTATTGCTCTTAGTTGAAAGAAAACATTTCGGCCGCTTTATCCTCTGGCCTTTCTCAGGTGTCCCTTGTCTCAACTAACAATAATAAAGTTATTGACGACAGTCCCAAAAATCCAATACAAAATATTGCACGTAAAGCTTCAAAAATTCCAATTGATAATACTAAATATTTGATATGATAATAAACAGTAATTTGATTGCAGTATTGAGAATGTCATACTTTGGTTTCGTTATATTTGATCAATATCAGCATTCGTTTTTTGAAGACATTTTGTTTATCAGGAACATCAGTTTTTTTAATCAGACAGTTAAGTGAAGATAAACACTTTAACAAAAAATGTTTAAGAAGAAAAATATTAAAGAATTTCTTCTTGTTGATATTGTCTTTTTAAAACATAAAAATATAAGCGCAACTTATATATAAAAAAAAAAGAATCTTAAGGCAATCCAAAGATAATTGCAATATTTCTTCGTAAACAGGGACATCATGACATATACACATTATATCAAAAGCTACTGATTAATATCTATCTCTCTCTCATATATATATATATATATATATATATATATATATATATATAAATGCAATGGAACCTTGAAAATACTTCCAAAAGAAGATCATACTCTTTGGTTTTGGTATTACATTACCGACGAATGTGTACATGTCATTAAAAAATCAAAACGGCGATTATATGCTTTGTCAATGAAGGAAATAGTGACATCATTGTTTGTCGTGTAAAAAAAATAACGATAAAAAACACTCAATTCCAATTCACTATTCTACATGCACCATTAGCAGAAGAACTCAATGTTGCTTAGTACAAAAGACATAATTTTCTAGAATATATTTAAGCAAAAAACACAGATATAAAAAGAAAGGAAATAAAATGAGTTTTTCTTTAAATATAGTCTGCCTGGTTAATTTTAATCCAAAAAGTACCAGTCACCCATTCGTTTACAATAGAAAGTGAGTGATCCTTATTTGATTTCTGAATATATAAGAGCCTTCAGCAGAAAGTTAAAATACTCCCTGAGGTCAAGTCAAGAGAAATCCCTATATAAGCTTTCCAAGGGTTGTAATTATTTTATGTAGTTGGGATTAATTTTCCTACGAAAGGTCTTAGGTAATCTCATGTGAGTGTGTTATTCCTGTGAATAATAATTTTCGTTGCTTTTTAGACTTTTTCGATACTTTTCTGTTCAATTATAAGCCAAAATGTTCTGAGAGCTGGTATGGAGGTTCCGTTCCTCTACAATTCCCCAATCACTTACCTCTCAAACTCTCCTTACGACAAATAAAAATCTCTCAGTTTCATTAATAACCTTGTACCATAACGGTACCAAATAGATGTTGTAGAGTTACACATAAAATCTATGGTTGTCCTACCACGTGCTCGAACGGATTTATGTTTTTGTTAGTACATCTTAAGTAGTTGTCAGACCCTGTTGTAACCTCATCGTGGGAAAAGTTGACGAACACACGAAACTCTGTCTTAGTTCAGTAACACAAAAGAGAGAGAATATGAAAGTTGATTCTACCGAGTTAGGTGGACAAAGAAATAACATATCATGAAGAGAACGAGAACAGAGACCGACTTTGAGTAAAGAACTTGGTGGTAATATTTTTTTTAACTATGGGTAAAATAGACTTGTTTAAAAACTATTCACATTCAACAGGTCCGTGTCAAACAAAAAAACTCAAGGAACATCAGAGAAATGTCACCATAAATGTACAACGAACACGATTCCCTAACTTCTAAGCATAACATAACTCTTGACAAGTTGACATACCATTAAGATAAACCAACTAACAAATTCTATTAATTAGTACCCTGTCCACGATTGAAAAAATGCAGTTTTTTTTTCTTTTTATCACAACACTGATATAGTTAATTCAATTTACTGTTTCAAGAATTGCCTAAACTTAATTGAATAGCTATTTCAGTGTTTTAACTAATTAAGTATATTTATCATTTTAATTCTGCTCAGTTATTTACGCCTTGCAAAAACACAACTTATTTATTGATCACCATCTCTAAGCAAGGCCAATTTTCCATACGTAGAAAGGAGGCTAATGAGATGGACTTGGGTATTGCAGTAGGCTAGTTCGAACTCCATTCAGGCAATTAGTTTTACTTTCATACCTTTGGGAAAGATGTGGACCCCCTTACCCCAACCAGCTGTTGGTTAAATTGCACCACTACTGACCTTCTTCAATAAATTCTTTGGCACTAAATAACACATGAATGTTTACATGTCATTAAATACTACTCTTTTGTCCATTAAGCACATAAAATAATAAATATATTTTACCGTAACTAAGCAAAAATTATAAACAGCAGCGAATTTGCGTCAACGTGATCGTGTGAAAACGTTTTTATTTGGGAGAATAAAGTAATTTCTGATCAAATTTACACTATAACTATTGCGTGGCTTCTGTAATTGTGCTAAACTAGATCCTTTTAATTTCTAAAAAAACATAACTATAAAAAGCTAATATCAGAGAGCTTATCTATTTATTCGCCATTAAATTCTATAAAAGTATGTGCCATCCTTTTTAGCAACTACTTCATGAAATCGATTTTAGTCAAAAAAATTGCCTGATCCATTTTATTGTCAATTTTCAAATTGAAAAATTGATGAAGGTGGTTCTTGTAATATAGTTGCTAAGGAGTTTGGGGACGACATTTTTGTAAACAAGTTTGAACTCCAGTCGGGAGATAATGTTCTCTTAGGGATGGATATCCTTATAAAAAGAGGGAACTCGTTTATTTTTAGCTATGGCTTAGTAAGTATACTAAAGTCCATCTACAAGGAGGGCTTTGGTATTAATAACCAACGAAATTTTGTGCGTCATTAAATAAAGAATTTAAATTCTTAAGCAACTTTACGACAGCTGCACTTTAACGATTAGCTTGTGTTTTGGGCTCGTGACGTTTTGTTTCGTGATCGATCAAAAATAGCAAATATTTTTAGGTCGATATAATTTGCATGACATAATTTCTAGTTTACTCAACTTCCACAAAAATGTTTCGACCCTATCGGCTGAGGGGGATAGGATATGCTGACTCCATCGCTGCATAGGTTTAAGACCCCCTTTAATACGTGGCCTGGGGAGGTCACAAACCGTCAGGTGGTGAGGTTTCAGTTCTGGAGCTTTGGAGGATGTGGACATGCCATTCTTTGACATTACTGTCAGGTCCTCTCTGATACGGAGTAGTAATACCCTTTTAGGGTATCATCTATTGTTCAAACAGAACAATTGAATCTTCATCTTTGCTTCAAAATATTTAACTGCGCAAACGAATTAATATTAAATAGAATTATTGGTGTCGTGTGACAATACTTGAAATCATGTAACGTTAGTATACCGGCGCTTGAAGTATACAAAAATCCTATGGTACGTGCAAAATGTTTGGATACTTAAACTTTGACCATACCATAGGATTTTTAGATACTTCAAGAGCTGGTATGATGAGAACAAAGTACGTACTCTAAACAATATCATCAAATTGAGGGATAAAATTCGTACGCACAAGCATGCTGGAAACTTTATTGAATCGTGTCACTGTATGCAAAACAATAAATGAGAAGAAATCAAACTGCAAACAAATGAACTCTGGTACATTTAAAGATGTTAAAAACAATTTGCTTATATATATATATATATATATATATATATATATAGCGACCGTAGTCGAGGGCGACCAGATGGCACCTTTTTTCAATACCTACTACACCGAGGTATAGGGGAGGGCGCCATTCCTTTGGCATCAATTACCAAGAAGATTTGAAATTCCATAAAACTAAACAATATTAAACGAAAAAAATCTGCTGATGTTGTTTTATTCATTCAAAGAGTTTTGTTTGCTTACAATCGTACATCTCTGCCATATCGATCTATATTATGAATAGCTAATTAATGACGAACATCAACCGTTCTTTAATTTTCATAATCCTTTAATAACATTGTTAAAAGTTCTCACATTGCAGAGGACCAATTATGGAAACGGCTTTTGTCTTGTTCAAAAACTTCAATTTTCGGAAATTACACAAATGATACATAATCAATTTCTCTTCGTTTGACTAACAATCTCTGAGTGAATATTATATATATTTTTCATGGGCTATAAGATACGACACTATATACTGTTTTTTCTTAATCATGTAAGGTTTGGTTTCTTTGTTTAATGGCATATCAACCTTTTTAAGTTATTTAATGCCAAAGCCATTCTCACAGAAGAAGAATAGTGGTACTATTTATTCCATAGCTGGGAGGATAAGGGGGTTCATACCTTTCTCAAGGGTATTTGCCCGAAAGTGAACGTAGTAGCGCGACTGGAGTACGAACTCGCTTACTACGATTCCCCAGTCCATCACTTTAACCATTACACCACGAGGACACCCCCCTTAATCATGTAATTATGGTTTTTAAAACATATTCATTCTCAAGCGTCCTTTTTCATTTTTTTTTCTTTTAGAAATAAGATTATTTTACAATGATTTAAAATGCTTACTTCATTATTACATGGAATACTTAATAAATATATTTATTTATAGATACAAATTCACAAGAAATTTCACTGAATTAAAAACTTATGTTTTCCAAGAAAATCAGGTGAGCATTTACATCATACATTCAAATTAGTTTCGAATTAATCTTTCGTGGTTGACTATTTCTAATACGTGAAAAGATTTTTAGACAATAATATTTCAATTTCTATAAATAGGACCAACCTTACGATTTAAAAACGTTTTTTCTCTTGATCTGATATCTAGTATCCTAATGTTTTTGAAAACTAATGCTTTTAATACGTCAAACTCTCAAGAGGTCTGTTATGCCAATAATTTAAGGTTTATGGCATCAAGTTTCCTATACGTTCATATTTATATTTTTGTGCCGTTCTTTTTTAAGATTTTCTTCGCACACTATGCTTTCGAATACGAATACTATGTTTTAAAAAAAGATAGCTCTCACATGTAGATAATACCTTCAGAGGTACTACCACCCCAGATCAGCGCATACCTGGGAATAATTACCATAAATTACGATCCACTCTTTCCATCATTGCCAGTTCTGTCTTATACTAAAGACACTACCGTTGAAACAGTATATTTTGTGCACCGCCGACAGAACTATGAAAACTGAATTAACATTCGAAGATGTTTCTGACGGATATTACTATCGGAGAAAAACCTCAGATTTACAAATATGCATTAATGTGTATAAACGCTTGGCGAATTTAAAACATTAATACTAACTAGTACGTAATGTAGTATTTGCATATTATCAAAATGTTGACACTGTAAAAAAACTGCGTGATAAACAGGCTTAAAATTCCTTTGCTCAATAAAATAATGTCAGTTCAAATTGCAATTGAATAATACGGAGTTTTCGTTCGCGGTGAACGTCGCATTCTAATCATCTAAATTATCAATATGCTGGAGATAGCACTAAACTATATATCATAATCTCTCACACCGTCTTAAACAGAAAAATCAATATAATTAGTGTGTGTTATTACACCGGAGCCCAACAATTTCATAAGATGTCTACGTAAATCTTCTAGAAATGTTCTCTTATGCAAAGTCTAGACTATTACAATTATAGATTCAAATATTCTAAATGTTATCTTCCCACAGGTGTTACAGAATAAGTTATAGTGATTGAATAATACAAATGTTACCTATTATTAGATTACAAGATTGTTTCGGAAAAGTCATAGATTTTTGTTCTAACCTAAATGATTGAATAACAGATTATTGCTGCTTTTGTAAAAGTACTCACTCTCTTTTACACCTATATTTTCCCTACTTTTTGGAAATACTTTGAAACTTACTTTTTGTAAAATACAATTTGTATTAATTTTGTCCAAAAGGCAATTAAAATGCCGAGAGAAATATCTCTTAATATACCCGTATGAATCTTTACACAAAATCAATTAATTTAAACATAGAAAGCGTTTATTTCTTGGGCAATCGGTTTTCTAATATACAATTTTCTATATGTGAGCGCGTGAATGTATTAACTAACTCAAGCGCATTTTCAGGATATGACAAAAGAGTTTAACTGGTTTGAATTCGCAGTTTTATTTCAAGACAGATTGCCTTACCAAGGTTAAACAGCCCAGTCTGCTCTATTTTTTACCCAGAGTAGTTCAGAATTTGAACTCAGCGTGTCCATTTCCTATATAGTTAAATGCGCCTGTGTATGCATATAATATATATATATATGTGTGTGTGTGTGTGTTTCCATGCTTGTATATGCAATAGTCGTTCAATAAATTAGTGTAAACTTTAAAATCATTCATATTTTTTCCATATATGTAAACTTGTCTTTATTTGAAATTGATTTGTTGCCAAGATTATTTCACTTATACAAAAAAGTTTACTTAGAGCCTAAAAAATGGTCGCAAATCAGTCTGAACAAAAGTCTGTCAGGAAATGTCTGGTGGCTGAGATATGCAAACTGTGGGGAATTTAAAGAGGGATGTGTAATGTGCACGGAGAAACACGTCTTAGTCAATAAAATGTTCAAAAGTTGGCTAAAAGGTGGGTTCCTCACAACCAGCTTGTGTTGAAAAGATAGTCCAGAAAATGGAGGTGCCCGTGGTGTAATGGTTATCGTCGCAGGAATTGGACACGGTGACACGAGTTCAAATCCTGGACGAGACTGATTGCATTTCACATTGCACTAATACCCTTGGGAAAGGTATGAAACCAATTATTCTCTCTCCAGCTATGGGTAAATAGTAGGACAGACTAGGTTTTTCAGCCTTGGTGAGGCAACTAGTCTAGGAGAAATAAAACTCTGAATTCAAACCTGTTAAACTCCACTTAAAAATTGACCTTGTGTCATGTCCTGTCCGAGCGGAGGGGTTGGTAAATAAGATAATGGAGATGAAATAACTCTTCACTATTGCTTTCTTTGAAGAAGTTGCAACTGTAAATAATACTTCCTTTCTTATTTATTGAACGACCTTCTTCTACCCCTGTGTATTCTTGTGATAAATCATTAAGATCCCTTTTGAATTATTTTTTAGTTCAGTTATAAAATGTGAATCATTGTGTTTGCTGTAGGTGAAAGCATATATTAAGTTCTATTAAACTAGTTTAGTTTGTCTCACTTGTGAATAACCAACGCGATTTGCATTTTTAATTCATCATAAAACAAAGCTCTTATGATATCAGTGGGGAAGTAAGAATAAATAGCTATCTGCAAATATATTTCTATTAAAAGGGATCAACACAAGAATTCAGTAATTAAATGTCTGTTATTATTTTTATTTCCAATATAGAAAAAGACCGATTAAAAGTAAAGTGATTAGATACCTACTTTAAAAAATCAGCTCAGTCAAAATGCACCCTCGTAGCTAAACATGCATCGACATGATCGATTAATAAACTGATAGATTAACGTAATCCCTAAAGGGTTTACACACTAATACTTTGTTAGTACAAACTAGACGGATAATCTTTTATGCAATCTGCATATATTTATAAGTTTACCTGAAGACAATATTTGCAAAGACTGAGTTATCCCTTAAGAGATCAGATAAAATCTAAAATGAATGAAAGCAAGTTTAATGTAGGCTTTCGGAAAATTGTTTACTCGATGTCAGGCTAAGTTGATCGGGTGATATAATAAACAGAATATTTTGGGGAGTGTCCCATGATCTAATGGTTAAAGCACGTTTGCGGAATCGTAGTGAGCAAGTTCGAACTCCAGTCGGGCTATTGCATTCACTTTCAGAT
Organism: Sepioteuthis lessoniana; assembly: GCA_963585895.1. Classification (NCBI taxonomy): domain Eukaryota; kingdom Metazoa; phylum Mollusca; class Cephalopoda; order Myopsida; family Loliginidae; genus Sepioteuthis; species Sepioteuthis lessoniana. Next base: position 94,338,165 of record OY757911.1, on the reverse strand, counting down.
AAATACCCTATGGAAGGTATAAACCCCTTATTCCCCCAGCTATGGGTTAATTAGGACCACTACAGTTCTTCTAGAAGGACAAATTTGAAATTAAATTACCAAATAAGGTTGATATACAATTAAACCACCAAACAAAACAAGAATGTTTTTCATTCAATTATCCAAATGGCTAATATTAAATAAATATATATTTTAACCCTTTGTAGATTAGAAATTACATGCTTATTTAACGCTCAAAGAAATTTCAAAGCAATTGATGATGTAGTATTTATCTAGTCCAGTTATCCAGTGGTTAGTATTCACCAATGGCCCGGGAGACCAAAGTTCAACCCCACGTCGAGTCATACCAAAGACTAAAAAAACGGTACTTGATGCCGCGTTAACACTCAGCATTATAAGTTATGGATCAAGGGTAAACAAGAGCAATCCAGGGAAAGCATCAACGTCATTCCCTACACCTCGGTGTAGTAGCTATTGAAAAGAGAGCTTTCGGGTTACTGTCCACTATGGTCACCAACATTACTACTTATTCGTCAAAACATGCAGTCTTTGTAATTCTTTCAAAATGAAATACAGATGAATGATATTCATCGCTCTTTACAGATATGCTCTTATTGTATTTACTCCAAAAACTACAACTCTATAGAACGTCAGTTGGAACGCAGTGTTTAACGAGTGTCAATTCAAATGATTCGGCGCTTCAATTTATGCAGAATATAACTATTTCACTCTTCATTGCTCTACGAATATCATTAGTGGCTGACCCTTACCAAACGATCTTGTTGAAATTGCGTTAATATTTTCACAAGAAATTACAAGTAAACATAGTCAAAACAGATAGATGAGACGCTTGTTGAGATTGTATTTATTTTCAATTATTAGCAAACTGATGGAAACATGTATTACTTCCTTACAATATTTTCTCTCTTTCTGAATCGATTTGAGTCTTGCTTGTAACAGCTATGTCACGATGGACATTGGCAGAACTATAAAACAGCCCATAGCGACAAAAAATATGCTTATTCGTCAGAAATGTGTGAATTCATAACGTGCATGATTTCAAATGAATAGTTTATGATTGGAAAATTAAATGCATTAATATTGAATTATTGCAATATTCACATGTATGAATTGGGATTTTTGCTTTTGGAAAATATTTTTTCAAAATCTGTCAACACTTACACGTTTAGTAAAAATAAAAGTAACATTCTAAATTTAAGCTTTTCACTGTTAGGGGCAAATTAGAAGTGTCTGCTTACGTTTTCATTAATGCATTTTGGGAGTAAAATGTCACAGGAAACAAATTTAACTACATGTGGCTCCCTGATCAGAGGCAATGGTGATGCTTTTTTTTCTACTGAAAGATATTATCTAAACAAACGTATGTAGATATAATAATAATCGCATTTTGTTATAGCTACTTGCTTCAGCTGGGGTTTAAAAAGACGACTTAAATTTGATATCCGAACGCTTGATGTTACAGTTTGAGGGGGCCAGAGTAAGGAATATAAACGACTTTACATATTTGAAAAAGATTGTGAAGAATAAGAAACAATGAATATAACAAAGTTCTCAGGAACTAATTATACTGTTTCTGAACATATATACTTTTTGTTTATTCGATATTTTTAATCTTATATCCATAAAATATTTCTAAAATATATAAAATAATTATTTAGTTTATTTTATTTGAGGTTTATGGCATATCAGCATATGTGGCTTATTTAATAGCAGAATCTTATAAATGATTTGTACACGAATCGTTCTGAGGTAAAATTTTTAAAACAAGCCTGGTGTCATAGGTTTGCACACATTTAAATGTTTTCAAGAATTGCTGTTTAATACGTAATTTCATTATTGATAAAACTCCTTTGTAAAAGATTTGACAGTTATAATTAAAATATAGGTGCTTGGGATTTTCTTTGTTATTTAATGTCAAATTCTGCTTATACGTATATCTGATTTGTAAACAAAAAGTCTGTTGGTAATAATTTTAAACGAGCTGGAGCTCATTTGTTTGTACACAGTTGAATAGTTTTAAGTATTACAATGTTTAACTACTAATTCTATTCAATATGCATTGCTTTGAATACGTCTAAGAATTTCTATGTTAAAGTAAAGTTGGCAACCGTAGTTGAGCGAGACCCGAAGTTTCCCTTTTAGATAGCTACTACACCAAATTGTTGAGGAGGGCGCAACTCCTTTTCCTGCATTGCTCCACTTTACCCTTGATATTTACCTTATAATGAAAGGTGTTAAGCAAGGTAGCATCAAGTACAATTTTTGAGTCTTTGGTATGACTCGATTGAACCCAGGTCTCCCGGGTCATTGGTGAATTATCAAACCATTATGCCAACGTCCAGTATTACTATGTACTATTAATAATTTGCTTCCACACTGTTCAATTTTTTTTTTTTTTCAAATATATAAATTGATTAAATATTTATGCTTGTCCCATAGATTAAATCCTGACTGGTACTACCACTTCGTTTCAGAGTGGAACTGAGGTTAATGGTAATGAAGTGGTACTTACTTTTTTCAAAGCTCCAGGAGTTGAGCCTCACCATCTGATGGTTTATTGTCATATCTAGGATACTCGTTAATATATAATTGGTGTATTCTACAGCCCTAGTCGTCAGCTCGGTAACAATTACTTAATTAAAATAGTTTGTCTTGGCATTTGTCCTTAACAACCCTTGCTTATAATGATAGTACAGAAGAGGGACATGTATCGCCACAAGGTTTGATATTCCGATCTAATTCAAGAGCTGTTTGAAGTTTTTTTTTTATCAGACAACATAATATAAAGGATTAAATTCTTAGTTTCTGCTTTATTCAAATTCTTTTATATTTTATTTTTATCTCCTTCTGTTTAAGTTTAGTTATTAGATGACCTATAAATTGTGAAAACGTTAATTCGGTTCAATAATTTGTATAGATTTCCTTTGACTCAACACCTACATGAAATTCAGTGCGCAGTAGACAGACAAACGCACACACACATATCTCTCTCACTGCTAGACACCAGGTCAAGGATGACTGCCATTCTCTTTAGAAGTGGTCGCGTTACACTGAACTTCACCGATAATATAACATTTCGAACAGATTAGAAAATTTAGTCTTCGTTGTTTCCGATATTTAGCTTGCAATATCCGAGTTGTAGGCTTCGGCACTTCCGGAAAACTCGACATTTGGCGCTCTCTCTGGAGTCGTTCATTCTTGAAGGATTCTGTTCGACTGACCTACCAGTCAATGACTTCATTCAGAATGCTAAAAGTTTAATCGATTAATTCGTCCGATTCTTACATTCAGTATCGAACAGAAATCAGATTTTCTTGATTTGGTTTGGTTTCTCTATTTCATTGCATATCAAATTTTGTTAGTTATTTAATGCCAAAGCCATTCTCCTAGAAGAACAGTAATGGTACTATTTAATCCATAGCTGGGAGGATAAGGGGGTTCATACATTTCCCAAGGGTATTTGTCCGAAAGTGAACGTAATAGCGCGACTGGAGTACGAACTCGCGTACTACGATTTCGCTGTCCATCGCTTTAACCATTACACCATGAAAACACCCCAGATTTTCTTAGTCCCGGTTGTAAATCTTTGGCCTAATGGAGCTTCCTTTTGCTCTATGAATCCGAAGAACAATGCACCCTGATTTTTCTTGCAAACTGCTTACAAGGAAAGACTGACATTACGTAATGCTGAACACTTGACTCTTAAGTATTCAGAAACAGAATGTCATTTTAAATGAGCAGCTTATTTCACTTTGTTAAATCTAAGTCTAAAAAGTTTATATTAGTGAATATAGGAGCTGGTTATAATTTTCTGAATTGTAACTTGTTTTGTATTTTTCTTCTGAAATCTGCGTGCCGACAAGTCTCCTTACGTTTCTTGTATTTGTGTACGTATTCTAAATGATATCAAGTGCTGTGGTCTTTTTATATAGTAGTTTAATTTTTTTTTGGCACAAAGAAATACTTTATATTATAACTATCATATAGTTATATCTTATAGACAGTTGTAGGGTCTTAAGTATTTATATTTCCTACTACTAATTACATCGTTTGATATAGCTATACTATTTTATAATATTAATTTGTTTGCACACAATTGTGATTCAAATAGACAATTATATCTTTTTGTTACATAGCCAGATATACGCTTGTGTGAAATAGACATAGGGAATCTAAAAACACGAAACTTTACGAAATTGGTTCAGGTACGAAACTTTTATTCACCTTTTTGAGTTTAAATGTTTTTCGACACGAGGAGAGAGACGGACAGACAGTCGTTCTATGCTGACTGCTTTTACATCTTCAGCTTTCAACCCAACCAACGCACGGCGCCCGTATCGCACAAATTCGTCTGGCTTCACCCAGCTCTGAAGGTCAACCTTCTTCTTCCGAGGCGGGAACTCAACTCACTGCTTTTTCTCAAATCGCAGCCTACTCTTCCGGTGCGTAGCGTCCCCCAAATACCCTGGCCCAATTCCTATCTGGGGTTTTTATTTTGACATCTCTGAAGGACACATCCTCTCCGCGCGCGCGTGAACATCTGCGTTAATGCTGCACCTAACTAACCCATGCGCTAAGCGAAAGGTTCTCAGCCTAACTAAACCGAAAGGCAAGATATATAAAACGAAATCCCTTGGCAATTATATTACATTTTTCATACAAATAATTTAGTTGATTGGTATCAGGTATTCCATTCCGATGCAAATAATCTTCTAACAGATCTACTTGATCATACACAGGACACATACTTTTTGTGGGAATGTCTTGCCTCGTCTAGAGAGTAGTCCTCTATAAAAGAAATGTGCCAAAGAGTTATAAAAAAGAGTGGAAGATAAAAATTTGAAATTTCTCCCTGAAATTTAGAGACAAAGAATGGTTACAAGACTTATTGAGGTTTTTCTCTAAATTCAGACGATATATTCTTTCACCTTTCTCATGCGTATCAAGGGAAAAGAGCAAATATGCAAAAACCTTTCTTTTTAATTCGTGGATCTAAAAATAAATTCATGTGGATAAATCATATAAAAGGTTACCAAAAACGAAACTAACTTTATTTTGTAAACAATGATCAATATTCAGTTTTTCTCGGCGCAATTTGAATATTCTTGGTTGGTTGGTTGTTTAGTTTTATGGCATATCAACCTTTGTAAGTTATTCAAAGCAAAATCCTTTTTTATAAAAATAATCAATTTTATTTCAAGCAATTCTGTTTAGTAGTCAAAAACGTTTTTATTTCAAGCTATTCAGTTTAGTCAAAGAGTTTTAATTTAAAAAAATCATTTTAGCGTATCGTAAGTACAGTTCCAATTTCAAAAAATAGTTCAAACAATTTCCATTTAAATAAATACGAAGTTTAGTGATATTTAGCCCGTAGATAGGACTATATCAGGTGCTACCCCACCGGGCCAGAGTGGACCTGGGAGCGATGGCAATGATGGAGTACTCAGCATTCCCAAATTTCCAGCATTACTGGAACCTCACCATGAGATTGTTTAGTGTCACATCTAGGACACTGGTTGGCGGGTTCTTACTTCTCTGCAGAGCTGCAGTCGGTGTATTCTACAGCTCCAGCTGACTGTGTAATTAATATTCTTGGATTTACATTATTTATCATGAATTAATTAGTTTATTTTTCTTCAATATTACTCATGATTTATATTTTTCTTTAAAAGATTTGCGCAAATATTTGAGTTTTCAATGAGATGCCTCCTAAATCTTATATTTTGAATTTTCGTAAATGCATTCTTTGTAAAAAGTGTATTTTAGAAATTTGATTTTTACATCAAAACTTTCAAATAATACTTTCTAAGTACAAGAGTACCCTTTCCAGTCGGCAGGGGCAGTTGAATAAGCAGACTTCATATTTGCAAAGAGGTAAGAAAATTCCCCCACCTGTGTCCTGGATATGATACAAAACCATCAAATTGTGAGGCTCCAGTCTTGGAGCTTCGGGGAAATGTGGAGTACTCTTTCCATACACTTAGGTCCATTATGACCCGGAATTGTAACACATGAGAGTATCCTATCAAAAGGTCAAATGCAAGAGTTTGCCCGTACTCTTTCAAGGGTTCTAGGGATGGTCAATATTTGTGAATTCGTGGATCTATTTCTTCGGAAGCCATTTTGGTTTTTCCTAAGGATGTTGTCGATTGGGTTCTATGCGGTTTCGTAGTAGGGCATTGTAGATTTTGGCTGCTATGGATGTAAGTGTTACACCTCGGTAGTTCTTGGCTAATCCGAGGTCCCCCTTTTTAGGGAAGGGGAGGATGCATCCCTTCATCCATCTGTCTATCGGATTTGGATTATAGACTGCGTTGCAGTGTCGGAGCAGTATGTCGTCGAATTGGCTGGTCTTCCATACTTCTGGGGGAATCTCGTCAAGCCCTGCTGCTTTCCTTTTTTTAATTTTTTTAAGAACAGAGTCGAGTTCTTCTTGCGTGAACGGTTACTCAAGTTAATTTTCTATTACGTGTTAAACTGTAGAGGAAAACAAGGTTGTTTTGTATATAATGGTATTTATAACTTCTAAAAACAAATGAAGTTCTTCCTCATAAGTTATAATGCAAGCATAGGTATGATTCTGGGATGAATTCCCCTTAATCAGTTAGAAATTTTGAAATAAAATTTCTTTCATTTATCTGGGCAAAATCCTTATGTTTAAATATTTTAGTTAATTTCATCAACACTGCTTGGTTTGCTGACATACCATTCTTGGGACCTATCATTTTTATAGACATTGACAAGTATTTTTCACGGTAGATTCAATGTTTTCTGGAGTAACGAGTAAGACTTCATGTTGTTTTATAGATAATCTTAACAGTTTACGAAGTTCAGGTGGAATATTCAACGTGAAATTATTTTCTACAACATTTCATTAGACATTCGGATTATTTTGATAATAGAGTAATATATTACCTGATCAAATTGCTTCATGAAACCAAAAACAGTCATAATGTTAAACAAAAAAGCAACTAAGATTGTATTGGAGAATTTTAGAAATAAGGGTAAGAACAAAATATAATTAGACATTTTTTCAATTATCAGATACATTAATGGAATTTAATGTGTGTGTATATATATATATATTTTCTGTGTAAAGATTTTCTTTTTTAAGGTTGATCTGAAAAGCCCAACTATAACAAACTTGGTGGATGTTAAATTTTGCCACTGGGTGTTTTCTGCATCTCGCTGATACAGTGGCAGAAACCCATTAATACCGACGTGTTCAGTTCTTGCCAATAATTGCTTCCAAGCTTGGGCATATTTTCTGATAGATTCAAAAGGCAATGGGTTATTTTTCAGAGCCAAAAAATTGATTCTACCTGTGGTCTTTGACATGGTCCAGTAGCCATATCTTAGCCCATTGGAAACCGATGTGAGCATTGTAAGCTTAAATTGGACAGGAGAAAATTTGGGAACAGCTGTGGAAAGCATCATTGATGCGGCACACAGTAAAGAACTTTTTGTATTGATTCGTTTTACTAAAAGGTATTCTGCATAGATACATTACATTCAGAGTACTTTATCAGTGACTCCTGATTTTTATTTATTTTCATAAGAATTTCTGATTATATTTATATAATCTGGCATTCGTGGTATAATGATTACCTTCGTAGAAAACATAAACGGTGACCAGAGTTCAAATCCTAGCCAAACCTTTTCGGCTTTCTCAGAGCAAATACCACCGGGAAAGGTATTCCTAAAACTATGAGTTAAGAGTAGAACTGACTGGGCTCTTCAACCTTGGTATAACAACCAATCTAGGAGAAGGAAAACTGAATTCTGACCTTTGAAACTTTGCTTAAAAATCGATCATGTGTCACATTCTGCTTGTCCTGAGGAGTAAAGGGAAATATATAAGCTCAGTAATATACGACTGGTTCTATAACAACAAATGAATAACATTCTCAAAATTCCAGATACTTACATATAATAAGGAAGCGCTAGAGGGCCTATTGTAGAAAATGGACACGGCAAAGACAATTGAGAACTTGGACAAGAATTTTGTATTTTACATAGTGCAAATAACTTTAGAAAATGTACGAATGCATCAACCTACTGGTATGCTCCATGTATCAGTTTCATTACTCTATCTAGGAGAAAGAAAACCAGAATAGAACCCAGTTTTTCGTTTAAAAATTGGCTGTATTTCAATCTAATACGTATAATTCTCTTTATCAATCATTTTTTTTTTTTTGCATTAAGTTCAAGGGTATCAAGTTTTGCAATATAACAATAATAATCTAACTTCAGACATTTATTGGCACACATTTAAATAATAATTCAGTTCGACATTACACATTCCTTTCCATACCGCTAAATGATTCCATGTATTGTTATATATAAGTAACAATTCAATTAAATATCACAGATTTTTATTTCTACCAATTTAATTTAACGTAAGCCATTTGTTTGTTCACAGTTAAAATGTCACAAAGTTCTATTCAATCCATAGATAGGATCTCGTTAGGTTCTCCCACTCCGGGTTAAAGTGGATCTGGGCGCAATGGCAATGAAGGGTATTTTTCATTCGCCAATGCTCCATGACGAGAGCCTCACCATCAGATCGTTTAGTGTCATATCCACGGCACTCGTTGGAGTGTCATACCCCTCGGCAGGTATACAGATGGTGTATTTTCTTGACCCAGTCGACCCTGCCAACAAATAAGCGATTTGCTACTGTGTAAGTATAAAAACATACAGATCGAAAAATAATATATGATAGGATTAGATATTTGATTCGAGCATTACAAATCAACCACTCTTCGTAGATTTGGTAGTATAACAACAGTTCGTTTAACGTGGCCAAATGGGAAGCAGAACTTTGAGTTTCACAGAAAAGTTACCCTTACTAGTCCACGCTGTTGAACGCGTTCGTAGAATCTACACCCTTGTGAGATATGATAAACTATTATTATTAAGATGAATCAAATGTACTAGCAACAGTTAATAATGAAATGTGGAGTACATTGCTAGATCAGTGTCTACCTGTGAATAGATGACTTAAAAATTACCAATAGTTTAATATCCGGTTCTTTTGGGGGGTTTCGCTTGTCTTCAAGATAAAGTCGCTATCTGCCTTCCTCTATCTTTTGTGATTAGCGAGACAAGACATTGATGCCGTACTCCCAGTGCTTTCCTTTGGATGAAACATTTCAAAAACCATTTTTTTCTTACTACTGTATGTTTCGTTAAAGCTTGGTTGCTGCTCTTGTCAGCTGAATTGCTGGGTTCACGGATCGATATTACTCATTAAGTTAGGGAAATGGTGCCTGGACAATTCCGTTTCCAGTAGACAAAATAACCAGATTAATCCGGTAGGTCTGGACGTTCTAGAGATGAATATCGAACGCTGCTTACAATTCTCTATTACTTGCTGTTGTCCAACATGTCCAGTGTATTTAGCGATGAGACTTGTCCATCAGTGTCCGGGATTACATCTAATCATACGACAGAACTGGGAAAAGCTGGCTTTTAGAAAAAGGCCTCAGGGCCGTCAGTAATTGCTGAAAGTAGCAGAGAAGAAGGACATTGATTAACGGAAATGTATTTTAATATCTGACAGTAAAATATTGATCACTCTGATGAAGTTTATACTTCGAGTAATACCGTTTGGATGATGTAGGTAGGTAGGTAGATATTTAGAGTGCTTCCGGATTCGTAATAACTTTTACGACTGGAAACTACATACATACGCTCGTATTCTGGATTCTGCTTGTGCCACACAAACACACTAGTGTTGATGGATTAATCTAAGTATTATCTTCACAAAAATAGAAGCCAGCATTAAAAGTTGAAATAATTAAACACACAGGAAATTTTTGAAATGAAAATAAAATGAAGAAAAGTAAAATATGAATAATTCGTCAACATTCTGGTCTACTCACCGGTGTAAAACATCAAGTGAATTTGTACTGATTATCATGCATGATTCCAAAAGCTCTCGGTGTAAAATATATATATATATATATATGTATATATATGAGATTCGTTTAAAAAGTTCTAAGCTACAACCAGAATTATAGCATAGCTTAATCCTTTTTGTAAAACATCACCAAGTTTTTTTTAATAAAAGTGTGTGTGGCTGCAATAAACATATTCAGCTTTGCTCCTCTTTTGGGTTAAGAATATAATTTTTTTAACGGCTTTGTGGATATATGTGCGTGTATATTAATGACTCTATGTACATCTGATAAATAAATGTTTTAAAATTCAAATTAACCTAAATGTATTCTAAAATCTGACGGTAAGATATTGATCATCCTGATGTCTTATACATTTACACAACCTCTCTATCATAGGTAGAAGGTCTCAGAGTTTATTTTTAATCTGAATAAAGTTGGTTTGTATCATTTTCTTTCTAGATTACTTGCCTCGCCAAGGATAAAGAACTCTGTCTGATGAATTTTTGATGGATTTACGATCTTTCCTATGCGCTTTAGCCTCCTTTGAGATTTGAACACAGGTTACTGTTGCCATTTCCGACCAACATACTCATTACGCTAAGCACGCTCCCATCTTGTTGAAGTATATATTTCGAACAACGTGTTGTAATACCAATCATAAGAGGTAATCTAGAGGAAAATTTAATTGAATATTTAGTATGTTGAAATTTATATAAAAAGATAATCAATTATTGTAAGATTCGTTACAACTGTTTTCCTCAAAATTAGGTTGTTCATTTATTTTAATAAAAGAATAATATATGTTAAATATAGCAGTGTGTCCTAAATAATATAATTCGCAACACTATATTAAATGGTTGCAAACGTAAAGTCGACTGAATGTAAACACAGCAGAAACATTGTACCATCATATCCACAAATGCGCAGTGGATTTCAGAAACCTGCAGCCGCATTTTTAACAAGTTCTATTCTATTTTGAATACACAATTTACGATGATATACTAAGTACACATAAATTTAACATTTTTCGTATCTTGGTTTCTTTGTTTAATCGTACATCAACCTTCGTGGGTTATTTAATGCCAAAGCAATCCTTGTAAAACATAGTAGTGCTGCAATTTAAGTCATAGGTGAGTGGTTAAGGTTGTTAAAACCTTTCCATATTTCGTTACTTCAAAATGGAATAAAGAAGTTCAGCGCTCTCGTTTACTTCGGTGTTATCGTTCAGGATGAAGGCAACTACACCACGGAGACTTTATTTAAAAGTTATTTAACAGAGTCTGTATATCATTTTGGAAAAATTAACCAAAATATAAGATTATCTGTACAACAGGTTTGATCGCTATAAAAAAATAATAAAACGAGAATTCCTTCCAGCCGTAATAATGTATTACGTCATTGTTTCGCGTCTTAGACTTTGAAGAAATGCTTGGAAAACAAGTTTGATGGGAATTACGGAAGAATGCTGCGTGTAGTTTTGAACAAATCTTGGAAGCTGCACCTTACCAAACTGCAACATATCGGCCACCTACTTATGATGTATGCCGTGACGATTGCACTTATAATAATAATAATATTAGTAGTACAGGCGGACTATGTCGTTTCAGATACGAATGGGTATATTGATTTCTGCCTTCAATTTATTATGAATGATGATTATTGTCATATCCTTTTCGCGTGGGTGTGGGAGTGTACCGTCCGACTATGTCACCTGAAGCAAGAGACACCAAGTAGTTCAAAGCCTTACCATACAAAATGATTAATATGATTAATCTTTATATTAATTATATAACTTAGATGGAAAGGTGTACGAACTCATAACTGACCTTTTTCAATGGACTCCTCCTCATAGACATACTTATATTCATCAGCTGTGCGAACAATGGATGTTGTGTAGAGGATCTCTGAATAGTGATCGTTTTACGAGGTAGATAGATAAAAAGCGGGAGAGGGAAATCCGTGCTGTCAGTATTACTTCATACGGATGATCAGAAGTGATATAAACAAGACCAGTCCTCAGTCGAACAAAACTTTATCTATAAATGGACCCAGGTATGAAGGATGTCTACCTAATTATAAATCTCTACAACCCACCAAAGATGATGCGAAACGATTTGTAAAAGACAGAAGACAACTAAACGATGATCTACTTATTAAAACGTCCTAAGTAGGATTAAAAAAAAAACAATTACAAAAGTGTACAGAAAATGTTTGTGGTGTCCTTAATGGATACAACCAGACAAGGTGGTACTTGAGTGGAAAAGGAACAATCAACACTCGTGTAGCTAAAAGAATGGTTTTTATTGCAAGAGACATACAATAAGACAGACAAGGAATAGTAAGGCACGCTACTAATCCCCGTAGCAAGGACAGTTATTTGTCTTTGCCTCCCACCAGACAGCACTTGACACAAATTAAATGACCCGAATATCAATTAAAGTGTAGATTTAGGGGTGAGGGTGGTCAATTACGAGCCGTGGTTAGAGCACGGATGGACTTTGCTTGTCATCGGCCCACTTAGTGCAATGTGGACCTGATGAGCCTCGCTGGGCATGCACCCAAATCTGGGTCAACGTACGTATACCATAATGTATCTTAAACTGGACAGCAAAGTCCAGTGCTATATAAGGGTGACAAAGGTGTCTACGAAGCAGCTTGTTCACCCGAAAGTGGTCCAACCGAAGCTGGGAACCCTTCGGTCTTAAGTCTACCTTTGCTAGACAATGCCGGCTAAAGGCAAAGCCAACAGCAAATTAATGCCATCGGCCTCGTCCCCGGAACAGGTATAATGCCGTGCTCACTATATATATATATATATAGACAGTTCACATGACTGAGAGGGAGTTTGTTTATAACATTGTTGTAATGGAATATCTCAATGTAGTGACTGTTTGTTGTACACTAGAACCTCAATCATTTTGCATTCACCCGACTCTACAAAGAACATTCATGTAAAACAATGACTGTTGTGTGAAATAAATCATGGGGTCTTGCTTTTTTAATTGCAGCCGGTCATCTGATAATGATTGGAATCTGTTTTCATCTCAATACCTGGTTATTTTCTTCTGTGTTACTGCGTTATTCTTTCCGTTTACCATGTTCTAGCTTTTTTTAAAGTTTTGGCTGTTGTTATTAGTCCAACTTTAATTATATTTAACAGATAAAATGAATATATCTGAAAGTATGTAATTTTCAACGATCATTATATACCTGTTATTTATTTTATTTTATTTTTTTTTTTGTAAAACTAATTCTTTCACTGTTAACCTTCTTTAATGTTAGATAATAAAACCAACTTTTACAAAAATATTCCTTTGAATTTTAACAATAAAAAAATGTTGGCCTTTTTAATGTGTTAGTATCTATATACTGTCAGTCAATTATGCATCAATATGCAAATGAGCCATGGAAATTTAATGTATACACTTTGAACAACGCTACTGCTGTAGCATTTTATTAAAACAGTATAATGTACGTGGACAAGTGCCACAACGAATTAGTCATTTCATTAGGTGGTGTGCCACAAATTAATTTCGTAACTCGTTTTGCCAGGTGGCTTATGCTTTTAAAAGTATTCATTCGTGAGTATGTGAAATTGGTTTCAGTTAGATTAGTGTCTGACACCCATACTGAGCGTAATGCACGCCAGATCCAGGGCACAAATATAGATGTATAGTGACAGTGGTATAAATATATACATTATAAATATGACAGTTCGAATTTAAGATGGTGTGAAATTTTGGTTATTTGTGTAATTTTGTTTTGGCAATTAACCAACATAGATATATAAAATAGATTATGGATCGAATAATAATCCGAAAAATGACTCTGGAAATCAGCATGTTTTGGAGAAAGGAAATCGAGAGTGGATGCCATTGTATGTAACAAATTGCTTTTAACAAAAATCTTACTTGCCGAGGACAATATTCATTATGAAATGTGCAAATGGCAGCTTTGGTCAAACATTTTATCTTCCAAAAATAAAAAGCAAAATTACGAATAATAAAATACACTAAAATAACTATTTTAAAACAATGTGAAGAGGATCAAAAATAGGATCTCATCAACGGCATCCATGGGTACTGACTAGTGAGAAGCTTGAAGTAATCTTTTTATAGATAATTGCTTGGCTGCAGGTAATCTCATCACTAAATCTTCAGTAAAATGGTGTTATATTATATCGACCCAACCCCTCCTCTTGTGCCGACAGTGATTTTTTTTTTATCAGAATTTAACAGGTTTGAATTAATAATTTTTCTTCTATTAGACCGGATGCTATAACTCGCTTAAAGAGCCTAGCCTGTTTACCCCTATAGCTGGATGGAGAATAGATGGATTCTTAACTTTCCCAAGAGTATTGTGAAATGAAAACCTAATCTTTTATTTATATGGTTTAGCAGAAATGCCCACCTCATCCAAAAGGATTCAGAGTCAATCTTCTATCCACCCTTACCAGATTTTTCAGCGGTTCTGCATGTAGAATGTACCCTGGCGTTTATTACTTTCTAATCATGCCATTTTCTCCGCTTGAAGTGGCGATGCCACTGCAGGCTATTTCAGGACTTTCCTAAATTTAATGCAGCTTTTTCGTTCAGTATTTTCTGTAAAGGAAAAAGCGTGGCGTTAAATAAGATTTCTAAATCGAAAGATGTGAGGAAAGGAATAATTTGTTTAAGAGGAAGGGTTTATGTCTGGACGAGACAATGTCAATTTGAGAGAAGATTTTAAAGCCAGTCTCTTTACTATTCGTACCATTTAAATGATCTGCTTGACAAAATTTTACTCCTTGCAAAAAGGAAAAGTTACCAGCCGATTATTGGGATGAGGATTTCTTCAGTACTTTCGTCCAGATTAAAATCGTCGTAAGACTAAACTAAACAGTTTTAAAACCTAAATTTTCTGATGCAGGTATCGCAGGGGAACGTTGTTTTAAGCTCGACAGCATAGTACACAACCCTTGATCTAATATCAGGGTACAGGCCATGGAAATTCCATTTAGCTATGACATACTAGGACATACTGGCTTGTTTAACCTTGTTTCGGCAACTGGTATAATTGAATGAAAACTGGATTCTGAATTGTTAAACCCCGATTAAAAACTGTCTTTGTGTCACATCTTGTTCGTTCGAAGCAAATACATACTAGTCATAGAAATTCAGTCTTTGGAAAATATATTTAGGAGATCAGTGAATGGACAAACAATAAGTAATTTAAGAAGATAAAACAATGCATGCTAGTCTTGTGTGCTAGACAGGGTAAATAATCCAGAAATCCGGAAAATTTGATTCTTCTTGTAAAATAAACTAAATATTTACAAAATAGTCATTCCCATTAATTTACACGTACATAATATTAAGATTATATTGATATATAAGGGTTTTGTTATTGTATACTAACTAAAGTACCTATTCTGTGATCTGAAGTTTGATTGACAGGCAAATCTCAATGTTTCTACTCCTTATTTTATTTTTTCTAAATATTAAAAATCTACACTGAACAATTACAAATTAAAATAGTTGCTATGAAAGAGATTCAGCAAAAAACCAGGCTGAGTTAGAATTTTGCAATATACGTGCTCGTTCGTGGTACTTATATCACGTGACCGAAATAGTTAAATCTATGCTAGATAGGCGTAGTGGTTGGTTGCATCATGGTTTTAGGATAGTCCCACCAACTACATCTCTGCAGAATGGGAAAGACACCTCCAGTGAGCGTCCTGATATAACTCTAAACTATCTGATGATGAGGCTCCAATCCTGGAGCTTTACGGAATGCAGGAACCCTTCATTGTCATTACTCTCAGGTCAACGCTGACCCAGAGGTTTATAACCTGATAGAGCCCTATCTATACGTTCAATAGTACTGTTTGATATTTAAACTGTGTTCAAACAAATGGCTAATGTTAAATCGATTTGTTAGGAATAGCACTCTTTGACCATTTTACTGTATGTAAAAAATGACTGAATTGTTAGTAATACATACAAATACTTAGAACCATTTAACTGGTTGCAAATAAATGAATAATGTTGAATGGAATAAGTGTTGGATACCAGTACATCAAACACTTTAACTCTTGTCTAAATTGAATTATTGATGTTATATAGCAGTACTTGGAAACATTCGAAAGGGAATAAATTAAGTGTTGACCAGAATAAGTAGTGTTAAATAGCAATACTTGTAACCACTTTATTTTATGCAACCAAATAATTGATATTGTATAGCATTATGAATGCTTGACAGCAATACTTAAAACTACTAAAATAACAATTGAAATAATAACAATTTTAGTGTACCAGCAAATTAGTTCTAAATAAAAAAAAAATGAAATTACCACCGAATTACTCACTAACAAATCAAATGTATATCCATTTAAATGCAGACAAACAAATGAGTGGTGTTAAGTTGTTACTTGAAACCATTTAAGTGTGTGCAAAAATAATGTCAAGCTCATTTAAAAGTTTTATCTGCAAAATGTGTGTACATGTAATATCTTGTGTGTGTGTGTGTGTGTATAAAGAGGGTTTGGCATTCAATAACCTACACGGAAACCCAAACAAACATGATAGTTGGTGCGCACGGATTCACTTTGTGAGTGAAAGCCACACTGGTAAATCTTATTTACCCAAACCCTTCGCTCGGGCAGGATACGACACAAGGTCAATTTTTAAGTGGAGTTTAACAAGTTTACATTCAGAGTTTTCCTTCTCTTAGACTAGTTGCCTCATCAAGGCTGAAAACCTAATCTCTCCTACTATTTTCCCATAGCTGGAGGGAGAATAATTGGATTCATACCTTTCCCAAGAGTATTAGAGCGATGTGAAATGCAATCAGTCTCGTCCAGGATTGAACTCATGTCGCTGTGTCAATTTCCTACGACAATAACCATTACACCACTGGTAAATGTGCAACTTGGTCTTAACTTCGTCATAAGTTTTCAAATCAAACTCGTAAAGCACAACGCCGTAGAAGCAGCTAAAAACAATCGTTGAGCGAGAGATGAAGATGCCATTGATTACAATATAATCAACAGAATGTTCAAGAAATTTTCATCGTGTTGCACAAACGTGAACAATCAGGCAATGTCAGTTTGGCCTAAATT
Source organism: Sepioteuthis lessoniana (assembly GCA_963585895.1). Taxonomy (NCBI): domain Eukaryota; kingdom Metazoa; phylum Mollusca; class Cephalopoda; order Myopsida; family Loliginidae; genus Sepioteuthis; species Sepioteuthis lessoniana. Next base: position 94,321,140 of record OY757911.1, on the reverse strand, counting down.
TGTGGATTCAGAGGCCGTGCTCGAAGCCATAGCGGAAAATCCGGTGAGCGTAGCATATCATATTCCAGGATGGATCTTCACTTTCACGATAACGGCAAAAGCAATAGGAGTTGCCGAATAAAGAATCACTTTACCAAAATACTGCAAAACGTTCGACTCAATTTAATGAGACATTGATAGGGTATGTATCCACTTCCAAGAAGAATTTATAAACCGAAACAATAATGCATAATCATACTTTTATAGAAAACAAATTTAACTTTTTAATATATTGTTTATTCAAATCATGTAGGAATAATAAATTTAGTTTAAATTCTTATTAGAGTATTAATTAATAAAAATGTTCTTGGGTGTTTAAAATAAGTTATTTGTTCACCCGACACAACGCGAAGTTTAATGGTTTGCGAGCATGACTAGCAGAAAAATATGAATGAGTTTGAGTCATTTTTGGTACCCTGTATATACTGCCTTGTTTCAAAACTAAGTAAAGTATGATAATAATTCCATATTAGATCACCTGAAAATTCTCTCCCTTGGGGTATTGCGCTATCTCACAATATGATAAAGGAAACCAGCGAAAAACTATTTGGTTGAATGGCAGAATTTGCTATTCAGTAGTTTAATGTGTATCTTTCCATCTGTGCAAATTATTAGTATTTAGATTATTTGAAAATATCTAACTGAATACAAATATGTTACTCTTATTAAATAAGAATAGTAACTTGAAAACATAATTTTTAGCCCTGTCCAATGGGGCTTTTGAATACATCTACTAGATCTCTGTAGAGAGATAAGACTCCCTCAGGGAGTGTCCTGTTCATGATACTAAACAATGTGGTGGTGATGTTCCAGTCATGAAAGAGCATCGGGGAATACGGAGTACACTTTGCCATGGTTCCTAAGTCAACTTTGGTCCTGAGTTGTAGTACCTGATTGGGTCCTATCCAAGGTTCAGATAGAACTGAACTGTACTAATGCTAAATTGAATTTTTCGAAACAGAACCTTTATGTATAAGAATGGATTTGGCCTTTAATAACTTACAATGGTTAATATGCTATAAAACCAAACCAAATCATATTATTATTTCCAAAAAATTATTTCGGCATTAAACAACCTGACAAAATATTTCAAGCCATAGAAAAAGCAAACAACCGATGCAAATACTTTTGAATTCGCCTTTAACAGTTGTCGAAAAAACCTTGAAACTATAAAATAGTAAAGTTAGCTACTTTAGTCGAGGGTGATCCAAAGGCTCCCTTTTCAATATCGAGGTGTATGGGATGGGGGTACTCCATTCCCTAGATTGCTCCACTTTACCCTTGATTCTTAACTTATGATTCTGAGTGTTAAGAAATGCAGCATCAAGTACCATTTGTAAAGTTTTTGTTATGACTCGACCTGGGATTGAACCCCGGTCTCCAAGACAACTGGGGAACACTCTATTCATGAGTCCTAGTAAACTCTTCTTATATTTGGGTCAAGAGAGAGATGGCTGCATGTCTTTCCCAAGGACATTACAGTGTAGAGAAAAGTACAGCAAATAGCCTTGTCTAGAATTTAACCTAAACACATCCATTTTCTATAATGATAACCATATGCCAGCTGTGTCTCCCTTGTTTTGGTAAGTTATCCTCAAATTGACTTCTTTTTCACACTAAGTTTTTATCCGTGTATAACAAAGTTTAGTTTATAGCCACAGATGTTAACCTCTGCTTGAAGCCTCATGCTGCAATTATTCATATCCTTTTAAAAAAATTAAGATATATGTAGTTGAATATGTAAAATAAGTGCACAGCAATATTGTTTAAATAAGACCCACAATCTAGGAAAAGTTAAATGTTGGAATCAGTTAAGCTTTACGGGTTTAACTTTGGCAAAACTGTTGATTAATTGGACTAAAAAAACACTCATCAATGCTAAAGAATTCCTGTTCAGCTTATTATGAATAATTACAATCTATATATGTGTCTTCCTTTGAACAGAGCAGTGGGATATATATATAAGAGAGAGAGAGAGAGCGTCCAATATCGGTGGTAGAACACGTGAACATCAAGTTAGGAGAGCGTAGACATGTTCAAAGGCGTTTCATGACAGTTTCTTCTCTGTCTCTCTCTCTCTATTGTAAATATATATATATATGTGTGTGTGTGTGTGTGTGTGTGTCGATTTCGGAAAAAAATAAAGGAATTCAAATGAGTCACAGAAAAATGAAATACTTTAGAAAATGCTCAATATTTCCCGTGAGCAAATTTTAGAAACCAATAAAATAACTGAAGTCTCTAATTTAGGTTTTACCGAAAGGATATTTAAGAAAACTTCGTGAATAGGTATTTTTGTGTGTGTATATATATATATATATATATATATATATATATACACACACACAAGTACTGACATTATTTATGCACCCTATTACTATGGAATTTTTCTTTTCCTAAAAATAAGAAATACATGTTTATTCATTTAGTTTATAGAGATCGCTCTAAAACATTTTAAAGTTCATTCTTCTGTTTTTCCAGAACAAATAACAAGGTATAATCCTGTGACTAGTTTTTATTTTACCTTCATGCATATTAAAAAAAAAACATATGCCTGACAAGTTCGTCTATATTGAAAGCTTCTAAAGTCAATGTAGATGGACTCGTCTGGAGCTAAATGTTAAACAAATACTTAACGTTACTTTTTCATTGGTATCTTAAGATTCTTGGTGTCACAGGAAACGTTCTTCAAACATTTCACCCAATCATAGGTGAGTCTGACTAAGTTTGCTTTTCCCAATCGGTTTGTTTACCTAACGAAGTAACATTTGCAGATAACACTGGAACCAAGTAGACGGATCTGACAGTAAATATTGATTGAACTTCGCTATAATGAGTTTCTAAACAGTGGTCATCTAATGTGATTGGCGCTATGGAACCTTTTCACTGAGGAACAATTGTTTTCTTTGTGTTGAAAGGGATGTAGCATTACATTTTCTAATTTCGTTTCTATCATGAGCTGGACAATGAATATAGTCAACAGTTCAACTGATATTATTTTGCTAACAAACTTTGTAAAATAAGAAATGCAACTAAGGGCAATAAACAGTTTTATATGCAGATTACTTTCTCTGGCCCAAAACTATCTTACAGTCTATTTATATTGCCGTAGCACAGCAAAACATCCCTAATAGTAGCATTTTTTTCAGTGACGTAACTCTGATAATAAGGTAATTTCCAATCCATATTCTAACACCATTTTTAAACATTTTTTGGTTTCTGCATATCGGTGGGGCCTAGAATAAGTAAACTATAACCCTTGCAAAGGAATAATATCTCACCCTCTCAAAAAAAAATATAACTAATCTGAATCTGAGGGGAAAGCTCTTGATATTGATCTTTAGAGTGCGTGTTATGCTTTGTTGCCATTAATCTCAGATCAACTCGGACCCGTTATGATAGAGTTAGATCAGTAAGAAAAAATCTTTATATAAGTTAATACTTTATGGATAAAAATTGAAGAGCAAAGTAATCCAAGAGTGAGGTATTTATTACAAAGGAAAATCCACGTTAAAACATTTAAGTTTTAATGAACCTTCATCAGGACATTAAAAAAAAAAAACATATGCTGACGGAACAACAATGGATGTTATTTAATACGAATAATTTGCTCACTGATCTATTTTTTCTTCATTTCAACTGAAAGGTTTTAACTTTAACTTTCCTTCATAATAAATGCATCACTTTTTGATTACTTTGTTTTTCAGTTTTTCTCCATGCTGTCAGATTTTATTTCATTATCCACTTACGAGGCTCATTAAATAAGTTTCCATACTTTTTCGTATGGGTACTTTTATTGATAGTACACACATGAAACTCTAGTCTCTTCGAAGTAATCTCCTCTGGCTGCAATGCACTTGTTGTACTGTTCAAACAACTTCTGGAATGACCCAGGGAAGTCCTCTTGTGTGAGCGTGTCAATGACCTTCGTCACGGCCTCAATAGTCTCATAACGACAGACTCTGAGCTTAGGGAATAACCAAAAGTCACAGGGAGCATGGTTTGAACTATAGGGAGGGTGAGAAACTGTCTTGATGCCCATCTTGCTCAAATAGTCTGTGACAAGGATGGAGTTGTGGACTGGTGCATTGTCCGGGTGGAAATGCCACTGTCCCAATTTAAAGAGTGCTGGTCTCTTCCGAGGGAATCTCTTCCTGAATTTCCTTAAAACCTCAACATAGTAACCCCAACCCTAACCCTTTGTCCAATCAACTCTGGTGTATTGACTCCCTTAATCCTCCCACAGACTCCCTGCCTCCCTTGAATCTCTTACGCCACTCAAAAACTGATGCTCGATTCATGCATGATTCTCCAAAAGCAGTCTGAAACATTCCATACGTTTCTGTGGTATTTTCTCCGAGTTTAAAACAGAATTTTATTGCATATCATTCTTCTAAAGTGTCAAATCGCATTTTTGAAATTCACCAGCTGTGAAAATCAGGTTTTAGTAGGGTGTATTCCAATTGCTGCTGTAACTGTTCATTTTAAGCTGAAATCATAAGAAGTGGTCAGTCATCTCATAAGATGTATAGCAATAACATACTGAAATTTCAAGTGTCTACGACAATTTTAAATACCTGTACAAAAAAATCTGGAAACTTATTGAATCCACCACGTACTATATTTATAACTCTGCTGTAATCTGTCAAATAAACAATCCAATATACGAACAAACAATGATTTCGAGCCCTAACGTGAAGGCATCGAATAACACAAGACTAGATGAATTGCCGTTAAAACCAATCACTCAAGCAAGCAAATTAATAGTTTCACATTGGACTTAAGAGAAAGATTTTAGTTACAGAAAAAATGTTTGTTTGTTTTCGTTGTGATATAAATTCCATTAGTTGATCTAACATTGAGAGGAATGACTGATGAAGTTGACCTTTATGTGCGAAGTTAAAAAAAACACAATTTGATATATATAATGTTGTAAAAAGTTTTAGATATTTAGTAAACAGTGTCTAGTCTTGCATAAGTCTAAGGTACCTTTAGCAGAACAATTATTGTCTTAGATAATGGTATCAACAACCAGAGTTCAAATACTAGATGATGCTGTTTGCATTTCACTTCACGCAAATACCCTTAGAAAAGACATGAATCCTCTGTCTCTCCGAGCTATAGAGTCCCTAACCTTGGTGATGCAACCAGTCTTAGAGCAGGAAATCTCTGCATCCCAAACAGTTGTACTCTGGTTAAATATTCACCAAGTCAGATTATGCCAATAACTGAGAGTTTAGATAAATATCATCACCATCATCATCATGTCGTGCCGCTAGCACAGATATCCCTGACCCTCTCTCGCCACTTTTCCCTATCGTTCATCGCCTCTGGCAGGTCTTCAGGGCTACATCCCGTATCCTCACATAGCTGCTTAATGTATGTTCGTGCTGGTCGTCCTGCTTTTGCCCGGCCATATGTGGGGGTCCATAGGAGTTCATCGCTTATGAGCTCGTCCCTGCTTCTCCAGCACTGTCCTGCGTGCCTGGTTCGTCTAACTTGGATAGTTTTCGTGAAGGTGGGCAGGTGGCCGTATAGTTGGTGTATAGTGGGGTGTTGCCGCCAGGACTTGTTCAATATTGCTCGCAGCATTCTTGTGTAATTGCCGTCTATCTTCTTCTCTAGCCGTTTAGTTAGCATCTTGGGCTTCTTTTTTATGGTATATCAACCTTCTTGGGTTATTTAATGCCAATGCCACCCTTATAGAAGGATAGTAGTGATACATAGTTTTGGTGATAATGGGTTTATATATTTCTCTTGGGTATAAGTCCGATTGTGAACATATTAGGGCGAATGGATTTTGAACTGATTTACTAAGATGTTGCATCCCAATACGCTAGCCACTATGCAACGGTGATTCGACCTTACACTTATATGACTAACAAAAACTTTATAATGGAACGCCATCCTAAAATCCTGGTTATCATTGAATTGCCTGTGTTTATTTTTTGTTGAGTGAAAATTTCTTTTAAATGACATGGTCAATTTTCCTTACGATTTCTTTTCGAATTCTGAAAAATACCGGATTCCAGTAAAGTTGCTAGGTTTTAAGTGAAATATGTCCAAGATATTTTTCCATTAGTTAATAGTCTAGATACTATGAAAAAAGATTATAACCCGACGCCCTCTTCGAATAGAGATGAAAATGTTTGATGTGGAAGCTATTTCTGTTGGAGAAAGCAGATTTCGTACAGGACTGACAAAAATACATTTATAATTTGTATGCAGTAAAGCAAGTTTTAGACAGGAGTGACAAAAATAACAAATAAAATTTTATAACAGGTGGAGTCTTCTTGGTTGAGGGGCTAACTTGCTGACCTGAATTAGTAGTACCTATTGCGTCTTCATATATGGGTAAAATAGAACTGTTCAATCATTTACTCAGGATTATTATTAGTCATTTGAATCCATACAGGTGTGAGTGAATTATTTATATTTCGTGGCAATAATTCAGAAATAGAATAACTAATGTTAAATTTCAATACTTGAAACCATTTAACAGTATGTAAACAAATGAACGCTAACAACTTGTTTGAAAATGAAGCAACCCCGAATTTTCTCTCTTTCTCTCTATATATAATGATTTGGTGTTATGTAGCTCACAAGTGTTAATATGCCATAAAACACAATCTACAGTGAATAAGAAAGGTATTGATCCTCTTACGTCCTCACTAATCAGTACTGTTCTTCAACAAGGATGGCTTTGATATTAAATAATCCACAGAGGTCAAACAAAGAAACTAAGCTAAAATATGATAAAATTCAATGTTACGCGAATGCCTCTGAGCTGTAAATAAAACCAAAAGAATGCGTTGCAGCAAAAAAAGTTAAAAAAAATGATACCAGGTTTTCGAGAACAACATATATGTGAATATTTCTAATGTAAAATACTTAAGAAAACAATCTCCTACATTTCTTTGTTCGATTGTTTTTTATTTTTATTGGGGGCAGGTGTTACAAATGAACAATCATTTAAGGCGCTATTAGTGGATTCATCCTCCAGATACCAGAAATCATTGAAGTGGATGATGGAATGTGTCACGGTAACAATATCAAGGACACAGTAATCTTTATCAACATCAGAAAATGTATTTTGTGGAAAAAATTAGCTCCTGAGAGCAAGAATTATTAAACGAATATAACTACCTCTAGATTGATTATTAATTTGTGGAAAGCTGGCAAATGAAAGTGGGACACAGAAGATGCTAAGTGTATCCATTGCAGAAGTGTAACGATATATACCCGGAATGAAGAGGTAATAACACTTTTTTTTATAGAAATATAAACTCTTTATTTACGTAGGAATGTCAAAATAGTTGTGAAAGAGAGTCAGACGGCACGTCTCAATACATATATTCAGACAGCTTTGATTCTTCTAGCTCCTTTCACGGGAGGCGGACAAAGAACTGGTTCTCAACTAAGGGTTGACTGGCACTAAACATAATGTGACATTTCTAGTCGGCTGACTGCTCTTTCTCTCTCTGACCCATGTAGTCGAAAACTTCCGTCAATATTCTAGATGCCCAGAGATACTTCCTTCCAGCGCTATACCTACGCAATTCACTCATGCAATTCACCTGGCATTTCCGCTCTCTTTTGTTTACCTTAAAACACAAGTGCATATCCTGCTTTGAAATCTGCAATTAACATGTCCTGTCACAGGTTAACCTATAGCTGTAAGAACTCCAAAAGACGATATCTGGTGCATGAAACTAAATCTCATCTGATGTTGAGACTGCAGTTCTGGGGTGGGGTGGGGAATGATTTTTCATTTCTATCATTCCAAGGACCACTCTCAGCCGGATTGATAGTACCTGTTCTGTTTCTATCAATGGGTCAAACAGATTGTTATGTGGTTATATTTATTAGACAGAATACTTGATATAGTAATTACTTGAAGCAATAATTGTGAAATTAGAATTATTTTCAGTCACATGAAATCATAGAATTGTGTGCAATATCGTATATGGACAGTTGGTGTTGCATAATCGTGAGCAAACGGAAAAAAACTTTTATGTAGTAAATACACAAAAAATGTAAATATTAAATACAATGAACGCGATTCCGAAGTATTTCAAAGCCCAGTTACATGGGGCTATAGAATACACTGAGTGCTTCTCTGCAGAGTGGTAAGACCCCCACTCCTTAGAAATGTGCAGGACATGACACTAAACAATCTGTGAGTTTCCTGTCCTGGCACTTCAATGAATGTGGAATATCCCTTCCTTGCTATAACTCTTAGCTCCTCTCTGACCCGGGGAAGTAGTACCAGTTAGCGTCCTATCTCTGGGTCAAAGAGAACTATTTAGTTATTTACTATACGTTATAACATTTAACTATGTCCAAACGAATCAATTGTGACTAATAGAATAATTACTATTAGATATCAACATTTGAAACCTTTTAACTGTGAGCAGAGAAATGATTAATGTCAAGGAGAATTATGATTTGATAGCTATATAATAAACAATTTACCTGTGTTCAAACTAATCAAGAAAGTTTTATAGAAGTATTTGTGTTTGTAATTTACCGTATTTGAAACTACTTGATTTTATACACGATTAATACTTTAAGTGGCAATGCTTGAAACCATTTAACTGTGCGCAAACAAATCGTTAGGATTGATTCAGATTGGAATACTTGATGAATAAAATTACTATTGTTAAATAAAATAGCAATACTTGAAACCATTCGATTGTCTACAACGAGAACTGTTAGTTCGAGAGTAGGTGAAACCAGTTAACTGCCTGTCAACAAATGATTGATATTAAACATAATTATTTTTGTTAAAAGGCTTTAATTATTGAAATCTGTCTGCAAACAAAAGAGTTCATGCAAGCTTAAAAACAATCATACCAACATTTTATTCGTTTATAAATCTCACTCACATGTTACGAGGGGTATACAATGTTTCCAGACTTTTTCATATCGGCACTTTTATGGATAGTACACACATGAAACTCTTGTCCCCTTCGAAGTATTCTCCTCCGGCTGCAATGCATTTGTTGTACAGTTCAAACAACTTCTGGAAGGTCTCATGGAAGTCCTCTTGTGTGAGCGTGTAAACGACCTTCGTCACAGCCTCTTTCATCTCCTTAATTTTCTAAAAACAACAGCCTATGAGCTTAGAGAATAACCAAAAATCACAGGGAGAAAGTTCTGGACTATCAGGAGGCTGAGGAACTGTCTTCATGCCCATCTTGGTCAAAGAGTCTGTCACAAGGATGGAGTTGTGGACTGGTGTATTATGCAGGTGGAAATGCCCTGACCCGATTTGAAGAGTGATGGACTCTTCCAACGGAATCTCAACCTGAACTCCCTTAAAACCTCAACATAGTAACCTAACCATTAGGCCAATCAACTCTGGTGTATTGACTTCCTTACTCCTTCCACAACTCTCATCATCCCTCACAGACTCCCTGCCTTCCTTGAATCTCTTATGCCACGAAAAAAACTGATGCTCGATTCATGTAAGATGCTCCAAAATTAGTCTGAAGCATTCCATACGTTTCTGTGGATTTTTTCCGAGTCTAAAACAGAATTTTATGGCATATCGTTCTTCTAAATTTTTAGATAGCAATTTTGAAGTTCACCAGCTGTGACAGTCAGGATTTAGTAGGGTATATTCCAATTGCTGCTGTAGCTGTTCATTCGAACCTGAAATCATAAAAATTGGTCAGCTATCTCATAAGATGTATAGCAATAACATACTCAATTATCAAGTGTCGACGCCAATTTTGAATACTCATACAAAAAAAAAAGTCTGGAAATTTATCGTATGCACCTCGTATGTATGGTTTTGCATTAAATAACCCACAAAAATTGATGCGCCATAACACACAACCAATTCAAGTATGTAAGGATACACTAATCCTAGATGTTTTGACATGCCATTAAAATTGATTAGTCATTTGAATGTAAAATTAAGTTTTATTCTTAAAAGCAAATCCTTGCAAGAATGAGCATAACATTTTATGTCATTATTTTATATAATATTATTATTATAATCATTATATACTATATCAGTTATTCTAAACAAATCTTGCTGCAATCAGATATTATCTTTTCTCTTGCGATCCGTCCTTATCGTACATTGTCCTTGGTTGGTCCTCTAACCGGCTGCCAGTGTCCGCACACAGCTGATGATTATAATTCTTTGCTGGTCAACCAACATTAGTTGATTCATGTGTCAATTCCCAAACGAACGGCGTTTATGCTCAAAAATCTAGGCAGAAATTATAATTTGATCGTCTTAATTGAGTAGTTTATGAGATTGGAGGTAAGTGACCATGAAGCTGCTTTCAGTTTGGTTATGCAGCTAGCATTTATTCAAAAAAGCTTTCGGCTTTCTTGTCAAGTTCCCACCTAGATTTTTCGAAACACTAAATTCAGGCGGTACAGCCATACAATGGTAATTACATAGCTACCGGTTGGGATAATTTTCGTTTTATTTTATTACTTTTCTATTTGGCCGATTACCATTCTATCGCGGTTCATGCCTTTGTAATACATATGTTGACATCCTTTTCAGTCAATTTGTTGTTGATACCAAAAAATGTTAAACGGTCCGCAAATTTCAGTGGCAGGTCATTGAATGTGGACATGGCAGCATCTTGTTTAAAACACACACACTGTTTTATCACTGCTGAAGTAGAGACTAATGCCTCTTGCTCCCCACCCCAGGCCATCTAGCAGATGAATGCCTTGGAGAGGTGTATGTGTGAGAAGCGTTCAACGGTAAGCGTAATATGCATCCATGAAAATTACTGAAGTATATCGTTTACTTCTTTCCGTTTTTGCGTGAGACCATTTACTTTCCTTCGATCTACTGACGTTCTTTGAACGTAATCTAGGCAGAATGTCAATAAATATAGAGTTGAAGGAACATTGGCCCAGCGGTTAGAGTGTTGGCCAATGGCCCGGGAGACCTGGGTTCAATCCCAGGTCGAGTCATACCAAAGACTTTAAAAATGGTACTTGATACCACCTTGCTTAACACTCAGCATTATAAGGTACGGTTCAAGGGTAAAGTGGAGCAATCCTGGGAATGGAGTAGCGCCCTCCCCTACACCTTGGTGTAGTAGCTATCGAAAAGGGAGCCTTCGGGTCACCATCGACTATGGTCGCTAACTTTACTTACTTAGTGCGTAAAAGTAAAGTTGGCGACCGTAGTCGAGGGCGACCAGTAGGCTCCCTTTTCAATAGCTACAACACCAAGGTATGGGGGAGGGCGCTACTCCCTGGATTGCTCCTCTTACCCTTAATATCTACCTTATATTCCTGAGTGTTAAGCAAGAGGGTATCAAATACCATTTTTTAAAAAAATATTTGGTATGACGTGATCTAGGATTGAACCCAGGTCTCCCGGACTATTGGTGAACGCTGTAGCTACTTGGCCAATGAGCCATACTGTCGTAAGACCCGAATTAAAATTCTGGAGAAGACTGGGCGTTGTCCTCGAGGTGTAATGGTTAAAGCGATGGACTGCGGAATCGTAGTAAGCGAGTTCGTTCTGCAGTCGCGCTATCACGCTCACTTTCGGGCAAATACCCTTGGGGAAGGCATGAACCCCCTTATCCTCCCAGCTATGGGTTAAATAGTACCACTACGGTTCTTCTTAGAGAATGGTTTTGGCATTAAATAACCTACAAAGGTTGATATGCCATTAAACAATGAAACCAAACCAAACCAAACCTGAAGAAGACTGTTTCCTTTCACATTGTTCTAATGTCATTTGAAAGGCATCAATAGATATGCCTCTACAGTTATAATTAAATAGTGGAAAATACTGGGCTCTTTTTTCTTTGGTATGGCCACTGGTTTCAGAGAAGAAAAACTCTGAATTCAAAGTAAATATACCCCGCTTAAAAATGACCTTGTATCGCATCCTATTCGTAGGTAAATGCAAATCTGGCCTATTAGTTAGTCAGTAAAGAATCCTAATTCTTTTCGCAATGTCAAACATTTGGGACTTGAAGAAACTTAATTTTTTGCCTATTCCTTGGGATGACTTAACAACCCGATTGATTTGTATTAATACTTTGCCGATCTGCTTTCATTCAGGTAATATTAGAAAAATTCGAGAATAAAAATCAACCGACCTGTCGTATTAATTCATTGTAATGGGATGTCAACCCGTGTAAAGAGATTCTCGCCAGAAAGTTAGTGAATCATGTATGATATAAACTTATGCTTACATTAGTTGAGTAGTTTTTTTAAAGATATTATTGCACAGTTACATGGTATAAAGTATTCCATTTTTATTCTAATAATTATACCTTTTCAAAAAATTATTTCTATTCAATAAGATATTTCTTTGCAGTCATATTTCAAGTAACAAATTATCTTTTGTAAACAATTATAGCATCAAGTAACTATTATTAATACAATTAATTTACATATAGTTATACGGTTTCAATTATTTCTACCTAATACTAATACTTTTCGAACATTTATTTGATTCATATGTTTCACCATAACAGGCTGTACCAGTCTGGATCAAAATAGACCTGAGGATAATGGTAATGAAGAGGTACTCCACACTTTAAAGTACATCTCTGTATACGATTTACTTGGTAGTGTCTATCTCGTCTCGAAGCATAGCGAATCGTGTGCTATAAGAACAAGATATGGTACAGGGTTTATGTTTAATTTAGGAACTAAATTCATTTCATATGTCTGATGAAAAGTAACTGAGTTATACTTAAGTTGGTTTGCCTGGTATATTGAATACCAAATGTAACACAAGTGAACATTATCTGGATGTTGAACTGCGAATTTTAATACCGTTTCTTTTAGTGTTAATCTTTATGCTAACACAATCTATTTTGGGATAAATTCTTTTGAACTAGGCGTTAAAATCTTGTCTAAACTCTTTGATAATATTCGAGATTCATTTTTTGTTTTTTACTTTAACTTTTTTAGTCCAAAAGAGACCGTAGATTTTTTGACGAAACTTCCAAAGAGTAATCTTAAAGTTTTAGCGTTATCAGTTATTTTCCTTTATCAGCATACGCGTCATCACGTGCTAAACTTTTGCGCAAGTTTATCTATGATGTTACTTTTTTTTTTTTTTTTAAATTCGTTTTCACCATCGAGAAAAATCACGAAAAAAAATGAGACAGTTGAAAGAGATAAAGTAGCCAAATATAGTAACAACGTCACCGCTGGTGTTGAAATTCAATTTCAACCAATTTTAACTTAAGATTAATGATGCCGAGACACTCTTTAAACTTTTACGCAGCTCACGTCGAGAAACAAGCAAACGGTTCTTGATTTATTATTGGAAAGAACGGGCAATATTTTCTAGTTTTACATCTAACAGCAAAATGTCAGTTATTTAAGGAAAAAAAAGGTTTACCTATATATAGAGGAGAGAGGGAGAGAAGATACATAGGATATAGCTACAGAAAGTCGAGGAAGATATATACATATAAGATCGTTGATAGTTCATTTTTAAAGCGTACAATCTCTAATAAGTTAGTCCATTAAATATTATCTTCAAGTCGTCGCAATTTTTCATCAGTAGCAACTATGCTGCTTATCAATAACGATTAAGAAAGAATAACTCATAATTGTTCAGCATTTTCTGCGGCTTTCCGGCTAATTTTAACCTTTCCCATGCTTAGTCTACTGGTGAATAGAATACACCGACGGCATCTCTGCAAAAGAATAAGACCACACCCACCAAACAGTATCCTTGATATGACGCAAAACAATCAGATGGTATGGCTCCACTTTAGGAGTTTTACGGAATAGGGTGTATCCTTTAATTTCCATTACTCCCAGATCAACTCTGACCCGAAGTGGTAGTACCTCACAGTATTCCATTTATTGTACAAACAGAAATGTGTGAAAAAAAGGATTGATATTAAGTGGAATTGTTAGTGTTGTATAGCAACACGTGGAACCAGTTGATTGTGTGCAATCGAATGAATAATGTTGATTAGAATTATGAGTGTTTAGTAGTAATAATTCAAACAATATTACTGTGTACAAACAATAACAATACTTAATTATGGGCAAACAAATTAGCTCTAACTTTTTGAAAATGTAATTGCTAACAAACTATTCACTTATATGCAATATATATAATCATTTAACTGTGTACTAAATGACTGATATTAATTTTTTTAATGTTACATAGTAATACTTGAAACTATTTAACCGTAAAAATAAATCCTTTTTATTGAATGGAATTGTGCCTGTTAAAATACTTGAAATCATGAATGGATTTTGCCTGTTAAAATACTTGAAATCATTTAATATTATACAAACAATTGCTTAATATTAAATCGAATCATCAGTGTAAGCAATGTTTAAAATCATTTGTGTGCACATTAATGACTTTTAGCTCGTTTTAAAAACGTTATTTACAAACTTTTTTATTTACAAATTATTTCTATTTCATAGATGTTTAAATAGGATTTGGCATCAAAAATTCTACAAGTGTTGATATGCAATAAAAGTCAACCAGCCTCATATTCCTCTTAAATCTAAATTCTTAAAAAAAATTCCACTATTTCTTCAGGACATTAGTAGTAGTTGTAGTAGTTTATTATTATTGGGGATCGGAAAGTCCCTTTGGCGTTATGGCTAAAATCCTGGGCTATGACCTCGAATGAGTGAGTGTGTTCTCTACTTGCATTCATACACTCAATTTCTGACTGTTATCATTGCGGATACTCTAAGTCCACCTGTCCTCTTGCTATGGGTTAAATAGTGTCACTGATGTTCTTCTACAAGATTGGTTTTGACATTTAATAACCCACAATGTTTGATGTGCCATTGAATAAGGAAACTAATCATGTACGTATACGTAGGAGGTGCATACGACAATTCTCCTGATTATTTACGTGTGGGCACTTTTATTGACAGTACACACATGAAACTCTAGTCCCTTAGAAGTAATCTCCTAGGGCTGCAATGTACTTGTTGTACCGTTCTAACAACATCTGGAAGGAACCATGGCAGTCTTATGTGAGCGTGCCAATGAACTTCGTCACAGCCACTTTCATCTCCTCAATTGTCTCATAACGACAGCCTCTGAGCTTAGGGAATAACCAAAAGTCACAGGGAGAAAGATCTAGACTATAGAGAGGCTGAGGAACCGTTTTGATACCCATCTTGGTCAATGAGTCTGTGACAAGGATGGATATGTGGACTGGTGCATTGTCCCGGTGGAAATGCCACTGACCCAATTTGAAGAGTGCTAGCCTGTTCCGACGGAATGTCTACCTGAACTCCCTTAAAACGTCAACTCCCTGCCTTCCTTGAATCTCTTATGCCACTCAAAAACTGATGCTCAATTCGTGCAAGATGCTCCAAAAGTAGTCTTAAGTATTCCACGCGTTTCTGTGGCATTTTTTCCAAGGTTAAAACATAATTCAATTGCATATGCTTCCTCTGTGTCCTCACGTCCAGATTGCATTTTTGAAAATCACCAGCTTTGACAATCCGCTTTAGTAGGGTGTATTCCAATTTCTGTTATAACTGTTCATTTAAACTTGAAATCATAAAAATTAGTCTGTCATCTCATCAAATTTATAGCAATAATATACTGAATTTTCAAAAGTCTACAACAATTCTAAATGCCTGTACAAAAAAGTCTTGAAACCTACTGAAGGTACCTTGTATTTCACGGTTGAAGCCGACTGGCATAATGCTCTTAAAATATTCTTCTTCCGTTTCTTTTAACGTTTAAGGAACCACTTTAATCTTATCAATATGAGTACGAATTATTATTAAAAGTATAATTTTGTTGACAGAAGAAAGTTATCTCTAAAAATGATTCTCTGTTAATCACTTGCCAAGTTGGTAATATATGTCAAGGTTACACTGCGAAAAATCCCCTCTATTGAAGAAAATGAAGATATTCAGAAAATCGGCATTTTTTTTCCAATGATTTCTTATTTTATTCGATACCCAAACGTATTCAAAACTAAATAATTTCAAAAACGATATAAAATGTCATAATTAGAACAACGACGGCAAAAATATTAAGTTATTATCGAATAACCATAAGGATATGATTATGAACATCGACTAAAGATATGAAATAATTGCTTCACTAAAACTATTTAACTGACCCAGAAAATATATGCATATAAAAACGATAATTCTGACTAAGGAATAGGAATTAGGGAGGCCAGATTTGAAAATACAGTTTATAAACAAAACAAAATAGCCAAAATAAATCGATTCTCAAAGTAGGGTGGTGCTTGAGTTGATCCTTTATATCGCTAAATAATGCCTCTAATAACTGTTGTTAACTGTAACTTTAACTTTCCATGCACAGCAATGCGTAGTTAGCGTAACGGTTATCGTTGTAAAAAAAGGAATCATCGAATAGAGTAAAAATGTTTTAACTTTTTATTTTGCGCTGATGCAAGAAACTATATATTCCTTAATAAGCTTTGGGTGAGTAGTTTAGAAATATGTTGTTTTTTTTACTTTAGTTAGGTGACCAGTCTAAGAGAAAGAAGATTTTGAATTCAAACGGCTTGGCTCTACTTAAAATTTACTTTGCGGAAAAACCTTTCCATGGTGGAGGGTTTGTTTAAATACTTTTATATCGAAAGGAAAATTATAAGACGAAAGAAATTACGGAATTTCACTTTTTAAGGGACCCTGATATAATGTGAATTATTTATGTTTTGGTTTGTTTGTGTTTTATGTCATACAACTTTTTGTGGGATATTTAAAGCTTGGTCCTGTTATATGATATGAAAAATGTAGCAAATTACAATAAAGAGAGAATGAGTAAAATCATTATACACAGATAGAAAGTCACTAGTAAAAAAATGTTCACTTTAGTCACGGTTAGTTCACGAATACTAAAGTTAAAATCCTTAATAAGATTTAAACAAAAACTAATAACCTAATGCCCAACATAAACTTTTAAAATATCAGAAAATAGATATAAGACCAGATTGAAAGTTAAAGAAAATGTAAGATTACAGGTGCTTCTGGAAGAGCCACAAAGATGCTTAAGAAATCAAGGTCTGAAGAAGACATTGCTTTGCTGATTTTTAAATGTATACGATGTGACAGCAAGTTATACTGAAAACAGGTACTGTATCTCACAGCAGGTGTTTGCAGAATTATTTGTAGTCACATCGTACCCCATAAGAACATTGTCGATGAGGCCTAGGATACGCCGACTTCGTACCTAGTAGAGAGTTAAGATTTTATTCAGAAAACATGTCCGGTGAATGACAATAATAGCTGCGGAGTTTTAAAGAGTTACATTCACCCCATTCATTGCTATTATTCCTAGGTTCGCTCCGAGCGGCAGTGATATTTCCTATTTGGGTCAAAGTTATCTATTTGAGAAAATGAAATGTGCATCTTTAGAACTGACTATAAAGATACGTTTTTGTATGGTTTATTATGGGAGAAGACAAATTTTGTTAGCAGGGGTTCCCTGTACAAAGCCACCTAAAAAACTAATGTCCAAACACTAAACTTCATCTGATAGCGATGTTCTACTTCTGAAGATATAGTATATACACCTTTATTGCTATTAATATCAGGACCTCTGAGCAAGTGTTGTAATATCTGGTAGAGTCCTATCTATGGGCAAAATAAATCAAAAACTAATGACCGTGTTAATAACATTTTAGCTGATCGAAAATTGTAAATAGGAAAGTAAAAGGAATATGATCCTCAAACATCTAGGTATAAGATAATCCTGCAAGAGATAACATGCTGTTAAAATCAACAGTTGCTTTAGCTTCCTTCGGTATAAATTAACCTGAAACTAGTTGACATGCCTTATAACCTATCAACAAGGCAAGGCTTGTGTAAAATAATTTAAAAAAAACAAAAAATATGAGATTGTGTCAAAGCATCAATCCATTTCAACTTACCGATACATTATTAAATAATAGTGCTGAATACTGTTCGTGCTAATGCTAGAGAAAAATTTGAAATCGGTTTTCATGAATAAAATATATTGTAATATTCAGAACTTCTATCGATTTTCTGTGGTATTTTAAAATAAAATTCACAAAACGCAGAATAGGTGAGACAAGTTAATGTAATTCTTGTTGTTTGTCCACTGCAATGTGTCAACAATTAAAGTCCATTGAACTTGTGAGGGGAACCGACAAAAATAGATGAAGCATTCTGCGCTAAACATAATAAATTAAAAGAAATTAAGACAGGGCAATTTAAACAATATCAAGCTATATTTAATTCATAACAGAGCTTGTATAACGGAGATCAAAAACTGAATCCTTTTAAGGGCATGTCAACCCCTCTTGAGTTTTTATGCATAGTGGTTCGGAAATCAAGTTTATTCTACATTTATATCTACATTTTTGTGCTGTTGTTGCTCTATTTTTTTTTCAGAGTTATATATTAAACATTTCTAATACTAAAAATGATTCTCTCTCAAGTAAAAATATCTATTAATAATAATCATTCTTGAAACCATGGTTTTAGATAATAAACCTTTGTAAAAGAATGTATTGCTGCAAGTAACTATTCTTTTTACGAAAATTAAATTATAATATCTAATATTGCAATCGAATACTAATAATCGGTACACAGTTGGATATTTTTAAGTATTCCGATCTAACGCAAATTAATACATATCTCTAAGTAGTTAATTCCATTTAATAAGTCATTTCATTGTTCACAGTTACTTAGTTTCAAGTTAGCAATATTACCCTAAGGAAACAATTATACCTTCGAGTTACTACTTTTACATATGTCTAATTATGTTTGACGCGTTTAGAATAGTTTAATAGGTACTATCACTCCGGTTTATAGTGGGCAAGATACAAACTTAAGACTCCTCCGTTTGCAGAGGTTTCATCTCTTTGAAAGAGGATTCAGTAATTGTATTCTAAACCTCTTCAACATAGCATAGAATTATAAATTCCTTTGTACCCAGTTTTAGTTCTTATAATGTAATCACTCGAGCAAAGAGACTTCCGATTTTAACAACTAGTTTTTTTTTGTATTATGTCATTGTGACTTTAAAAAGAAAATGTAAAACTTTCAGTGTGTGTTATTTGAAGAAAGAGAAATGACCTTCCAAAAGTTGTTATAAATTTTATGTTTCATTAAATGAATTGTTTCATATCAGCGATTGCAGAATAGTCTTTACGAATGAAATCCTTTTAAAGACATAACTGATTCATTCAAGCATTTACTACACTAACTTATCCTCCCCTCAGAAGACAATAATCCACAAAATCATAGGCAACACATGTAAGAACGGAATATGTTATTAACACAACATTCTCCAATTTATATGCAATAAGAATAAAATTTATTGTTTGAGTTTATGGTATATCACCCTTTGTAGATTATCTAACGCCAAAACCATTTTTATACAAATAAACAATTCTAATTTAAACAGTTTAATATAACCTTTGTTTTCAGTTAAATGTCAAAACACTTCTTCTCGCAACTATTCAGTTAGGCGTAGTAAATTTTCAATTTCAAAAACATTTTTATTTTTAGCAATTCAGTTTAGCATAAGTACGCGGTTGAGTCCTATTTTACCCATAGATTGGGCCCTATCCAGAGCTAACACTCCGGGCCAGAGTGGACCTGGGAGTGATGAGAATGAAGCATTCCCCAAAGCTCCAATAATACTGGAACCTCACCGACAGATAGTTTAATGTCATATACCGGACACTCATTGGTGGGGTCTTACCTCTCTGCAGAGGTGCAGTCGATGTATTCTACAGCCCAAGCTGACTGGGCAATACACAGGGTTAAATGCAAAAACAGTGTTTCTGTCAGATAATTCAATTCATCAAAAAGATGTCAAAACAGTTCTATTACAAGAAATTCAGTTTAGCATAAATACACACTTTATATGCAAAAACAGAAAACTTTTGAAACCAAAATTAAGTTCTATTTGACCCATAGATAGGTCCTAATCATGTACTACCACTCCGGGCCACAGTAGACATGGGAGTGATGACAATGATGGGGTACTCCGCATTCCCTTACTGTCCAGCAATACTGGAATCTAAGCATCAGATTGTTTAATGTCATATCCAGGACACTCGTTGTGGGACAGTCTTACCTTTCAGCAGTGATGCTGTCAGTATATTCAACAGCCCGAGTCGACTGTGCAAAATATAAAATTTATTACGGTCATTATTCTTATAATGAAAAAGAAATATTTTGTTGAAGACAATGTAATATACACAGACGTTTATTAAAAAAAAAAACAGACACAGAAATGAATCCCTAAAATAATTTTAAAATTACTGTTTAATAGAATTAAGCTACCTGCCAAAGCCATCCTGGTAAAATAGCAGTAGTGATATAACTAACCTATATTTAGTGGTATTAGTCCAAAATGAATGTCATAGTGTGACTGGAGTATACTAGCTTACTCCAAGGCCGCAGTTCACCCATTAAGCCACGTCGACTTCCTTACTAGGAAAGGATAATATAATTTGAAAAAACAACATCAAATATTGTTCATCTGTACATTTTATATCCAAAATACAATTAAATATTTGGTTTTAAAAATCACCTCATTCAGTAATTATTTTATTTTAGGCGGATTAATAGAACATAAATTTTCCCTCCAAATAAAATGATTTAATTGAAAAAAGTTTAGCTGCAATTGTATTCCTCTTTAGATCAATGGTACTTCGTGCATCATTTTTCATTTTTAATAAATCCATGCATTTAAATCATTAGGAATTAAACGCAGCCTGTTGTTAAAAATCCATAAATAGCCTAAAAAATTCATCAACTATTTATTCAGAAATATTCATAGCAATTTACGTAGACATTAAGTTAATTTAAATTGCGCAGCATCATCTTTTATAAATATTAGAAAATAGTCACTCAGAATATTATTTTATCATTAATCATTAACACCAGTAATCTTTGAACTTGTCTGTGCAAGTCTTTCTGATGCTAGAAGATATAGAAGAAATAATTTATGATATAAAAAACGTCAATTTCGTGAAATTCACAATATAGAAAAATTTCACTAATTAGAAAAAAAAGATTTCGGTGGTTTGAGCTGAGGAGAATAATCTGCAAGGAAAATCTTCATCGGATCTGATATAAATTATCTGAAATCGTCGGAAAGGTAACGTTTTCTTCTTTTCTAATTTACTGTGAGTTGTAACAGAGAGAAATGTATTTCCTGAAATTCAAATTATCGGAAAATATCACAAGATAAAAAAAAAAGATTTATGAAGTTTGGCCTGAGGAGGATCTGCCAAGAAAATTTTCTTCGGACCTGATAAAAATTATTTGATAGTGTCTGCAGTGTAATTTTTTTGATAATTACTATTGTACGCTACCGAGAGAAATCGGCAGGTTTGAAAAACGCATTTGAAGAGAGAATTTATACTGTCAAAGGAGTAAACAGTACAATATTCAATATGAGATTCAATAAACGACACTTAACTTAGCATGCATTTTTTTGGGGGGTGCCTTGTGTTGTATTGTACTAGACCGTCTCCATCAGACCTTGTACGCATTTAATTTTCCCTATATTAAATTCCACGATATCGAAAAATGTAAACGTCAAATCAACTGAATCGAAATCGTACTACTTCTTTCTATTCAAAATTTGTCTTTAGGAAGATGTACATTAAATAGTAAACATTGGGACTTATTTCAGTAACGAAATAATAATGCTATGAATGCACATGAAATATTTTCAATTAAATTCTTGAAAATGTTGTATGGAAATAATATTAATATAAGAATTCCTCCGATAAAGAGCATGAAGAAAAATATTAGAGAATGTGTTCATAATTTTTAGAATCTTATCTAGATTCTTCTGAAACATTTGTTTTCTTTATACAATGTCATTTGAAGCTCCATGATCTATTCAATACTAAAGACATCCCTATAGAAGAATAGTAGGAGTAATACTTAGCCAATACCTATAGGAATAAGGATGTGACTACGTTCCCTAAGGAATTACTCCGAAAGAGAAAGTACGAAAACGCTTACAATGTTTTGTAACATTAAGAAGATGCAAGTTGATAATTCCAATTGAAAGCTATGTTTCTGCATTTTAGTCGGTATATAAATCTTACGTTATCCTCGATTTAATTTTTTTCCTGTCCATCGCCCATTTGAATGTTCAGATTATTTGAAATTAGCTTGTGCTTGCTGCTAAAAGTAGGAAAAGATATGTCAGAACTTGGGAAATAATGTCTACAGACTCGTTCTATAATTCAATCTGATCTTTCTTTCTTTTGATTGCTGTATAAATGCAAAGGTTATTCTGTGATGCTCACATTTTCCACGACCGTTGCATTATATTTTTTAGACTCGTAGGAAGTAGAATGAGAACGGAAATACAGAAGAATATTGATGCACAATAAAGATTAACTGTTTATGTAGCTAGCAGTAATAATTAAAGTCATATATACTTATATTTAGTGTGTGTCTATACCCAAACTCTTCATTACGAGCAGAAGGTTAAATATTTCGCAAAGTAATGCTGGTTTGACTCAATAGTTTTCCTTCTAAAAGAATTGCCATACGAAAGCTTAAGAGGCTAATCTGCCTTATTATTAACCCATAGCTGGTGAAGAAAGAACAGACCGATTAATGCATTTTCCGAGGGCATTAGCGCTAAATGAAACGCAATCAACTTGGTTCCAGAAGTTCAAATTCTTAACAGTCCATTTCTTTAGACGATAACAGTTACGCCACGCGCATATATATTTCTAGGTTAAGTTATTTGTTTTAATATCATATCAACGCTTAATCCATATTTACCAACCTCTCCACTCAGACAGGATATGATACAATGTCTTTTTTAAGCAGTGCTTAACAGGTTTGAATTTAGAGTTTTCCTTCTCCTAGACTAGTTGACTCACCAAGGCTGAAGAACTCAGTCTGCCCTACTATTCAACCATAGATGGAGGGAGAATAATTGGATTCATACCTTTCCCTAGGGTATTAGTGCTATGTGAAATGCAATCAGTCACGTCCAGAATTTGAACTCGTGCTGCCGTGTCCATTATCATATCAATACTTAATGGTTATTAAATGCCAAATCCTGTTTACATATATGGTTTTTAAGCGAATAATCTATTGGTAAGAAAAGCTCCTTGTTTATTTTGATTGGGCCGTATATATTTCAATATAAAATAGAAATATTTTTCAATTCAGCTTTACAGATAAAAAAAAAACCTTTTGCGTTAAATATTAATCATATTTGTATTAATCTCCAATTTAATAGTGTTCAATTATGAATGAGAGCTCGACCAGAATTTTAAGATTCACCACCACCCATAAAAGAAAGTTTGATTATCTGAAACATTAGTTTTCATCGGGTTATATTATCTTATTTTATACTTGAAATATAAGGGATATTCCTTCACTTTTTCGTTCAATGAGCACACACAGATTTGGCTGATGGAAAACTCTTCGTGTTATATTTTAATTATATCTATAAATGTTTGGTTGGTTGATTTTACGGCCCCTGTCAGACCTTTAATGGAGGTCTTTTTTTTACTGAAATAAATCTCGTAGCAAACCTTCGACAGCATGATATATGACAGAAAGAATACACGTGATGAAATGAATAAAAATGTGTATTGTGAAAGGTAACATTGATATAAATTTTCTATTTGTATTTGTCCTTTAATGTCATACTTATTGGATGCGTGTGTATTATTTTCTTTGTTCCGAGAAGTTCTCTGTTGAGAAAAATATTCGACTTTGTCATGCTGAATTTCATGGAATGAAAATTATTTTGTCTGTTCTGGTCTATACCTGGTTTTACTGCTGGACACTTATTCCTTATTCGATCTCTGTCAGGGGGAAAGTAGAAGCTGTTGCCTACTTTTCTAGAATGAGTTTTAACGTCAGCTTAAAGGCCACTTTAGTATTATGAAATATCGTATTTTTTTATGAAACCATTCAGCCTCTTAGGACATGTATTCGCTGCAGTGACAGTAGACATGATGATGATATTATTCGTTGACAAGCACTGATTTCTTTGTATTTCACAACTGTGGCGATACCATTGACTCCTACCTAAGATAATGTCGGCTAGGTAGTGTTATGATATAAATAACACTGACTTGATCATAAGCAAAAAATTATTATCTTTTATCTTTGTTATATCAACTGAATAAAACCTTCAGAGTTAACAACGGACACAGCCAGCCAAAATCGTAAAGCTGAACTAAAGAGTTAATCTTTCCATTACAACAAAAGGAGCTATGCCTCATCAAGTAATAGATGCGTCCAGTTGAACACCGTCAACGAGGCGTCCTTTGGTTTCTGTGGGAGACGAATATTTCTTTCTTGATATTTGAAAGGAAATAAAAGTCTTGCTAAAGTATATATTTTAACATTAAATCACGCATCAAACATAAGATCCGCTTACTAAGCGACATTTAGTCTCCGTATCGATGCTGCATGTAGTTGTTCGATATAAATATCAATACGTCTGAGCTTATAAATATATATTACTGTCTAAACACTTATTTTTCTAAAAGCATCATTAATCAAATCAAAGTGATCATACGTTAGATATCAACTATATATATAATGAAATAAACTATCATTATTCTGTACTGTGTCCAGTCCTGCCAGCTGGAGCAGTAGAATACATCAAGTGCAACTTTGCCGACGAGTAAGACCTGCCAACAGATTGCCCAAGCTATCACACTAAACTCTATGTAATGATGAGGCTTGAGTACCATAGTTTCGAGAATGTGGAACAGCTCCTCATGGCCATTACATCCACATTCATTCTGATCCAGACTGGTAATAACTGTTTGAAGTGTTTAATCATTTGCTAAGGTTTATAATTTAGTATTTAAAACTATGCCGCAGGGTTAATTTTTTCTTTCTTTAAATAAGAATAATTGATAGATACAATCACTTATGTTTAATAGTATAACTTGAGACAATTTAACTGTAAGCAAACAAATGATCAATATTTAATTGAATCGTTAGAATACTTTTAACCCTTTAAAATATGCAAACAAATGAGCTTTAGCAAGTCGTTTAAAAATAAAACTTATATAAAAACTGTTTTTTATGAATAATATATTTGATAGGATTTGGCATTAAATAACACAAGAGTTGATATACCATAGAACAGCCAACCAACCAGTCAATCTTTCGATTATCATTTAAAATGTCTTTATGCAACAAGCACTTACTATAAATAGCTCTATCTAAAATGTCAAACAGCATTGACATTCCCCTCATATTATTTGGGTAGAATATCGGCAGTTCCCTTTACAGAAAACTTCTGACTTCAAAGCTTAAAATACATGGATTCAATGCCATGCCGCGAGGTAAAATCCTCCTCCGAAAACTGCATCTGATGATTTTTCTCTGGTTCAATAGAAATCATGACTATGGAGTCACTCCTTGATTGTGATTACTCTGAGATCCACGATGTCCCGCGAGTGAATACTTGTCAATGTACTGGTTATGGCGCACAATGAATCATCTTAATAAAGTTTGTCATCATTACTAATAACTTAAAATTAAGCAAATGAGCGCAAACTATTTGCACTAGATTGGAATACTTCATATCTCATAAGTCTCAATGAAAACAAAAAAAAAACCACTCGTGAGTAACAACTAGACAAAAAATGACGGTACACTGAACCTAAATTGCTAAACTCTTATATAAGGCATTTGATTAGAATAAGATGATACTAGTCGACAGAAGAGCTTCCTCTAAGTAAGGAAGAAACTCATGAAAGTATTCATATTCTGAGAAAAAAAATTTAATCCAATATTGATTTCCATATGTACAATTGTAATATTTATCAAATATAACCCTGGAAAAAAACATCACACTACGTCGAAATTTTTATTAGAACAATACAAAGTATTTTGACATTGTGAATGAAATTTTACAGTGCAATTTACAACAGCCATATAAACGTCCTGGCAAATAATTATGGAATTAATTCATTTATTTCAACTGACAGTTCTTTTGTTGGAGCTGTGTGCTGTTTAATAGGTGAGCTCTGCCAGAACTCTCTTAATTGTTGTCTGACTTGCATTGCTAGGTATTTGCTGGCATTTATTTTAGGAATGCAAATTACGAGATCATTTCATATTTGTTCCTAAATATTACGAAATATTACGTAACATTTTCCTCAGCATGGCTTAGGGAAACATGGCATTAATTCAAATAATTTATCTTGCTTATTTCTAATGTATTTCATGAAGCCGGAATGTTCAATTATTAATGAAAAAACATCTACAGTCTAATCTATAATTAATTCATGTATTGGTGAATTTTACAAAAAACAATTTAGTGGGTCAATTCTATACATTTCATAGTGATTAGCCATGTTTTGTTTTGCCAATGGTCCGGTAGATCGGGGTTCAATCCCAGGTCGAGTCATACCAAAGACTCAAAAAATTATACCTGATGTCGCCTTGCTTAGCCTTCAGCAATACAATATAAGGATCAAGGGCAAAGTTGAGCAATCCAGGGAATGGAGTAGCGCCTTCCCCTACATCTCATTGTGGTAGCTATCGAAAAGGGAGCATTTTGGTCACCCTCGACTAAGGTCGCTAACTTTACTTATACTGGAAATTTCCAGTATAAGTAAAGTTAGCGACCTTAGTCGAGGGTGACCAAAATGCTCCCTTTTCGATAGCTACCACAATGAGATGTTACGATCAAATTTGATGTTACGATCAAATTTATGCCAGAATGATTATTTTGAGGGCGATAGCTACCACAATGAGATGTTACGATCAAATTTGATGTTACGATCAAATTTATGCCAGAATGATTATTTTGAGGGCTTCTTCTTCTCACTCAATATACTTTTATCTCAGTATTATCATGGATGTATGAGATATAACTATAAAATCTTTTCTAAATAAAACCAGAACAATCAGAATAAACCGCTGCTATTACAGGAACCAACGGCTTCACGAGCTATGTTATACATGAAACACATTTTTCGTAAAATCTGCTTTGGTAATTTCACAGACGAGTGTTTCGTTCCCATTTAACATCGTCCATGTTATACGAGAGGTTCCTTCCAATTATAATAAGCGCATTTCTTTAAGCAGATTTGTATTCACGGCTCGAAACCCTGTCATCCCCTAACCACCAGGTCATTACAATTAATGTCTATCGTCCAACATTATTTAAGAAATAATTCAGTCTAAATCGAATGCACAACATTCAAGTTGTGTCTTCTGCTGCCACATCAGTAAAAACATCGTTGCACACGTACCGCTCAATCACGATTATCAAGATTAAAATCGATTTATATTTTGTTCCAGTTAATCTAGGAAATTGCCCTCGGCTTTAAAACTGAATTTCGAATCGAAATTGGAAAGTGTTTGTTGTGGAGACGACAAACCAATTTGTCTGGAAAATGTTAATCATAAACAAAATTCAGATAACATGAAAAAGGGAAAAGACACAAGTTGTCAGTTTGTGCAACTTTTTTACTTGGTAAGATGTTCTGATATTTTTGAATGAATTTAGGTAACGGGAAAATATATTAATTTAGAGAGCAAATAACTTTCCCGATGACTCTTTCATATTTTATTAAGTATATGATTTTAGGCATCAATCAATTGTTTTATTCCAAAATTAAATTACAGAGAATAAATTATGCATTGATATTGCAAGTCGATAGTGGATGTTTCCAAATAGGCGTTGCTTTTATAAAAACAAAAAGAGAAGCGTATATATTGAAGAAAAAAAATGGTAGGTTAATTTTTTACTTTTTCTTGATTGTTCAACTGACCTTCAAAAAGATCTTGTACATCTCGTAGTAATTGAGATATATATCAAGTCACACTGCTAAACTTTTTTTTTAGCGTAAAGCCATTTTCATTTACTAGATCTGTAGACGTTCAAACTAAGTAGTCTTCGTGGATTATAAACAATTATAGTGCACACACATATGCGTAAATGAATATATATATACACACATACATAACTGAATATACATACATATACGTAAATGAAAAAATATATATATACGTAAAGGGATATAAATATATACATGCAAATATATATATATATATATATATGTATATATATAACGGAAGTAAATATAAATACATCTATATACACATTAGTATGTATATATATACTTTCTTTAGAATAGTTTTATATAGAGCGTAGATCATAAGATTTAAATAACGACCTTTTTTTAGGTACGTCTCGTCAGAGAACTCCGTCAAAGAAGCCATAATTTAGAATAGATCCATGCAGTTTCTTATTAAGGTCAAAAATATTTTGAATTTTTCTTTTTTTAACTCTTACTCGACCATGTAGACAAAATTCAATCATGCATTGAAATTATTACAAATATCAAAAGGGTGATAGAACGGTGCATTTACGTTTCATTCTTTCTTATCTCTGTCAAAATTTATTTCTTATATATTCTTTTGAGCTTTGTTGTGAACAAAATCTATTTCACATAAATGTTGTTTTTTTTATTAATTTTGACTTTTTATTGTTAAATGTTATAACGAATTATAATGCGTTCTAAGCATTTTATGACCTTCGTATGTTCCTATTTCGTTCAAGAGTTCAATGGCTATCGTCATGATCAAATTGATTCTCTACTTCTGCATCAAAGAAAGTAATATTTCTTCATAAATTTAGGAATTCCGCAGTTGCTGTGCGATATTAATTTCAAAGCAGATGATAGCGTACGCTTTCGCTACACTATTTGCATTCCGAGGCAAAGATCCTTTCAGAGCCACCGAATCATTATCAATTAATCAAGAAGAGATTGCGTAAGCGATGAATGGTTTATTACGCAAGCTTCTTAATTCGATGATACTACCATACTTTATGAAATATTGCCTAAAAGATGAAGCAGATTAGATTCATGTACAATTGGTTGTCAAGTAGATCCTTATCTGCGTCCGTGTCCACATCAATACCAGAAAAAATAATGCTTTGAAATGCAGAAATAGTTTAATGGAATGGAATATCAGAGTTTTTTGGGAGGGCTCTAAAGCTGCTTTGTAATGTGTCCATGGCAACAAAAGTTCTTAATGTCTTATTGATATACTATTTAAGGTACATAGCTATATAACCAGTGAAGGATTTCATTGCTATGTGTTTAACTAATCATTATTTAAATAAACAGTCATGCTTGATGGCACCAGTACTTGATACAAAACTTCGCCTATTATTGTTTTATAAGTTCATATAATGTAACCGGAGGAAAATTCAACCATTGTTAAATTATCATAAATTCGGCGAAGAATATAATCTTCGTATCTTCAGATGACCCTCATGATTATATATATATATATATATATATATATATATATATATATATATATATATATATATATATATATATAAGGTTTTACCCATTCCCAACTCTTCAATCAATTTCTTATCTTTGGGCTTGAATAACGTTTTCTTTCTCTAAACTGCTTGCCTTTCCAAATTGATAGAACCCAGTCTCATTTATTAATCCATAGATCATAGAAGGAAAATCAACGGATTCTGGCTTTTCTCAATGGCTTTAAAGTGTGAACCAAAACCTCCATCGTCCAGGACTTGAACACTCAGCGGCAATTTCATTTTCTACAATATTAAACTTTATATCAATAAAATGGGCTGATGTAGATAAGTTTTAATTAGGTTATTACCTATCAATAAGAGAAGAAGGATGAATAAAATACAATGTCCGATTAAAATCTATTCCACTTTATTATCTTCTTCAAGCAACATTATTTTATGAAAAGGCTTGCGTTGAGGTGGCTTATGCAAAGGAGAGTAGCATTGTACAAAGCGAGGTATAACACCAGTCACAAAATTGTGTCCCCATTCAGACTAACAGCCTTATACACAAACAATGGGGGAAATGATACTAATACTGTTTTTCAGAAAATATATTTTTGCATTATATAACGGAGGAATGTAAGTATGTTGTTAAGGAAACTGAACAGAATTAATTACTTTATTTCTGGAATCTTTCGCAACATATCTGAAAAACTAAGTTATTTCATAGCGATAACTGAGACAAAAAAAATCATCTCAAAATTAATTTCTAGTGAAAGATTACAAGAAATTAATTTTGAAATGATTTGTTTTAAAAACAGATGATTTTGAAGAATAATTTACACTAAAAGTCAGTGGAAACTAAAATCGTATTGATCCAAAGGGATATATATATAAGCAAATATACACAAGCTTATACATAAACACCTACCTATTTCTCTGGGTTTTTTTTTTCAGACTATTTCTTTTTCCCTCTTCTTTCTTTCTTCTTTCTTCATTATCTACCAGTACAAACCGACTTTAAAAAAAAAAAAAGTTTCATAACGTAATCTTTTTTGAATATTTTCTGTACCATTCAAATGATTATTTTAAATTTATAAATCCCACCCTGAAAATGACTAAAAATAAATTCTACTAGAAATTTCCGTAATTTCATATCTCAGATAATTTCGGTTATACTGGTCGAAACGCGTCGGTGGATCTTTAATATTTATCAATAAATTCTCTCATCCATTTATCCATATTTTTTCCGTTTTTTTTTTTTTTTACCAAATATCAGTCTGATTAAACTTCATATATTACTCGCATATATATATATATGCACAGATATGAAAATAAACAAATGCATGTATACATACTTACTATAACTATATAAACATATGTATACACATGGTTATCTATCTATCAATATATATATATATACACGTATACAGATATATAAATATATATCATCATAAATATGTCTACACACGTATATATACCTATATATGCATACATTTATATACACACAAAAGTTCATACATACCTATATATATATAGAGAGAGAGAAGGAGAGAGAAAAAGATTAGTGTGTGTGTGTGTATATATATATATATATATATATATATACATTACACATCTATGAATACACGTAAACATACAAATATATATATATATATATATATATATATAAAATGACCAAACTTTCAAGTCATAATGCGGGCAGTATTGATTACTACTAAAATTCTTTTTGGTTCTCATGACTATATTGCACATAGTATGAATAATTTTTCCCAAACATTTTTCAAATCACTTCAATCCGTCAATTTCTTGGCATCTTGTATATCCACTCGTTAGGGCTTTTTTTACGCCGTTTGTATCCTCTAAAGAGCTAGAAACCCTCATTTCAAATGCCTGTCTTTTTATGACACTAACTTATTTACGATGGCTTGTAACTAACACGTCTCCTCTGGGAGTGCGGAGCATGGCGTATTTCATTTCCATTATTTGCAGTACATATTAAGATTGTATCTATTTATCATATTGATGTTTCAAAATTATGAGTATTGGATAGGAGTACTTGCAACCACATAACTGGATTTTTATCAGTGACCTGAAAGCTTGTTTTGAAAAATGGCCCATTAAATAGAAAAGATATGCTTAAACCATATAGTTATTCATACTTGGAACTATAGCTCTGTTTAAAAATTATATTCTTATATAGTATCCTAGTATAAAGTATTCCTGTTTGCCAAAAAAATAAAATCTACGAAACTACACCAAAAATACAGCCCTTAATCTGGAGCATGGTACCTATAATCATCTCATCAATAGGTTAAATAGTTTTCTTTGCAAATTGCGATTATTGGAAAGAGATACTTTATATGATAAAATCGTGCACAATGACCCTCTTAGGATAGATGAAGCGTCATGTCATTAAAATTAATCTTCCCCTCACAAATATGAAATATCTGATATTTATGATTTTCTGAAAATCTAACACTGAATAAATAATTTAACTAATCTAAACATACAGTAAGTTTATTGAATAGCATTTACAACAGTTATCCCAAATGCAATGTGGTTTCAGGTCAGGCAGAGATACTATGGTCATTATTTTCTCCGAAATACTGCTTCAAGAAAAGTGAATCTAACTACAAGTGTACATATGTCATATTATAGTAGACCTGACTAAATCATTTGTTACTGAATTGATATGACTTGTCGTGAATTCTTGAAAAGATTAGGTGCCCACCCAATTTCGTCTACCTGATAAACCAACTCTCTCAAAGAATCTTTTTTAGATTCAGTCGTTTGCTATCGAGATTGTGATGGACAATGAGGTGAAGCAGAGTGTCATTCAAGAGCTAACTCTTTTCTCAAATTATATTGTTTTGCAACAATCAGAGATTGTAATGTTAGTGCTTCCTTAAAATTCTGAAAAGCAGGGAGGGTTCTCAAAATGAGAAGGTTGTATCAGATCAAAGTGATAAAATTTTTGATTTTGCAATATCCTCAGAAGACTTACAACGGATTATGGATCGTATGCCTGCTGCTTTTAAATGGGAGGTTAGATTGAATGCAGAAAAGATGTTTACTTCTCAAGCAGGTGAACCCAACAAGGAACCAGCAATAATTGGAAAACGCACCTGACTGTGGACTTTTGACTCTTTTCAATTTCTCTGATATGCTGTTAAGTGATGAGACAGTGGATGGTGAGATTTTTTTCTCTTATCGAAAATGCAAATGTTGCCTCTAGGAAATCGATTAAATAAACTGTGGCACTACAAGACCTTTGTCATGACATCCCAGCTCTATTCGTCTGAAACCTGGACAAGGTAAGAAATCAAGAACTAAAAGAATACTAAACAATGTACTTATGGCCTAAAAGTGTTTAGAGTTTTTAGGAAGCTTAATTACTTTTTAAAATTTTTAAATAATTTTCGGAAGTCAGTAGGTTGGTTTTTAATGTCTGATCAACCCTTGTAGACTATTCAATGCCAAATATCTTCCTATATATATATATATATATATATATGCGAATAATTGTATTGGATGGTTATTTATTTTGTTTAATGATATATTAACATTCGTAGGTTCTTTCATGCTTTCTGTGTATATAAATTATTTGTGTATTTTGGGACTTGTCATTGTGTGAGATAAATAGTGGTAAACTTTGCCCAACAAGTGTATACTTGCCGCGACCGGCCGACAAACCCTTGCCGCGACCTGCCGATAAACCTAAAACATATTAAATTACACGCCCGAGTTAGGACGATTATATCCGAGTACGACCGGAACTGACTAAGCCCTTTTTTCTTGCTAACGACCTTGACATCTAGTTATAGTTAAAAGAAAAGGGAGAATTAAAATTAATAACATTCACAAAACACTTCGGCCAAAAATTACCTGATAAGACTTGAACTAATAGTCGTCGCCAGCCTATAGCAGGTTAGGAAAATACTTTACGGCTACACTCATTTTTTATCAAAGAATTTTATATCCACGCGGCTGGAGCTGTGTGTCACAGCACCTTCGAAATATCAGCAAGCCCTTTTCAACGCTTAAACGGCGCGCTCCTGGCGAAGCTCATTAAGGAGGAATCCCGCATTCTGTGCGGTCGCATTCACCTTAACTTACGGCGTTGGTCCCACTTCTCGTGGTAGACTTGCCTTTCTCCCACCTACATAGGTATGCACAAAGGTCCTTTTTAGGACCATAAGAGGTCTCTGTCTGCGGGTCAGAGCATCTCTGACTGGTCCGCTCGTCCGCACGGCTTTGACCCGACAAAGCCTTCGTTCTCGTCCGCTCGTTCGCACGGCTTTGGACCCGACAAAGCCTTCGCACTTGTCCGCTCGTCCGCACGGCTTTGACCCGACAAAGCCTTCGCTCTCGTCCGCTCGCTCGCACGGCTTTGACACGGCAAAGCTTTCGTTCCCGTCCGATACGTCCGCACGGCTAGGGGGCCCAGCAAGGCCCTAGCCTTTCCTCGAACTCGACGCTCTTGCACGGTACAACGCAGTCCACGTAACGACTCGCTGTTACGGACTGTTCTACCACTGCAACAACCGGCTCACGTACGACCCGCTGTACGAGCCAGAAACCCGATCTACACACCCCCGGTTAACCCAACATACCGTCATAACCGGGGATGTCGATCTACCGACATCGACGCTCCTGCAAGGTACTACGCAGTCCACGTAACGACTCGCTGTTACGGACTGTTCTACCACTGCAACACCTGACTCACGTACGACCCGCTGTACGAGCCAGAGACCAGATCAACACACCCCCGGTTAACCCAACGTACCGTCATAATCGGGGATACCGATCTACCAACCTCAACCGACCTCAGATGTCCGCGACGACTGCTTAGCTGAACTCAACGACTCGACCGACCTCAGCTTACCAGCATCCAACGACTAGCTGTACTCAACGACTAGCACCGACCACAACGCCTAGCTGAACTCAACGACTCGACCGACCTCAGCTTACCAGCATCCCACGTCTAGCTGTACTCAACGATCAGCACCGACCACAACGTCTAGCTGAACTCAAAGACTCGACCGACCTCAGCTTACCAGCATCCAACGACTAGCTGTACTCAACGACCAGCACCGACCACAACGCCTAGCTGAACTCAACGACTCGACCGACCTCAGCTTACCAGCATCCAACATCTAGCTGTACTCAACGACTCGACCTACGCCAGCGACCCTCGTCGAACGCCCAGCTGCGAACACATACAACCGCCACGGACATTTACATTCACGCTTGTAAATACGACGAAATAAATTGTCATTTGTAATTATCATCATCTCACCTTTGTTCCTTCATATTGCTTTGGCTGTTCTCATTCACATAAATTCATTTGCGGGGTCGACATACTTATAGGCCCCGCAACATACTTTATTAATATTCTTGATTTGTAGATGTATCATACTTTGCTTTATATATGCATAAACTTAAAATTTGCTATTAATATGTCAGTTTCAATATTCATACTTTCTACACTCTCAGATCGCTCAAAGTTTTTGAATCTCTGTTTTTTTGGTTTAAAAAAATATGATTATTGTCTGATTTAGTTCTTGATGTTGGAGAGCCTCTAAATTGCTATGATGAGAGTTTTGGTTGTATCAATCGTTTTTGTTCAGCTCATGTTGGGAACGGCATTTCGGGTTTCGTTGGGGTAAGTATAATGTTGTGCTGTGGTCTTTGGTTCTGGATTTTTGGGGGTATTCGTTGGTGAATCAGCAATCTTGGAATTTTTTTTCAAGGTTAGGTCAGGCAGAGATACTATGGTCATTATTTTCTCCGTAATACATCTTCAAGAAAAGTGAATTGAACAGGAAGTATAACTATGTCATATTTTAGTAAACCTGACTAAATCATTTGTTACTGAATCGATATAACTTGTAGTGAATTCTGAATTGGATTCAAATAATTCATTTATTGTAATTAAGCGGGCAATTTCCGACTTCTTGTAGCCACTTTTATTAGTAGTACGAGTGTTTATCGTAGGGTCCGTTCGTTTAATTTGCGTTTGACAGATTTTAGTGTGTAGTTTCTTAAACACTGTGTAGAATTTGAGCGAATCGTCAGGTCCTATTTATAGTATTTTTCCATTGGAGGTCAGTTATTTTTTGATCGAATTTTGTTATTAGCGATAAGAGTCACCATCTCTGCAACATTTGCATAGTTAGTGACTCTTTTACTGGTTTCCACCAAGTTCCTTGTTTCTTCAATGGTTATATTTCATTTATATTTCGCCATATTATTTCCCTCTCTTTTTGCTAGATATTGCAGTTTCTTAAATATTCGAGATGAATCTCCTGATAATTTGAGCATTTGGATTTGTTAGGACAAACATCGTCAATATTATGTGTCTTTTTGGTCACACCTTCCATTTGTGGGATGTCGTCTCCTGTTATTTTTCTGGTGTCTATTTATAAAGTACCTTGAGTTTGCGGAGATATATTGTTCTATCTTTTCTTGGCATGATCTAGTTTTCACTGCCTGAGGAATAGTGGGTTCTATTAAAAGTCAAGATTAGTTTTTTATTTCTTCATCACACCTAAGGGTCATGCTTTTGTAATCCGTGACTCCTTTATTTTCCTGAAGGTGTTTTTTTTGTTTGTTTTTTTGCGCTAGAGTAGCTTGGTATTACTGTCTCTCATAACTTTCTGAAAGTTGTGGAAAGTGTTCATTTTGATCAAGTTTTCGGCCTATTTCTTATCTACCTCTATAAGTAGAGTGCCACCGAAAATTATCTTCACAGATCGAGGGTTTGCTCTGTTCAGGCTTTTAATCCAAAAAAGGTGACAGTTTGGCTAATGGAGTTTTTCTAGTTATTCAGTTACTATAACCCTTAGTAATTCTGTTATTTCAATTTTTTTCATTGGATTCAGATGATTCATTTGATGGGTGGTTCTAACGGCATATTAAACCCTGTATGTTATTTAATGACAAATCCTTATATATATAGTCGGTTGATAACAATTTTAAAACGTGACAAAGCTCATTTATTTGCATAAAGTTAAATTGTTGCAAGTATTGCTATCAAGCACTAATAGTTTTATTGGCCCACAGTTAATGGTTTCTGGTATTGATATCTAAGGCTGGGGATTTTATAAAACTTTTGTTTGCTCACAGCAATACTTGAAACCATTTTACCATATTATATCAATAATCAATTTAACAGTCATTTTTCAGCTCACAGTTAAATGTTTTCAAGGTTGGGAAACAAAATATATAATAATTTTTAAATGTTTTGTTTTTTTGGTCTGATTATCGCTTTTATTCCAAACATTTGATCAAAATACAATTTTTACATGATTAACTATTATCTAAACCCGTTTTTTTAAATAAAAAAACTCAGACCAATACGAGTGAGCATGAACAGAAACGACAAAGAATTTATGATATGCATAACAACAAACCAAAGCTAAAGTTTCTTTGTCAACCATATACAAAGCAAGAAAAACATTCACAGAAAAAGTGCTTTTTAAGGAAAAGGAGGAGTGGAGGATTAAACAAAAATCGAAAAGAAGGCTTTTTACTTGGTCTCGCTACGGTGATTAAAAAAGATGTCAATTAGAAAGTACGCTAATGAATTGAAAGCCTGCGAGAAAACTGTTAGGACTGTAATTAAACAAGGTTTAAGCGCATAACTTAACACCCTTGATTGCACTATATGGGAGTAAGTAAGTCAAGTTGGCGACTCGAAGGGTCCTTTTTCAATGGCTACAACACCAAGATGTAGTGAGGGCGCTATTTCATTGCCTGTATTGCTCCATTTTACACCTGATACTTACCTTAAAATGCTGAGAGCTAATCAAGGTGACATCGAGAACCATTTTTTAGTCTTTGATATGAATCGACATGGGATTGAATCCCGGTCTCCCAGACCATTGGCGAACACTACACATTAGGCCACTGGCCCAGTCCTATTAAGGAGAATGGAATAAAATTTCTTAATTATTTTGAAGGCATGCAAATCGTTTAGAAGGTGTGTTCATACAATACTTGAAAAAATGTGGCTATATTGGGTAAATATTCTGTTTTGTTTCTTATTTCTGATGTTTATTTTTTATAATCAAAATTAATATTGTTTTATTAGGTTGCCGTTTATTGTTATTACAAGAATATTCCTAATTTTGCTTCCGCTCTCTGTAGAAAATGATGAGATATTATATTTCTATTTCAACGATAGATGGGATCTTTTAAGTACAACTCTGAGTCAAATATATACTTGACAGTTATGGCAATGAAGAGGTAATCCACATTCCCCAAATCTCCAGGGCTGGAACCTCAAAATCAGTTGGTTTAGAGTCATATGCACAACACTCTATGGGATGAGGTCTTACCATTTAGCAAAGATGCAGTCGGTGTATTCTATAGCTACAACCAACTGGTCTGGAGAATTCATTTAAGTTTTTGTTCGAATTTGCAATAAATGTAGTTTAAATTCATCGCTGATTGTGTGCTCCACTGCACACAGAGGAATCTAAGTTGTTGGGAATCCACTAAGGGAATACCCATGGGCCTTGGTATCATAACGCAGATTTCGAGACCCAGCTAATTTCAGATTTTCCGTGACGAAAACCTCTTACATTAAGTGTAAATAGTGGTCAGTCACGTTTCAGTCAGTGCGTTTGGTCTTCACCAACCATCTTATTCAATATTTAAGATAAAAAAAAAGATCCTGTGTTTACTATAAGTGGAATTTGAAGGATACAGGCGATACCTTATCACGCAAGTGCTTGACATCCCTAACCGATTGATTGGACCGGTCCTCTAGCCCAAGCAAGGGTCGAAGTAGAGTGTTGCAGGTCACGGAACCTCAGCCACTACGATACTGTCCTGAAACATAACGGGTCCGTATCCACGGCAAACAGGTGACCCCTTGGGTTATTCCTCCTCTGCAGAAAAAGTCTGCAGTATTCGACAGCGACACTCGACGGCAGCCATCAACTTTTGTGAATGATACTTTGAATTGCATGTTGATTCATATAGGGTATCTAGAGATATGTTGTCACCGGATACCGAGTATATTCGGGTAACTGAAAGATGACAAACATTTTGTATTTTATATTACCATGTAGTTAATATAATATCCTAAATCAACCGGTCTCTTTATGTCATGAGTAAAGATTTTCACCATTTTACCATGCTATGAGGAGAATTTTTTAAATACATTCACTTACTCCATTAGGGCTTCGGGCTCCTATTGTATTGTATTGTCTAAATTCTAAGCCCGTTATTCAACTGTGTTAGTTTTGAATCTATAGCTAAAGTTACTAAAAAATATAACCAAAACGTAAATATCTGCAGAGGGATAATTGACAATCTCCATAAATATCTAATATTCATATTTGTTACTAAGTTCCGATATTTGAATAGAAATTATCTATAATTTTTCAATTATCCCTATAGAGATATTTGACACAATGGTAACAATAGGAGAATGCACAAATTGTCGTCGTAATTATTTTTTATATTATATTTAATACATAAAGTTTGTTAATATAGCCATGCACCTTACATATTTTAGAGCATTCATATGTGTCAGAAATAGACACGTGTGTATGTGTGTTTATTTCTTTACATTTTTTCAAAAGTTCTAAATTAGAAGATAGTTTTGCATTGATCGTCTCAATGTTAAATGCTTGGCTGACATTAAATTAACAAGTCTGAACTCACGCACACATTTTTTTTTATATGTTAGGATAAAAGACTGTTAATGGAGCTTTATGATTGTCATATTCTAACCGATTCGATTATCCGACAACTTGCGAATAACTTTAATCGCATAGAGGTAAAACTGACAGTCACAAAGCACCATTGACTGTCCAGGCTATACTTATATATTTCATTTTCAACGTCTAACGCCAGCGAAAAGACGCAACTACTGCGATTTCCCAGCAGGCCGAGAATCCTGATTATAAACAAAACAATCACAAAGGAAACCGATTACGGATTCAAAACGAAGTTTCACATTACCCGGCTATTTTGGTGTTGAACTTTCTCACATATTATAACAGGCAGGTTTTTGATCAGCGAAGAGAACGTTAGAGACTGTAGCTCTCGAGGTCTCAAGATCTTGTACTCCATCTCTTATAATGGAATTTATGTGTGCTTCAGACCTTTCCTTCTCCCCGGCGTAATTGTAGGACGAATGTTAACCTAACTTTTCCCGCCGGTAAACGCGATAAAGGCGATAATAAAGTTAAGAGATAAAAATTGAAGTCTCCGCACTCTCTGATATCGACAAAAGGTTTCGAAAAGAAAAGAGAAAAAAAAGCACTATATATGATTAATATAGCACGATCTTTTCTATTCATGCAGTGTTAGCCTATATTATATCGGTTTCTCGCAAATTCGATCCGGAGTTTTCAGATAAGTTGAAGGGGTCGATTTAAGCTGACTCTTTTGGACATAGACAGAAATAGATTCTCGAGTTTCTTTTGATTTCTGTTTTTTTCATTCATTCTGAACAGTTTATGAATACCCTTAACCACACGATACCATTTTGATAGAAAGGAACCAACATCATTGGCAACACTCCAATGAATTATTTCAGAGATACGAAATGTTCTTATCGGTCATCGATAAATTCATTCATCTATCTTTTTTTGATTCAAACGATCAATCCATTATCAAGTTGCGCTGATAGCACAGATCGTCTTGATTTTTCTTTTCTCTCTAGTCATTTCTTTCGAATATCTCTCTTTGTAGGTCTCATGGACTGCATCCTATGTCTGCACAGAGGTGATGTATGTAAGTACTAGCTAGTCGGCCTGCACTGATTTCTATATGTGCAGAAGTCCGTAATAAGAATTTGTTCATGAGATCGGCCTGCACTGATTTCTATATGTGCAGAAGTCCGTAATAAGATTTTGTTCATGAGATCTTCCAAACATCTCAAGCGGTGCCCAGCATATTTTGTTCTTTTTATTTGGATATTTTATGAGATAGGAAGCTGGTAGCCCTAAAATAACTATTTTGGGGGTGTTGCTTCCAAGATTTGTCAAATGGGGCAAGCAACATTCTTCTTCCCAAGTAGCTTTTTCTTCGAGCATTTCGTTAGCGTCCAGGTTGCTGCAACC
Source organism: Sepioteuthis lessoniana (assembly GCA_963585895.1). Classification (NCBI taxonomy): domain Eukaryota; kingdom Metazoa; phylum Mollusca; class Cephalopoda; order Myopsida; family Loliginidae; genus Sepioteuthis; species Sepioteuthis lessoniana. Next base: position 94,280,787 of record OY757911.1, on the reverse strand, counting down.
ATACTGTAGAATTGATTCGGAGACAGCTTGAAATAATGTTTTTTATTGGATGGATTAGATTTTCATTTGATTGTTAAGCTTTCAGTAGAAGTCTATGGGTTTTTCTAAGTGTATGTTAACATTGCGTTTTGTGAATAAGATATTGCTACCGAGGTTTGTGAACTGGTAAGATTTCAGTCTTGGTATGATCAAGCAAGCTCTACCGTAAAAATGAGTGGCCAGCAGGCAACCAATGAGTGGCCAGCAGGCTACCAAAGAAAAAGAAAAGATGTTATACTCTCCATACTGATCTTGATTACAGACTGCGCAGATATTTTAGAACTTCTTGCAAATACACCCACGTAAGATCTTGGCCTCATCGGATGCATTTTAAATAACATTGATCTAAACCAATATCCAAATATGTTAGCTCTCTTATGTAAAAAAACTAAATTTGTAGTAATTAAAAAGTGGTTAGTGTTATAACTTAGTAATTCACAAATATATCCTGGTTTGGTTTCTTTGTTTAATGGCATATCAACCTATGTAGGTTATTTAATGCTAAAGCCATTCTCCTAGAAGAACAGTCGTGGTACTATTTAACCCATAGCTGGGAGGATAAGGGGGTTCATAGCTTTCCCAAGGGTATATGCCCGAAAATGAACATAATAACGCGACTGGAGTTCGAACTCGCTTACTACGATTCCGCAGTCCATCGCTTTAACCATTGCACCACGAGGACACCCCCAAATATATCCTCATAATAAATTCTACTTCTAAAAAGTTAAAAATTTCCCTGTAAAGATTGTATATACGCTAAAGGAAGTAATCTTAGCGTATAGTTTACCGTCGTAGAAAACAGAGTTTGAGTTTTGTTCAACAGTATATTAACCTCAGTAGGTTATTTAATGCCAAAAGGGATAGATTGATTATGTCTATGTTTTAGGATTTGGCATATGTCTTTTTTTATGCTTTGATAGATTTTGATGAAAATTTTGGTTTCCTTTAGAAAGTTCAAGCTCCCTGCTGGTTTGGTATTTTTGAAGAGGTCCTTTAGGTCACTTCGTGGGTAGTATTCTGGGTGAGTTTGTCTAAACCTATCAGAGTTTTTGAGAATGTGTTGGACTGAGATGAGTACTTTGCACGATTAGCATATTGCAGGTATTCCTTTTTTAAGACGTGTGATTGAATAATGTGAGCGTGGCCAATGTAAAGTATGGAGAGTATAACATCTTTTCTATTTCTTTGGTAGCCTGCTGGCCACTCAACTATGGTATCTTTTTTACGGTAGAGCTTGTTTGATCATCCCAAGATTTTTAGGAAATAAAATTGCCGACACTATTTCAAACGCTGGTTGCATTTCGTTTCACACAGAAAAAACAGGTGATGCATCTGTGTCTAAATATAAGTTAATAGATTGAAAATGAAACATATGTTAAGTGAACCTTTGTGTACACGTGAGAAGCAAAGGGAAAGTCTTTACTGAACGACGTTCAAATACTGACTATCGATTATGCTATGATTTCCAAAAAAGATTTTATAAAAAGAAAGCACGCATTGGGTAACTGGAAGCATTTAAAGAAATGAAATATGTACCCCGTGTTCACATTCTAGATTGTTTGCCTTTAAATCCTGGTAATGCCCTCTGAAAAGCATTAATCTATTGCCTTCGTCTACAAGTATGTATAAATACCTAGACAGAATATATTTAGCCTTAGTTAGCCTCCAGGTCCAGATATAAGGAAATTTTAAAATTCAAACTAGCTTCACTATGCTTAAAAATTAACCTTGTATCATATTCAGCCTGTGGCGGAGAATTTGGGTAAATACATGCACTGATGGAACTTAGATAACTAGACAACGATACTTTCGAGTTTTTTTCTGAGCAGGTTGAGCTATTCGGAGTGCGTGTTTTATTTGCGAATACACCTACAGTAAAACATAAATGAATGTTAATTGAATGTATTAAATCACCTTGTTGGTCGGGAGTTGTAGAATACACTAACTACAACCCTGAAAAGAGATTAAAAAAAACAACAAAAACCGTCGCTATTAGCTGTGGGTGGCGACCTGTAATGCTTGAGGACAGGATCCAAGGGACTGAGCTGTCCGTGACCCAGCAATAAAAGTGGTCACGTGGTTAGCAACTCTCCCCACTGGTTAGACGGGCCGTTGTAAATGATTGCCCCGATCACTTGAGCCCTTGAACTTATGACTGTTATGACCATATACTCCAACCATTTTTATCTTCAAAGTTTCTGAAGTCGATGGTTAATGGTCATTTGTGTTGCGATAGCAAAATTTGAAACTATTTAAATAGGGTTCAAACAAATGTAATCTAACTCGTTCGAAATTTTTACCTACTAAGTATTCGTTTACAAAGCATTTTTGTCGCAGTTGACTGGGACTGTAGAACACACCGACAGCTTTTCTTCAGAGGAGTAAGTCCACCCCCCAACAGGTGTCCTGGATATGACACTAGACAATCTGATGGTGAGGTTTCAGTAATGCTGGAACTTTGGTGAATGCAGTGTACTCTTTCATTACCACCGCGTCCAGGCTCGAAGTGGTAGCATCTGACCCTTTAGTTCTATTTAATCCATAGATAGGAAGCTGTGTCCTAATCCTAAAGTGAATTGCTTGAAATCGAACTCTTTGACATTTAAACAGCGTACTAATGCTAAACTGAAATGTTCGAAATAGAACTGTTTTTGTACGCTAAACTGAATTGTTTTAAGTAGATTTGGCATTATGAAATTACAATGGCTGATGTACCATAAGATGAAACCAATGTGTGGAAAAAAATGTACTCATGTTAAACTGAACTGCTTGAAATAGAACTGTTTATTGTATAGAAATGGATTTGGCATTAAATAAACTACAATGATTGATACAACATAAAAACAGACTAAAATAAATTGTGTGTATATATATATATATATATATATATATATATATATATATATATACACACTTTGTTTGTAACCTTTTTAAAATAGATGTTAAAAATCATTTGGCTGCACACATTTAAATGATTTCTACTATTGAAATTTAACAATTGTAATTCGATTTATCAAGTATTTATATTTTATAAAAATTTACACTTTTGTATGGTTTCAGGTCTTATATATATAATATTTCCTGAATACGACACTAAATCACCTAATAGTTATGCTCCAGTCTTGGGTTTTGTGGAATACGGAGTATCACTTCATTCACGTGACTCTCAGGTCAAGTCTGACATTGAGTTTCGTACGTGAAACGGTTCAATCATTACGTATGGATTATTATTACTTATTTGACACGTTTCAATTGTGCATATATATTTTATTAGATAATTAATAAATAGAATTACAATTGTTAGATAAAAAATATTTAACTGAGTGCAAACAATTTTCTTTATAACAATAGTTGAAAACATTTAACTGTGTGCAAGCAAATGATGTTAAACAACTCTTTTAAAAATCTTACCTGCAAACTATTCGCTAACAAATCTGATTTTATATATATATATATATATATATATATATATATATATATACCCCAGTGTTGATATGGTATTAAAAAAAATGACCAAACCGGATAGCAACTCTTGGAACAATTTCACCGTGAGCTCATGTTTGTTTAAAAATGAATTTACCGGCCAAAAGTTCGCTTAAAAATCATATATATTTATAAGTAGGATTTGGCATTAAATAATAACCCATGCGATTAAACATTGTCGAATCCCTAAACTGTGCACAAAAACTTATTCATATTAGATGAAATTACGATTAGATATCTATGTTCGTACACGCATACATAGGAATTGGCATTGAATCACCCACAGGGGTTGATATGCCATAAATATCTCAAACCCAAAACAAATAAAATCAACGCATCAAAAGCACTAACACAAAAGTTCTTAATCTTTTGGGAAAAAATTGAAGTCACCCGGTGTTAGTGTGTACCAACTGACAACCACAGACATTTGGACAGAGACAGCTTCTCGAAAGTGGTCGGGTCGGGAATGAGCTGGAATCTTCTGTTAATAACCTGTCATCCCTAAACAGAAAAGGTTATTATTCAAACCGTTCTGACGTCGTAACTACGACTACATTTGTCCCATCACTCAAACGTCAACACCAGCAATTCGATATTGACTATCGGTAAACACGTTAATTTGATTAAATCTACAATCATATGAGTCTTGCACGTGGAAACCAAACACTAGTGTCTGCCTCTCTCTGTCTCCATTAAGACACCCGAAGATCCAGATGTTGCTGATCGACCATTTTAACGATCATGTCATCTCCAAGATATGTCCTCACAGTTCGCTAAATTAGAATCCTCTGGACTTCGATGTCTGTGTCACTGTCCAAAAAGCGACAAATAAAGAGTTTCCCAATAACAAGGAGTCGATGAGAGTGAACATCGTGAAATCGATGACCAAAATAAACCATAACAACCTGATAAAGGTACATATTAGTTTCTATAGCTTAATAGAGGATATCCTCAAGGCTTATTATTTGGGAATTTTTGAGGTGAAAGTTCAATTTAATGATATTTACTTTTTCGTAGGAAAACCGTTTTCGCTTTATCTAAGCTGAAAACGAGAACAGCATTTTTAAATACTCATTTTTCAAATGACTGCATTTTTCTTCAATTTTTTCCTATCATGTGGCACATAAATCACACAACATTAGATACATTTCTTATTGTATGAACTGTCTAGTCACCGGGGCTTAAAATAAGCTGACCGTATCCCTCACCGAAAAATACTGATTGTCCTGAACATGAGGCTTAGCTGCATCCGATGGGGAGGTCCGAGTTCACATTACTCCATCTGCATTCTGATCAGGTGTGGTAGTATATATCAGGTTGACATAAGTGTGTGTGATATATATATATATATAAGCATGTTCTGTTGAAGACCATAGAGTATTTTCTTTCTAGGATTTTTAAGTGAAGACGTTAAAGTCTTATTTTCCTTATGTCTGGGTTGAGGTAGTTAAAAAGGTGTCTCATCCTAGCCCAAACCTTACGTCCATTTCACTGGTTGTCCTTTATATACTATTAACCCCCCTCCAAAAAGAACACTTCAAATAGGCATAAAAATACATCACATTTCACAGCAACAAACGATCAAACACAACCCCGGAGGAGAACTAGCAAAATGACCGGAAGTGCTTGAACTAGTATGGGGCTCTTTCTTCATCACTTCAACCAAGACATAAGGAAAATAAGTCTTGGATGTCTTCACTTAAAGCTCCTAGAAAGAAAATACTCGGTGGTCTTCAACAGAACATACTTAATGACTAACTGCCTAAGTACACTATATATATATACACACACACACACATATATATATATATATATATATATATATATATATATATAACCGATTACTTATTACAATTCTTGCTTTTTTGAATTTCTACCTTGTGCGTGTATATATATATATATATATATATATATATATGAGAGAGAGAGAGAGCGCGCGCATAACAATGAAATTATATCCACATGCTGAATTTCTAGTTTCACATCCATACTTGGACAAGTCGACTGGGACTATAGAGTTCGAAAAGCAATTTTTGAAAAAAAATGTTCATGAGAAAATTCAGTTGATTTAAACCATATTTAATCAAAATATAGCAGAAAGAAAAAGTACTTTTTAAAAAGCTTGAAATATATAAAAGAATTAAAGAAATGACAACCATTCAAAAATATTTTGCATTCATTCCAGTTTGGGATCTGGGACAGTTTCTGGTATGAAATCAAATTGATTAGACAAAAAGTCAGTTCTATTATGAATCATCAATATGAAATAAAGAAATCAATTCATAGCAAAATGGGACCGTTCCCCTGTTATCAAATATATATTCTTTAAAGCTTTCATTAACAATTGGCACAATTTCAACAGAAACGATAACTAAAAAATATTTCTAAGACAACCCATTATTAAGTGGCCGATTCTACCACGAGTGAACCTTATTCATTTCCACGTGACTGACAACAAAAGGTCAATCACGAGAGGTCTTTCCCCAGGTAACCGAGTCGGTTGGGGGTATAGAATACGTTGACTGCATTTTTCAGAGAGGTAAAACTCCTCCATCAAACAAGAATCCAGGATGGGACACTAAATTATCTGATTGTGAAGAGCGAGCCCTTCTAGGACCCCTTCACTGCAATAACTCCCTGTGACTGTTATGGTTCCATATATGGGGCAAATAGAACTGTTTAACCATTTAACTCTTTTGATTGGTATTATGGCATATCAATCTTTGTAGGTTATTTAATGCCAAATCCATTTTTATACATATAAAATCAATTCTATTTAAAACAATTCAGTTTCGTGTCAGTACACTGTTCATTTCTATTCAACCGATTGATAGGAACCTATCAGATGATACCACTCCAGGAAGAAGTGGATCAGGTAGCGATGGCAATAAGGTGTACTCCACATTACCCTAAGCTCCAGCATTACTGATGCCTCAGCCTCAGATTGTTTAGTGTTATATGCAAGAGACTTATTGGGAGAGTCCTATGCGTAATTATCATTATCTTCAGGTCAAGGATATAGATGAAAATTTTCTTTTCATTTTTTTAAATAAAGGAATTATATTGTGAATACGCAGATGTGTATTTTCAATCCTCCTGGAAAGTAATGGCCCTGGAGGTAACCGTGTCCTCTGTAAAGAGTATAGATGTAACTTGGAAGACACCTTCACGTTAATTGACTGCGCAATTACCATGACTAGTTGATTTGGCGTCTCTTGTGTGCGATGTGGGTTGGTTGCACAGTGGGAGAGTTTCGGCTCTGCATTCTGTGGTCGCTGGTTTGATCTCTAGTGTGAGAAATCACGGTATACACTGTTGATGAGACCCAATACGGTCGAAACAGCTGTCCAGTGTTTCCGTATGTCGCGCGCATGTGTTCACCGAATTTTCTGGTCATGGTAATTCAATTCACAATATAATTCCTATACTTAGAAAATAAAAAGAAAGAAAGAAAATATACTAAGAGAACTTTGCTTCATCGTCTCCATAATACCCCTTCATATCTTCCTGTTTTGGAGAATACCTTGGAGGAAGGTTGTAACATCGATATTAAAGATAGTGATATTTTTTTTTATGACCAGGTGTTTGGATTTTTATTTTCCTTGCATGAACTCGTCCTTATCTCTTCATCTTGTCTTTGTTTCCGCCAACTTTCGAGATCCTCACAACGTCACAAACAGAATGAGTTTTCGAGGTGAGTTTTAGATTTTCTATAGATAAAAATTGAAATCTCGCATGCAGCAGTAATCAAAGTTTGCTTAGTTAATTAAAGATTTAATAAGAGATCAGATTAAATCTTTAGCTAATATCAAATCCAAAGATTTGATAGTTTACGAAGTGAAGCTTTAGTGTTAATTCCTAAACGGATTTTAAAATATGTATAACTTTTCTGAAAATCGATTCTCATTTCAAAGAATGAATTCTTAACATTTACCTCCGAGTATAAATTTGCAATTCAAAGGACTCTTAATGCGTTAAAAATCAATCTTAGCCAAAAGAAAGAAATCATTGGATTTTATAAACTACTTGGATTTTCTTCTTTCTAATTAAAAAAGTAGTTTCTCACGCGCTTTTAAATAATCAAGAATGAAGACAGCTGTGTCCGCACAGGAATAACAAACAAATATCTTAAAATACTTGAAGGAAATTTAAACATGATTAGAAAAAGTCTTATTGGATTTTAAATAGAAGAGCTTAGTCTCCTCTGTACAATTTCTAGAATAAAGTATAGATTAATGCAATTATTTTTTTGTTTTGTTTAAATACTGACGTTTTCTTTCCTTTTTCACTTTTTAGTTAATTCAATTTTATACTGGCGTTCTTTGCCTTTTAAATTCAAAATGGAAATTGACTGAGTTTGTCGTTTTACGACTGGAAAGAACAGATCATATCAGAAATAGAAATAAAGAATAAGATTACTGTGAGATACGAACTCACTTCTCATTTGGCCAGGAGAAACCTGCTTAAGCGAAAAAGCAGTTCCAAAGTGCCATGTGGCGAAGAAGTATTCGTTTACAGAAACCTTAACCAATCCTATAAACACAGCCTTTATTCTATTTCGTGATATCTTAGTGAGTTTGGGAGTGATTCCCTGTGGTGTAGTGGCTAACATACAGACTGCGTCACTGTAGTAAGCTAGTTCAAACTCCAGTTGTATTATTTCGTCCATTTCCGAGCTAATACCCTTATCCCCTTCCCCGCTATGTGTTAAATAGTACCAATACTGTCCTCCTACAAAGATGGCTTTCTTATTAAATAAACCGTGAAGGTTAATATGACATTTAAAAAAAGTAATTTTTAAATTTGCTTTACTCTATTTTTTTTAAATATATTTGTTTTCCTTTTTTGGTGGAGCTGAGTCAAACACGAATTCAAACAAGTACTTTTTTACATCTTCCACTTGATTTTTCACAAACATCATTCGCCCTGTCAGCTGGGGCTGTAGAATACGCTGACTGCACCTCTGCAGAGGGGTAAACCCCCCCCCAACGAGGCTACCTGTTGGCCGTGGGTGGCGACCCGTGATGCTTAAGGACGGGATCCTGGTGGTTGAGCAGTACTTGGCCTGAAAATCGAGTGGTCAAGTCTCTTGCAACACACCACTTTGGCCCTTACTGGGCTAGACGGGCGGTCGGAGAGGCCCGATCCGATCAATCGGCTGGTCATGACAGTACTCTTAGATTTTTTTTTTTTTTTTTTTAATCTAAATGAGGACGATGGCTGTAGGGTCAATCATGCTGTGAAAAGACTCGTAGTCCTTTCTGTCCCTGGGGAAGTATTTATCTTGGGAACGAAAACCCAGGGACAAAAAATTAATTCGTCTATCACCAGCATGAGTATACTGAACATGTAGCCCTGTTGTTGCTAGGCGAATGGGTTTCCCCCTAGGCACATCCCCATATGGGGCTCCGAGGTGGGTGGGGAGCATGTTCAGTGAAACTCATCCAACACTTTTATGGCTTCTATTAAAACAAAAACCCAAGCAAAAAGACCCCATATTGAATGTGATTCAGACAATGATGAGCCATATCCAAGGTTCATCATTCTAGAATCAAAAGAAAAACTACCACTAACAAAAATATCCCCCTTCATCATAGAAAAATGTATTTCAGCTCTAATATTACCCAAAACCGTAAAAAACTTGAAAAATGGAACCATCCTTATAGAGGTGACAGGAAAAAAACAAGCTGAAATAATATTAAAGCGAAAAAAAAAATCCACAACATAGATATAAAAGCTTACCCCCATGAGAGATTAAACACCTCTAAAGGGGTGATAAGAAATGGAGAGCTATCATTATGCTCAATAATGGAAATTAAAAATGAACTAAAAAAACAAAATGTAATAGACGTCAAAAAAATAACAATCAAAAAACAAAATGAAATAATTGAAACCAATACCTACATTCTAACCTTTAATAACCCAAAACCCCTTTAGAAATAAAAATAGGCTATACAGTGGGTAAAGTTGAGACATATATTCCAAATCCCAGAAGATGTCATAACTGCCAGAAATATGGACACTTGAAGCAGCACTGCACAAGAAAACAAGTGTGTGTCAAATGTGGAGAGCAGGAACCAAACCACATAGAAGAATCCTGCAAAAACAGCCTAAACTGTAACAATTGCAAAGGGAATCATAGAGCAGACTCAAAGTACTGCAAAATCTGGGAAAGGGAAAAGGAAATTATCAAAATGAAAATCACCAAAAACATTACCTTCCCTGAAGCAAGAAGACTCATAGAAAATCCCTTTAACAAATTAACTTTCTCTCAGGTAACCAGGACTCCCTCAAACCAAGTAGAAAACGAAGCAAAAACACAAATAAAAACAACAAAAATAGAAGAAGAATTAACAAATTTAATAAACGACCTACATGAACTAATCAAAACCCTTAAAACTATTATACCCAATGTACAACTAACTCCAACTGACAAATCAAAAAACATCTCTTCAACCTCTAGCCAAAAAAATGAAATGCTAACAATCAAAAACAGAAACCGATCAACCTCAAGAACCAGAGAAAAAGAAGAAAAACAAAAACCTACTCAACACACCCCTTCAAAAACCAAAAATAAATCCAGAAACATAGAAAGTATGGAAACCGAAATGGACTCGACACCTAAAATCGAAAATACAAAAAATTAGATAGTACACCCTAAACCCAAGACACACACTGCATAAATAGTTATGGCCAAATACCAAAATACCCACAAGATATGGAACTGTCGTGGCTACAAGGCAAATTACGACGAACTCCAGCTGTTAATAACTGAACAAAATCCTACCATTATATGCCGCCAAGAAACATTAAAAAAAAGCAATGATAAAACAAACATGAAAAATTATGAGCAATATGACTATATACATGACACGGGACTAAGAGCTTCGGGTGGTGTATCAATCCTAATAAGGAAAAACATTCCCCCAAAGCAAAATCAACATCAGCACCCCCCCTACAAGCAGTAGCAATTTCAGCAACTTTACACAAAACCACCGCCATCTGCTCTATATACATTCCACCTCAAGACCCTATAAACGAAGAACAGCTAAATAACTTAATAAATCAACTCCCTAAGCCATATATATTGATGGGAGATTTTCAATAGCCACAACATTTTGTGGGGAAGCAGGACAACGAACAAAAGAGGTCAGACCCTTGAAAAAATCATTAATAACAACAACCTATGTCTCCACAATCGGAAAGTTCAAACCCACCTAAGCTCATCCTCAGGTACATTCTCTGCTATAGATCTAACACTCAGCGATCCAGCCACCTTTATAGAACATAACTGGAGGGTACATGAAGATTCCTGCGGCAGTGACCACTTTCCAATCATAATAGAAAATACTTAACCAGGAAAATCAGACCCACAAACAGTCTCAAAAACCCCACGATGGAACTTCAAAAAAGCAAACTGGCAAGCCTACAAAAAACTATGCCTTGACACCCTAATCCCAGAAACAAATACAAACCAAGAAGAACCTATAATACATTTCACAAACACCCTAATTAATATAGCAAACAAAACCATACCTAAAACTACAACATCCCCAAAACATAACAATCCCTGGTTTACGGAGGAGTGCAAAACTATGATCAGAGAACGCCAAAGAATCCTCAGGAAATTTAAAACCAACCCTTCATCAGAAAATCTAGACAAATATAGACAACAAAGAGCTAAAACTAGACGCACAATTAAAGAAGCTAAAAGGTCCTCCTGGAGAAACTTCACTGCAAAAATAAACTCAAATACTAATCCCAAAACAATTTGGAACTTTGTAAAGAAAATATCAAATAAAACTGTCCACACTCCTATAAATCATCTCTCCCAAGGAAGCACAAAAGATTTGAGTGAAAAACAAATAGCTAATCTGATGGCAGAAAACTTTGCCCAAGCATCATCTACCAAAAAATATTCCAACAAATTTAACTCCATCAGAATCAAAGAAGAAAAGAACAAAATAAAGTTCACCTCTGACGATACTAAATGCTACAACCAACTTTTCACCCTAGATGAACTCCAAAATTCATTATCCAATTCCAATAACTCAGCTGCTGGTCCAGATGAAATCCACTACACATTTCTTAAAGAATTACCTTTAATTTCCCAGAAATATCTCCTAAACATATATAACAATATCTGGATCTCAGGCAATATCCCTACTTTATGGAAGCAAGCTACAATCATCCCCATCCTCAAAAAACAAAAAGACCCAACAAATCCCACCAGCTATAGGCCCATAGCCTTAACTAGTTGTGCATGCAAAACTTTAGAAAGGATGATAAACCAAAGACTTATATGGTTTCTTGAACCAAATAAACTGCTCTCAAACCTACAAGCAGGCTTCAGGACAAAAAGAAGCACAATGGACCAGGTGGTTCGTATAGAAACCCTAATCAGAGAAACATGCATAAAAAAGGAACACCTGGTGGCAGTCTTTTTTGATCTTGAAAAGGCCTATGACACAACGTGGCCATACGGAATTCTCAAAGACCTTAAAAACTTTGGGTTACAAGGTAGACTTCCAATCTTCATCCAAAACTTTCTTGAAGACCGATCTTTCAGGACACTGATTGGCAGCACATACTGTGATTCGAAGCCACAAGAGGTGGGAGTTCCTCAGGGCAGTATTTTATCAGTATCCCTATTTATAATAAAAATAAACAGCATAACATCCTGTCTCCCTCCAGAAATCAAAGGGTCATTATATGTAGATGACTTCCTCATCTGCTATAATTCAAAAAACATGACAACCATAGAAAGGAAAGTACAACAATGCATAAATAAAATCCAAAAATGGACCACAGAAAATGGATTTACAATTGCAAATAGTAAAACAAAATGTGTACACATCTGTCAAATCCACAAGATGCACAACCACCCTAAACTTACATTAAATAACACTGAAATACCCATAACAGATGAACATAAATTCCTTGGCATTATCTTTGACTCTAAATTACCCTTTATCCCACATATAAAAAAGCTAAGAATAAAATGCAATTAAGCCATGCAGCTATTGAGAGCCATAGCCCACACAGACTGGGGTGCTGATAGAAAGACACTTATCAAGCTATATAGATCTCTAATAAGATCAAAACTTGACTATGGCTGCTTCATATACGGAGCAGCCAGAAAATCCTACTTACAACGACTGGAAACAATACACCACCAAGGACTTCGCCTTACTTTAGGAGCCTTTAATACTTCCCCAAAGGAAAGTCTATACATAGAAGCAAACGAAACCCCTCTCTATTTAAGAAGACAAAAATTAGCACTACAGTACTACATCAAACTCCTCTCCTGTCCACAAAATCCTGCTTATGACTACACTGGCAAAACAAAATATGAAAACCTGTATCAAAATAACCCAAAAAAATCAGACCTTTTAGCTTAAGAATAAGTGACCTCCTCAACGAAATCAAAATCAACACTAAAATAGTACACCATACCATACTCTCCAAAACGGCACCATGGACCATAAGGCAACCAACTATAAACTTAGAACTGGCTAAGTTACCCAAAACAAAAACACACCCCATCACTTATCAAGAGAAACTCATAAAAATACAAAATAAGTTCCCAGATCACTATCACATCTATACAGACGGATCCAAACAAGGAAAAAAAGTAGGCTGTGCTGCTATTTCTCAAAAAAAAGAAACCCTAAAACGCCTACCTAATGAAGCTTCAATTTACAGTGCAGAAACCACAGCCATTGATCTAGCTATAAATATCATAGCAAATCATAAAGCTTCCAAATTTATCATATACACAGACTCCAAATCAGTCCTACTAGCACTACAGAACAGACATACATCATCCCCCTTGATCACAAAGCTCCTAAACAAACTAAACTCCCTCTCTAAAAATAATAACATCATATTCACCTGGATACCAAGTCACATTGGCATCCAAGGAAATGAAAAAGCAGACAAAGCTGCAAAAAAAGCTCTTCAAATTGATATGTGCAAATCAAAAATCCCATATACAGATCTAAAACCAACCATAAAGAAATTTATATCAGACAAATGGCAGAAATCATGGGACAATCAGACCCAAAACAAACTCCATGAAATACAAGAAGCTATCGGAGAGTGGCCAACAGGCTACAGAAGCATCAGAAGGGAAGAAGTAATACTTGCCAGATTGCGTATTGGGCACACCCACATTACTCATTCACACCTGTTAAAAGGGGAGGATGCCCCAGTGTGCCCATCATGCAAAGTACAACTCACAACCAAACATATCCTTCTAAACTGTAACAACCTTAAACATATCCGTACCAAGTACTATCAAGCAAGAAACCTGAGGGACATCTTTAAGAATACAAACCCTGAAAACATTTTTAATTTTCTAAAAGAAAGCAACTTTTTCAGCAAGATATAACCAATCATCTCTATAGAACTGCTACTTTAATGACTGAAATTCAAAATAACCTTTTTGGCATTAAATGACCCACAGGGGTTGATATGCCGTTAAACAAAACTCAAACTCAAACAAACATCATTTGAGCATTTTTTCTAAAAAAGTGAAGAATGTTGAGTAGAAATAAATTTGCCAATCTAATCAATCCATTCAAGCTTATATTAAAAACAGTTTACACTTCTTCTGCAGGGTTGGCTTTGTTATTTAAAAATACCTTAAGGTTAAATACATATAAATGTATGTGTCTGCTCATTTCTATGTTGGAGAGTATCTCTATATCTATTTCTCTACCCTGCTAATTGATCTCTGGACCTCTCATTTTCGACTGCCCGCTTCTATTTAACAACATTTTGCTTCTGGGATTACTCATTATCCTGATCCAATTACATGAGACCCTTGGAATCGTATTAAGGAAACCACAAAAAATATTGCCCATTTTATCACGTACCAATGTTGCCGACTCTGACTAATATAACACTACTTTCAAGACATTAAAAATCATGGCTGTTTCTATATCGAAAAGTTTCCATCATGATCTTCGTCTAATGTTCGAGAAATCTTAGAACTGTATTTGGTATTTAGTTATATTGTAATTATAAAATCGCACTACTACAGTGGGTACTTTTCATTCCTAACGAGAAAACAGTGCCAAGAAAATTCGTCATTGCTAAAGAGAAAGGAAAAACAGTCACCACTAATTAGATATCCCGGGTATACTCGGGATATGTCTTCGTAGTGTAATGGTTAACGCAATGGACTACGGAATCGTAGTAAGCGAGTTCGAACACCAGTCAAGCTATTGTTAACTTTCGGAAAAATACCCTTGGGACAGGTATGAAGCCCCTTATCCTTCCATCTATGGGTTAAATAGTACCTCTACTGTTCTTCTAGAAGAATGGATTTGGCATTAAATAAACTACAAAGATTGATATGCCATTAAACAATGAAACCAAATCACACCGAGTATACTCGCTTTCAAGGATTAGTGGAATATCGTAATAATAAAGTTCCGTGTACCTGTTATTAAAAAAAACTGCCTTATTTTTATTTGACTCTCATGTTGTTTATATGTAATAAAAGAGACATAGTTGTGTGCGTGCTTTCCAGCCTGCTCACCTTTTTGTGAGTATGAAGCCAGCATCAGCGCACCCTAGCGGTGAAAATTTCAACATCTGTCTTTATTTTATTAGTTTAGTTCGAAAATAAAATTATGCCAAAATAGATCTATTTGGAGGAAATATGACAAAATTTCCTTCTAGATAAAGTTCCAGTATTTTGCGGTAAAATTGATCAATCGTAGGTAAACTATTATGTTTAGTTGGATTCAAAGTATAAGGGCTTTACAGCAACCAACAAAAAATTCAATGGACAACACGAAAATTAACTATTAGCTCGTTAGGATCAAAGAAAGGAACAGTTATAGTTTTTTTACTCTTTTTTTTTATTTTGGCAATAACGTGACTGTAATCTTCTTGCATGGAATCAGATAAAATGTACGAAAAATCATTGATGCAAGATGGGATTTCAACATGTAACGCATTATTTCTAGATGCAATACTTTTTCGGTGCAGTTATTAGAATATGCATAATGACTTGAAGGTTTATCATTGCAACAGTATTTTTCAATTGGATTTATTCAAAGGAATATCAATATATTATTTAATGGTGCAATTTTATTAATTGGTAAACATTTGATCATATTCCTTACAATATATTCAACATTCCATTTTTTAATCAGATTTCTATTATGATAATTTTCATCCAATTAAATACTAATAAGTATACAAAACGAATATAGATCATTTTCCCATAATAATAGGCTTTCAGGTATTGTTATTTAATTGTAATGATTATCAAACTAATCTATTAATTTTGTCCGAACAAATGCGAACAGTTCGACTCAAAATGCACCTGGGATTAATGAAAGAGTATTCCATAATCCCCAAAGATCTAGAACTAGTACCTCACCAGTTTTACTGTAATATGTAAGACACTATTTTATGGAAAGTATCAACACTCTATCGATTATGTAGTCAAATTTTTCTAAACACTACGGGCAGATTTTCGCCAATACTCCGGGAGACCGGAGTTCAATCCCAGGTTTAGTAATACCAAAGACTCAAAAATGGTACTTGATTCCGCCTTGCTTACCATTCAGAATTATAAGGTAAGGGTAAAGTGGAGCAATCCCGGGAATGGAGTACCACCCTCCTCTACACCTCAGTATAGTAGTTATTGAAAAGGTCGCCAACTTTACTTATATGTGTGTATGTGTTGTGGCAAAAGTGATTTTCTACAAAGCTAGTTTTTATATTAGTTTTCAAGATTATGTTGTCATTTGATCACAGAGTGGAAAATATATAACACTTTGTTATGTCTTTCATGTTTTGAGAAACCAGGTGGGTGGAGCCTGAAGACTTGAAATAGTCTAAGATGATAACTCGATAATAAGTAGAGAAAAGGTGATGTTAAGCTCTGAGATTAATTTATGCCAACGTTTAATTTAAAATTGAAGATAGTATTATAGACTAGATGGAAAAATACAAGTTTGATATTTTGTTCAGTCGTAAGATCTTAAAGCTGACATTCTTAGGCAAAATACTAAATTGCTTGTATTCTTTTCCAAGGTAATCATCATCATGTCGTGCTGGTAGCACAGATATCCCTGAACCTCTCTCGCCACTTTTCCCTATCGTTCATCACCTCTGGCAGGTCTTCTGGACTACATCCCAGATCTTCACATAGTTGCTGAATGTATGTTCGTGCTGGTCGTCCAGCTTTTGCTCGGCCATGTGTGGGGGTCCATAAGAGTACATCACTTATGAGCTCGTCCCTGCTTCTCCAGCAGTGTCCTGCATGTCTGGTTTGTCTAACTTGAATAGTTTTCGTGATAGGGGGCAGGTGGCCGTACAGTTTGTGTCTTGTGGGGTGTTGCCGCCAGGACTTGTTCAAGATTGCTCGCAGCATTCTTCTGTAATTGCCGTCTAGCTTTTTCTCCAGCCGTTTTGTTAGAGTCCATGTAGTGCTTCCATATAGCAGTATCGATGCAACCGCTGCCAGGAAGAAACTGCGTTTCATTTAATCAGTTAGGCCTGATTTCCATATAATCGATAGCCTAGCTGTTCATGCCTTCGTTAACCTCGTGTCAATGTCCATTTCGGTTGATGCGACGCTGCTTCCTATTTATCTACTAGTTTAAGAAGGTGTCCGTCTAGAGTGGAGATGTCACACGTTTGATTATAGCACATATATTCCGTTTTGTGTGCATTGACGTAGAGGCCTATGCCTGCGGCTGCTCGTTCCAAAATATGCAGTATTGTTTCGGCTTGGTTGGGTGTATTTGCCAGTACCGGCTGTATTTTTGTCTTTGTTGGAATATTGGTTTCTATGCTGCCTTTTTAAATATATATAATCTACCATGAAAAAGTGATCCATTTTTTCATAAAAATTTAATTCATTAGACCCATTTCTGAAAGTTAATTTTCTTCTAAGCTAACGACACCAGACTCCATTTTTTCAAGTGAAACATTTAAAACGGATATTATTATATGTTATTTTTATCAAAATTTAAAGCATTGAAATTGACACCATAAAAACATTGCACACACACACACACACATATATATATATATATATATATATATATATATATATATATATATATATATATATAACTAGGCATGATTCGTTTTTGAACTGCTACATATTCATAGATTTCGCAACAGGTTGTCAACGCTGTTGATGTTGGACACAATATCTAATAATAACTGTTTTGTTTGTAAGTTTGCTTAAAGAGAGAAAAGATATATTTTGTATAAAATAATAGAAAGTTTTATTAATATTGTTATGACTTTACATATCTATGGGTGACAGTGTATATAAGGTAGAATGTTCTTTCTTTATATTTACACAAATATCTGTGTTTTATTTAATTTTCTTTTTTACCTTATTTCCAGTAGGAAAACATAGAAGTTCAAATCAAGTATATTCACCGCCAAAGAAAAACAAAAAACAAAAATAAAAACACACAGACAAAACAAAATAAAAATCTAAAATTCATTTTTAAAAAAATTCAACCGACATTCTGAAAAAAAGTTCTATCGATCGATGACTCGACTACTTGAAAACTTGTCTGATATTGAAGATTATATTTAATGATACTTTTTTTATATCTTCTAATATAGTAGCTACCAAGGTTTTCCATGGACAACTAAGTTTTAAATTCAATACCGATAGAAATCTCAATGAAAATGAAAGAAAAACAGACTAAGTATTAACAATGTCTACCACAGATTTGATTATAAATATGAATACTGTTCTGGAAGGATTTTTAAACGTAACGCTTTAATGTCTTTAAGAAGGCAGAGATAAGGAATAAGGGGTCTTAACTCTATTTGCCAGTCACATCAGTAGGTCGGTGGGAGTTTTACTTTTCTGACATCCTCTCACCAGTTTACCAGTACAGAAATCCAGCTCATTTATTTATTGTGATCGAATATTTCAACCTTTTTCGTTGAGATTGCAGTAATTCACCATGAATACACGCTTGGATCGATAGAAAATCGTTATATATATATATATATATATATATATATATATATATATATATATATATATATATATATATATATATAAAGGACCAGTTTATCATTTATAAATGTTTAAGATGAGAAAAAGAGCCATTTAAGATTTTTTCAAGTTTACGAACAAAAAATCCTAATTCCGAATCGAATGAAAAGAAAATAGTCTGAACGATTCAGGGTTTCGAACCAGTTCATGTACTTCTTGAGGCAATGAAAATTGACAGAATTTAAGGCACACATTTTTTTTCGATAAAAAAAATATATTGATAATATTCATTACATTAATTTCATCACGTTTAATATTAATACTTTATTTTTGTCTCAATTTGCCCGGCTGAAATTGGAGTGCGTCCTATACCCGTCAAATACGGCAAACGTCTAAATTACATAAAAACAAAGTGAATCATTACTGAAGATAACCCGAGAAACAGATTGATGGTTTTGATATTGGAATTAACTTTCCTTGTAGAAAAACAAGAAAAATTGCCCAGTCGGCTAGGGCTGTAGAATACACCGACTGCACCTTTGCAGAGGTGTAAGACCCTCACCAACGAATGTCTTGGATATGACAAAAATAATCTGATGGTGAGGTTCCAGTGATGCTGGGGCTCTGGGAAATGCGGAGCACTCCTTCATTTAAATTGCTCTCAAGTCCACTTGGACCAGCAGTGGTGGGACCTTATAGGGCCCTGTCTATGGGTCAAATAGAATTAACTGCATAGTTATGCTAACGGAATTGTTTGAATTAGAACTGTTAGGCTAAAATGAATAGCTTGAAATAGAAGTGTTTTTGACAATTAAACAGTGTACTTATGCTAAACTGAATTGTTGGAAATGGAACTGTTTTTTTACATTGAAACTTTACTTAAGTTAAACTGAATTGTTTGATATAGAACTATTTTGACATTTAACTGAGGGTAAAGAAAATCTATACTTATACTAGGCTGAATTCGTTGAATTAGAACTGTTTGACTAAACTGATTAGCTTGAAATTGAGATGTTTTTGACAAACTGTGTACTGATTCTAAACTGAATTGTTTGAAATAGAACTTTTTTGTTTTAAAATGGATTTGGGATCAAAAACCTACAAAGGTTGATATACCATAAAAACCAGCCAAACTTGTTCAGGAATTGTCCTACATCAGTTTCTATTAATTCCAGCCCCACTCAAAACACAAAGGAAAATGAGAGATTACATTTAGATTGGTGAAGTTAAGGGAAAATTAATTTTCCACTCCAGTAATATCTCGTGAATTTACCTTCAGAACACTTGACATCAAGTTTTCCCAATTATCCAACAGTCTCGACTTTATGTCTCTAAATTTTCTAATCTGTAAAAAGATTATTAAATCTATTCGCGGAAATTTTATGCTCACTGATAATAATCACTATGAGTAGCTGATGAAAAATCCATGGACCAACCAAAGAATGAGCTTTTTCACTGGATTTTTAAGAGTTAAATGACGACGGAGATATAGTGAATTGAAGTGTGTGATGAATAGAAAAATATATTATAGATATGATGACCTCTGTCCTTGCGACTTGACTAAACTTTGAACTAGAATTTTTATCTTTTAAGATATTTTTTTTCAGTCTAAGTTTTCTACTTTTCATTATAATAAAATATATTATTGTGGACCATAAGTTCTTTGATTTCAACCCTCCGCTTGAAATTAGTTGCTCTCTTTATAATTATTACACACAAGTGTGTATTTGGTAATTCGATTAAAGTTTGATATATTTATTTTTTTATTTATATTTTATTCCTGAGTTGAGCTTATTTCCTGCATTTAAAACCATTGACGTGGGTAAAAAGAAATGATCAAATCCCACAAATTTGCACCGTTACAAGCCGATTTCATTTCCTAACCAATTATCTATATTTTAATCTTTTTTCATTTAATTAATGGCTCTTGATTATTGATGGCTCCAATATTGTCTTTCCTTGGGTTATGTTTAATATTCTTCAATATTCTGTTTACATTATTAGAAACATTACTGCGGTACATTAAGACATTTCCGAACGAAACCTTCTGAAAGAGATATAAGTAAACTGAAAGAAGTTGCAACGAAAATTTGTCCCCCGGGACATCTCAACGAATGTTCAGGAGTAGTGCTTAATCAATTATAGACTTTAGTCATGTATTAGACTGCGGCTTAGAGAAGATATAATGATATTGCGTAGACAGGTTCGATCGTAAGCAATTAGATTTCTTTCCATTTAAATTTGTCATACGTAAGTTAATTTTCATTTATTGCGACAAATTATATATATATATTGTAACGAGGACATAAAAGTTAGATTGCTTCGACGCGAGCAGTAGTTAGGAATAGCCGATGGTCCTAAAAGTTTTTAATGATTTTTCGTTTTCTTGGTGTCTGAAAACAATTTCGTTTTGCCAGTGAATTTATCTGAGCTAAATATACTCTGTTCTGCCCTATTTTATATATAGCCGTGTTTTCGATCTCCGAGAGACAATATGCATTTTCGATTGTCTTTCAAAACAAATATCCACTCCTTATAGGAATTTCCCTGCAACTGTAGCTTTATATTTGTGTCACATGACACAAAACTAAATTTTATAAATATGGGACACATAAAAATGTATAACTATGTATACACATGTATGCTCTGGTATACTTTTGTATATTTTTAAAAAAAGTAAAATGTTTCTTGAGAAACATTTGCTCACTGTTTTATTGACATTTGCTTTATGTTATACGAAAATTCAATTATATGATCATGCATTTGCCCAACTCCTCCGCCATGACTAGAATGCGACACAGTCAATTACCAGGCTATTGGCTTAGTGGATGGAGTGTTTGTCAATGTCAGGGAAGACCAGAGTTCAATTTCAGGTGGAGTCATGGCAAAGACACAAAAAATTGTACTTTATGCTGCCTTGTTTAACACTCCGCATTATAAAAAGGAATCCTTCGAGACCGTCAACTACATTTGCCAAATTTACTTTAGTTAAACCTGTTAGTTAAGTTTTACTTTAGTTAAAGATGTTTTAGGTTCAGAGTTTCCTTCTCCTAGACTGGTCACCTTACTTAGCTTAAATAGCCCCATCCGCCCAACTGTTTATCCGTACCTATCTATGTAAAATAATAGATTTAAACTATAGAATATTTTTAGCAAAGGCAATCTTAAAAACACGGAATAAAACGAAACCTTCAGTGTGTAGACATTGTTAGATAATGTATGACGGAACATGGTGACAATTGTGTCAGTCATTGTTTGAAGTACTTGCAACAACTCCGATATTGCAAGCGAAAAGTGTAGAATAACTGGAAAATAAGAAAAGAATCGAAATTATCCTGACACGTGCACTAATGAAAACAACTAGAATATTGAAAAGAGCGGACATGGCGCATAATCTCTAAGATAATCAACAAGTAATCTGTTGTGTGAAAACTCAATAAATGCACAAACTACAGAAATGATAATGATAAAAATGAAAATAAGAATATATATATGAATGATGTGATTCTTGCTGGTAGGTATTCACGCAACAACACCGACCCGATCAGAATGTGATACAGAATTCATTTTTAAGCGAAGTACAGCAGATATGAAATCAGGTTTTCTTCTCGACTGGCTGACTAATCAAGCCTTAATAGCCAAGTATGTCCTTTTTGCCCCGGGCGTAAAAGTGACACAATAAAAATAACATTGTGCCTGACTAAATTATAAAAGCAACACACGGCAGTAAAAAAAAATGATCTAATTTGCAACCCAATGTTGATAATCATACTTACATGGGAATAATGACAGCGGGCACGATCAAACAAGCGTATATAAAAGAAAAAAAGAAAAGAGAAAATACTCGGAAAATGGACAAGCAAAGAACTCGGATTGATGGACCAGGGGACAAGAAAATTGATGACTATGCACAAGGCTTAAAATTTAAGAGATGACATAAACTGTGTGCGTCAAGAAAAGGAGAAAGACAACTGGCCAACATTAAAGATAGCGTCGATGCAGCAATACAACGACTCGAGAACTACTTTAAAAAGAGCAAAGGAAGTTTAATCACTGCGGCCAGTAACAACAATGACAACATCAGAATAATCAGAACAAGAAAACTAGGAAATAGAAAAACAACTTTAAGAATATGTCAAGCAACAAATTGGGGAAATCACTCGTGCAACAACTCAAGAACTACATTAAAAAGAGTTACGAAAGTTTAATTACTGTGTCCAGTACAGCAATGACAACATCAGAATAATCAGAATAAAAAAAAAAACTTTCAAGCAACAGATTGTGGAAATCTCTCGCGAGAAAACCTGGACATGTTTTCGAAAGGGAATTCTAAGAAGAGAAACTGTATTTCTCCAAAGAGCAGCAGAAAACAATCCTGTAAGGACCAATTTATATTAAAATGAAAATCGATAATACGCAACAGAATAGTAAGTGTAGATTATGGGGTTATAAAAACGAAAAGAATAATCCCATAATACGCAAATGTACCAAATAAGCGCAAAAAGAGTAAAAGACTAGATACGATTGGGTGTGGAAGGTTATCCACAGAGAACTGTACATGGAATCAATATTTGACCATATTACCTTATTGGATGTGCATAGAGCAGTATCCGTCCTTGAAAATGGTACACATAAAATCATCTAGTATTTAGAGATACAAACGGATCAACGAATCCCAGCCAGAAGACTAGACCTCGTCATAATTAATAAAAGAAAATGAACTTATCCAATAGCGAACCACGGAGGGAAAGACAAAGAAAGCGAAAAAAGAAAAGTAGTGAGATCTTGCCAAAGAACAAAGAAAGCTGCGGAACATGAGGGTGATGATGATACCAATTTTAACTGGTCTACTTGAAACACTACCCAGAGGATTAGAAAGAGGACTGAAGAGTTGAAAATCGAGATTCCCAACTACGGGAAGAACACTGAAATGAGACTTAGGAGAATTTGTGTCATTCACACTCCAATAAATTGCTACACAGGTGTCAAGAACTCACAAGGAGTAAAATAACGTGCACTCACCCCTGTTGTAATTATTTCTCCGCGAAAGTAATTACTATTTGTTAATTATTGTGCGTCCCTCTTATATTTTCTGATTGTATAAATACTATAAACAGTATGTGACTCAATTTTGAGTTTGTTTTTTTTTATAATTAAATTGCACACAAAGTAGATGGCTCCTATTTCATTAGTGAGTTAATTTGTCTGTGATTTATTCCTTAAAACAGAAAACCATTTAATTTCAAGAAGTAGCTGATAACCTTCTTTACTTAATGTAGTGCGGGATTTTTGCTATTTTTCTGTGGTGTAGTATCTTCAATGAAGTCAACTTCAATCATTTGTTCAAAAGAATACTTCAAAGAAACTGATTAAAACCAAATGTTAAGAAAAGGATATATTTTGATATAGTCAAATATCCTCAGTCTTTTGTATATTATAACCAATGACCTACCTCTTATCACCAAATTTAAATATGTCTACTTGAACAACCATACAAAGATAGACCTCAAAAAGTGTATGAACATAAGCAGCGAAATCTTTTCGTCGTTGGATTCGAGTACGCTGTTCTTATACCCTCAAATTTGGGTAGCATATCATTTGTACAAGTTTATGCATTTAAATGCAGGTGAATATCCTAGCTACGAGCAAATTTTCAGTGGGCTTCGATTTGAAAAAAAAAAAATAAATTCACATTTTTTTTTTTTTTGCAGGCAATTTTTTGAATCACGTAATATAGAAAAAGAGAGATACAGACCTAAAATGGAAAACGGTCATCAAATTAATGTAGCATAGGATTAAGAAAAATCTATGTCCAGAGGATATTTATGTAGAGAAATCGGGCAGAATATTGTCGCTATAGAATGACAAAAATAAATTAACCATAACCGTGTTTTGATGAGATGTTATTTTCTTTTCTTATTCCAAAATTATAAAAAATTCATTACTTTTTAGTGGAGCATTATTGTTTGTTACTTTGTCTGGGTTTTATGGCATATTAACCATTGGAGGTTATTCAATGCAAAATCAAATTTTATACAGATAAAAAATTCTATTTTAAACAATTCAGTTTAGTAGGAGTATAGTTTTTGTTTACAGTTAAAAGTCAACGCAGTTTTATTTCGAACAATTCAGTTTAGCATAATTTCTCGGTTTAAATGTCAAAACAGTTATATTTTAAGCAATTCAATTTACTATAAGTACACTAGTTCTATTTTATCCATAGATAGGACCCAATCAGATGCTACCACTCCGGGCGAGAGTGGACCTGTCTGCGATGGCAATGAAGAGGTACACCACATTCCCCGAAGCTCCAGCATTACTGGAACCTCACCATCCAATTGTTTACTATCATGTATGGGCTACATGTTTGGGGAGTCTTACTCCTCTGCAGAAAAACAGTTGGTGCATTCTAGAGCTCCAGCCAAGTGAACAATCATAGGTCGTTATTTGTTACCAAACATAGTAAAATCTTAGCAAAAATCATATGTTGTAATACAAAAGTAAGAACACTACACACACACATTATATATATATATATATATATATATATATATATATATATATATATATATATAAAGCACGTTTTTGAGTGTGTGTCAATTTTAGTTTAATTCGTGTAAACGCTGTAAATTTACTAATAGATAATACCAAATAATACTCGCTATGTTCGTTATAGCGTTTACACGAATTGTTGTAATTCACTGCTCTTCAAATGAATTGACCTCTCTGGTATCCGATTGCAGAAAATATAAATAAAAAAAGCTAATATGTTAGCTCAGGTATCATAACGCCTATGTATGTCACCGAATTGGGTGAGCGGATAGATACCATGTCTATCATAAAGTTAGGCGGGTTTCGACCCCAGCTTGAAGCACCCTACGTGTCTATCCACACTGAAGAGTTGTGATACAACTAAAGTGTCTATGGATGACTATATAGTTCAGAAGAAAATTAGCTTTCTATGAAAACATAGTTTAAATACGCTTCTTAAGGTCAAGGAAGTTCACATGCTGATATTGTTATATTGTTCTTCAAATGTGTACTTAGAAACGATACTGTATATCTATTATCCTCTTTACTGATAATGTTTTAGTATTTTACTCTGATTCACAAAGTTTTTTGCCTGAGATTATCGTAAATCCTGAGGTTAATCATAAAAAAATATCTCTTTGAATTTCCGAGCCAAGTTCCGTTAACTTAAACGTCAACACAGATAACAGTGAATGATAAAACATTTTGATACGTGCCTTAATAACTTACGTTCATATAGATTATAGATTGTACCATTACTACATAAACTGAGTTACGACTAAATACACCAGAATCAACCATATTATTTCTTCCGTCGAAGCAATTAGGTGCATCTAACGTCTCCGTTGGGCCATTTTCTATTTATTTCTGAATGGAAATCTCCATAAAACGCAATCAGGTAAAAAAAAAAAAGTTAAAAAAAAGTAGCAAAAAAAATCAAGTATGTAACGACGTCATGGAGTGATGGTTGCAAAGATACGTTGGCTGTACAGAACGCAGGAAAAACGCACACGAAGTAAAATATCATCATAATGTCGTGCTGGTAGCACGGATATAGTCCATTTTTCATTGGCCTAGTGTATAGAGTGTTCGCCAAAGGTCTGGGAGACCGGAGTTCAATCTCAGGTCGAGTCAGACCAAAGACTCAAAAATGGTACTTGATGTGGCATTGCTTAACACTCAGCATTATAAGGTAATGAGCAAAGGTAAAGTTAGTAATCCTGGGAATGGAGTAGCGCCCTCCCCTACACCTCGGTGTAGTAGCTATTGATTAGGGAGCCTTCAGGGTCACCCTCAACAACAGTCCAAGTAAAATATAATAAAAATCTAATGTAAAGCAAACGATGTTGCCTACGTTCATTGTTAATATCACACTTTTATTAAGAAACGATGAACCAAATTATTTTGTTGATAAGAACTTTATAATCTAAGAGGCTAACTTTATTTGAATAAATTTCTCAGTGTTGATATAAAACACCAAATTTAGAGAAGTACGAAAGGAATTTATAAGCATGAACACAGTGTATGTGAAACAGGCGGCAACACCCAACAAGACACCAACTGTACGGCCACCTGCCTCCTATCACGAAAACTATTCAAGTTAGACGAACCAGGCATGCAGGACACTGCTGGAGAAGCAGGGACGAGCTCATAAGAGATGTACTCTTATGGACCCCCACACATGGCCGTGCAAGAGCAGGACGACCAGCACGAACATACATTCAGCAGCTATGTGAGGATACGGGATGCTGTCCTGAAGACCTGCCTAGGGCGATGAACGATAGGGAGGAGTGGTGAGAGAGGGTCAGGGATATCTGTGCTACCAGCGCGTTATGATGATGATGATGATTCTAAAATTAATGTCATGAAAAATATGTATTCATAAGTATTCATATATGCGTGTATGAGCATATTTAATGTCAGTTTAATATTCAAGGGTTAGTTTATCTTAATTCCGAAATTTTCAAAATGGTACCTATTCAAGAACAAAGTTATTTGTCATATACTCTTGTGCGCGTCATTTTCGCAGCATTATCTAATCCACTCCGTAATTTTATGTCCAAGCAAAAGGAATTCATTGAGACCAACGAATCTGTAATGAAAGGCTAGCTAAAACGACTGCAAGAACTAAACAAATAGATTTTTTATTGAAACCAAATAATAATTATAATAATCTTCACCTCGACCTTGCTAGAGAATTGAAAAAGCTGTGGAACATGAAAGTAACGATTGTGCCAATTGTGATTGGTGCCTTAGGCACAATAACTAAAGGATTATTAAAAGGCCTGGAAGACTTGGAAGTTGGCCGACGGGTAGAGACTATCCGAACGACAGCATTGCTAAGAACGGCCAGAATCCTGAGACGAATCCCGGAGACTTGAGGAGACTTGGTCTCACTCAAACTCCAGTGATAAACCATCAGCTAACACTGATGTGAAAAACTCTAAAGGAGTAAATAATAATCTTTCAATCATAAATCTAAATAAAAAAAGATTTGTTTCCGGCGAGAGCGTTAACCCTTCAAAAACCGAAAAAGTATAACATTATTTTATACAGAGTTTTGTTATTTCACATTTGAGTAACGAAAAAATATATTCGATAAACATTACTTTTCAAGAAATAAATTTTATATTTTTGCTAATATGTTAACTTTTATTTCCAATCATGTTACTTCATGACTTAGTCATACTAGCGATGATTATGTATGTGTGAATCAATTCTTATAAAATTGTTTCAAAAGGTAGACGGATAAGTTGATAGGCTTTCCAAGGTATTCACAATGGAATGTAACCAAATAAGGTATATCTATCAACACAGTCTTTATTGTGGTCTACGTACTTCATCTACCGATAATACAGTGCTGGAATTCCATTAAACAAAACAGATTAAAAGCCGATATGACATCATCACATGAACTTTTCAACCTTGCTATTCTGGCAACTTTTTGCGAAAATTCTTCTCTGCGTTTGACGTTTCAATCCATTATTTCAGTTTGGTGACTTATCTAATTTCCTCAGATTTAGACACTCATGAGTATATTGGTTAAAAGTTCTGGTTAATTCTCATATAGTGGTATTTTCATTTAAAAGGATAAAATAATACTTGTGTTTATATGACTTGTAAAGCAAGAAAAACTTTATCTATGAACATTATTAGGGAAAAAACCAAGAACAAGAAACCTGTCAGAAAATAATGACGTTTTTATCAATCAAAATCTGGGGGAATTAAGCGTAAGAAGTTAGCCAGAAAAATTACGGCTGAGAGTACGATTAAATCTTAGATCGAATGAATTGAAATATAAATGGTTTTCATGTGAATCGCCTTTGTGCGTGCCTTAGAAATCAAATACGTATTATTGCTTTTATTTCTACAATAACTTATTAAAAATTCACCAAAATGAAAAAAGAATCTGAGAAAATAAGACCAATAAAAACCTCCGGTTTAT
The DNA here is from genome assembly GCA_963585895.1 of Sepioteuthis lessoniana. Classification (NCBI taxonomy): domain Eukaryota; kingdom Metazoa; phylum Mollusca; class Cephalopoda; order Myopsida; family Loliginidae; genus Sepioteuthis; species Sepioteuthis lessoniana. The sequence continues at coordinate 94,252,288 of OY757911.1, read as the reverse complement.
GAGATACAAACAAGTCACTCAATCTTGCATGGAAAACCAGGCCTCGTATTAATCAACGAGAAAAAAAATCACTGGTTATCTTCTGTTTTTTCTATAACAGCGAACCGCAGTGAAAATAAAAGAGAGCGAAAATATGAATAAATACTTAGACCTTGCCAGAGAACTAAAGCAGCTGTCGAACATGAGAGTAACGCTGATAACAATTATAATTGGTAGGTTTGGAACGGTCATCAAGGATTTTCCGGCGGGAAGAATTGATTACGACGAGATAAAAGTAATGTTACGATCAGTAAGAATACTTATATTCCTAGAAATCTGACAAGATTATCGCTCAAATTTTAGAAAAATAACACCGGGTGGAGGAGGAGGTGAACTACTTGGAACGGGGCCTGGATTGCTTGGAAAAGAGAAAGAGAAGACAGGAGAAGTATTTAATGATTGCTGGTCTTTTCTGAGTATTCTAGCTGGTTTTAAAAATACCGGATTTGTAGTCTCAATTCGTTCAGAGTTGTCACTTGAGATTCAGTGGAAAAAAAACTGAGAAGATTGGTAATGGGGATTATTCCCTTCTCAGAAAAAAAAAACCCAGAACTGATCATAAATTAACTAGACATGATTGACTTACTGTACATAGACAAACATTTCATAAATATAGGCATCGCATATATTGACTACAGAAAGACGCACAGCTACTATGGATATCAGTTGCTTCTAACTCCAAAAAACTTCGGAGAGTTTCCGTCTCGTTTTGTGTATGCCAAATAAAATCCAACTTTATATGCTGTGGTTATCCTTTATTCTCAACGCTGTTATATTCCGAAATGAATAATAAAAAAAATAACAGTATTCTTTACTTGAAAGGTGTTATATTAGACTAACAAAATCGAACCGGATATAATCCATGCAAAGAATACTGGCTTTTTTATTCTTTATAGAGTTACATGGAAATCACTCGATGACACGTAATTGAAAAGATCTTAAGTCAGCCGGTGCAGTACCAACGCTGCCGTATTTCAAGCAAAACTTGTTAGAGAGCGATTTAAGTTGGAAATGTATGCCGTATAAAATAACCCAATTTGATATATTCAAACTATACAATATCCAAGGAAAGAATATCGAAGTACAACTTAGAATTAACTAAAATTTATTTTTCATGAAAGCTATATACATTAGATAGAAATCTTAAAGGAGGTTTGACCTATGCACCTAGGAATATCAAACTAAAATCAGTTTCCTAATTTTTAGCTGTATAGAACTAATTGCGATGAAGAAACACACACACACACACACACACATATATATATATATATAAATCTCTCTTTCAGCTTATATATATCTAACTTGGGTGTGTTTATATTTGTATACACCAGTATTAATAAACTTTGGTGAGGACACAAAGGGGAGGTGAATTTTATCATGGGAAATCAATCAACGTTTAAAATACATGGCAGTGCTTATTGAATATGTTTAAAGTGTCCATCTAATATAAACCAATTCTCAATTTCAGGTTGAAGTAGATTCTAAATCTTGCAATTCTAGAAAGAAAGTTGGCTTTCTATCTTCGTGTGTATCTGTAAATATGTATATCTTGCGGTTTAAACATATAATATGAAGAAAGGGTAGGTATATTAATGCACCTGATTTCATGTAAACATATATGCAAAGACTAAGTTTATCAAGACTACACTAGGGCTGATATTCATTATATTCTACGGCAGGTTGATATCCGTTAGTTTAAATCCAATTCAGTTTTCTAATGATAATGTTTCAGTTGCCTAATTATAATCATTTGTTAATGAATATGATTTCACTTTTTTTCTTTTTGGATCGAAATGATTCAAATACAGTAACATTAACTACTACCCCAACTAAAAATATTCCTTTTTTTGTACGCATTATGTGATTTCAAGAATCTACCTAATATCAATAACGTGACCTTTACACTTATTACTATTCTGAGAGAGAGTGTTTCATTTGGTTTGTTTAATAGCATATCAAAAATCGTGAGTTACTGAATGCCTTATAGAAGAAGTATGTTTCATTCCATAGTTGGGGGATAAAACGGTTCATAACTATTCCAAGTTTTTAGTTAAAAAATGAACGCGATATCTTGTCTCAAGTTTGAACTCGTTTACAACAATATCACAATTCAATACAGTACACGCTTGGCCATTGGCAATCACTTCTGGGACAGATGCAACCTTGGAATGCGGTTTACTGTCAGTGAACTACTGAATATAATTTGATGCCTTGCCCCACAGCAGGAGAAGCTGTCAGCGTATAGTAAAACATACCAACGTAGCGGTCATTATGAAGGAATATAAAGACATACCCAAGATTTAAATTCATTCTTAACCTACCTGCAGAGTAGTACAAATATCTGAATCTAGTTTAATTGATTCTAATTTACTTTCTGATTCAACTCGATAATTACTTATGGAGATAATAATGAGAAAGGAAAACAAAAAAAAAAGTTGATTTTTTTATATAATATCTCATCTCAATTCAGCGGTGACTATGAATCAGGGTATACAGTGTAAATTTTTTTATTGGACTATTATGAAACAATTACTTGATTCAGCACCCAAGCTAAATATGTATGGTGACGTTATTTTGCTTATATATATATATATATATATATATAATAAAGGGGAAAATGTCGCGTTATAAAGCAGACAGTTTATTCAACTTTACTTACTATATTTGAAACTGAAAATGTAAAGTTATTGATCTTAGTCGAGGGTGAACCGAAGGCTCCCTTTTTGAGAGCTACTACACCAATGTGTAAGGGAGGGGGCTACTTCTTTCACTGGATTGCTTCAATTTACCCTTGATCTCTACCTTATATTGATGTGTTAAGCAAAGAGGCATCAAGTACCATTTTTTGAGTCTTTGGTATGGCTCGACCTGGGATTAAACCGTTGGCGAACACTGTAACCATCATACCAGTACTAGTTTCAAATATACTTTATATCAGATAATTACCGTGTCCAGGGTATGATATAAAACTGCATCTGGTTATAAAGTTCCAGTTGTGGAGGTCCGAAAAAATGTTTAGAATAATTGTCATTACCCCCATGTCCATTTTGATCTGATGTGGTTGTACTTGTAATGAAAAATGGGTTAAATAGGTGTATCTAAATAGTACACGTTGTTGATAGGATTGTGTGCAAAACAAAAAAAAAAAATCTCATGAGAAAGTATACAAAAATATCTCAATGAATGTCCAATGAATGAGGTTTGCTAAGGTATAGGCATAAGACAACATTCTTTTAAAATAAATCAAATTATCACTGCTGCCAATATTCAGAAAGCTGTAAGACGATCAAGTATGCGAAGATAGATACTTATGTTCATGTGGTGCGCGTGTCATGGTATCTCATATAATTTTATGGGAAAGAAAAATTTATTCATTCTCAGTAATATTTGAATAGAATAATTGTTTACTCGTGATGTTTTCACAACTCTATAATCTGTGACACAACACATATAAAACACAAACTGTGATATACAACACAATTATGACATGTATTTATGAATAGTCAGTTTCCATGTCAGTGAAATCAATTCAATATAACCCCAGGTTCAAGCAAATATGTTTCATCAATTTTCATACTCACACAAACTGTACCCGATTTCTGAATACAAACGTATGACATAGACATCACGCATTTAAGAAAACTCACGAACATTGATACAATAATGATAGATTTGATACCACTTAACTGAATATCGAGTTTGTTCCTCGTTTCCTACTCTTGTTTCAAAATGAAGACACATTTAGTAAATAGCTATATTATATATACGCATTTTGTAAGTATGGAAAATGACTTCAGCAAGTTGCGGTATGGTTTAAGTAGTGTTAATTCATGTTAGCAGCTCTAATATATAAAGTACTTTGCTGCAGTATTTTTTTCAATATAGGGTTTCACTTTATAATCATGCACAAAGAGAAAATCACTTATTGATCGGTTTCAGTTTCAAACATTGGTATACAAAAACTCACTATGAGTACTGCCATATGAAAAGGATTGACTGAACGATTTTAACGGCAAGTGAACCCGTCTTGGTTTATTCTATGCGAAGAGGTTAGGGAATCGCATTTATTGTACATTTACCTCTTTTTTTTTTCTTAAGAGTTGTTTGGTTTTATTTTATGTGATATGAAATGTTTTTGTCTGATGAAAATCATTTGCACACCTTTTTATGGTTTCAGGTATTTCTCTCTAATAATACTAATTTATACGCAATAACATGGTTTCAAATAAATGTTTCCATTAAAAAAAGGATTTTTTCATTTTTATATGGTTTCATGTATGCAGAGTTTTCCCGTTTTGAATTAAAGGTGTACCTTCTCCTAGACGAATTGCCAGTCTTAGGTTAAAGATCACAGTATAATTTACAATTTACTCCAAGCTGGTGGGAGAATGATTGAATTCATGCCTTTTTAGTGCTACGTGAAGCGCAAACAGCGTCGTCCAGGATTTGAAATCGAGTCGCCATGTCCATTTCCTACGACAGTAATACGATATAAAGAATTCCCGTTAAAAGAAAACCATTTCCAAAACAGACCGATCTGACCCCATAAATCAACCCTAACTCCGAGTTATAGCAAACCTGGAAGTAATTGTTGTGAAGAGGTACTCCACACTAATCAGATCCACAGAAATAGAGCCTCACCATCAAATAAGGTTTAGCGTAACACCAAGGACCATATACTAAAATTTCATGATAATAATGCAATTTAGATATCCAGTGATCCAGATAAACAGCATTTGTTAGTACAGATAACACACTTTGATCATGTGTATTAAGGATTTAACACGGTGTGAGCAGTTATAGCCTGCTATATGGTGACTTTTTTTAAAACATATTTCTTTTCCTTTTTTTAAATGACCCACTAGGCAAGCATACGTCGAAAATCTAGTCAAATTGATTATTATTTGGTTACAAATATTATAAAGATAATTTTTTAAAATTCTGATGTTATCCGGAGGAAGACATAAAAATAAAACTAACATATAAAAAAAGTCTACCGATGCAAATATGCTAAGTTCTGTGACCGTAATCTTAATGAATACATTTGGGAAAAATTTGTTTTACTTTGCGGAAAATAGAAAATAGTTCTTCAAATAAGTTAGAGAACAACGTTTGTCGAAGAAGCATGCTGCTAAAGATTGTTTGAAAAAATATATAGTGCAATGTTCGTGTTATTTTTAATGTACTATTCACTGCACCTTTGTGATAAACCAGGCGAATTTAATACTAAATAAAGAAAATGTTTTAACCCCGATCAGAACATGAACAAGTACGCCTATGTGTTTTTCTTTTACGTTCTTTTCTATTATTAACATTTGTCGAGAAATTATTTCTAATATACAACCATTGTCTTCATTTTTATGTCATTTTAGCGTAACTACGATTACTATTATTTCTAAAATGTTATAGTTCTACCTGCTGCATGGCTTATTTCAATTTTGAAAGTTCTGTAAATTTTACATATATTTCTTTCAGATATATATATTCTTAAATATGCAATTATGGCTTCTATGCAGAAGTATCAGCTAGATCTTTTAGCTAAAACCAAATATTCTCTTCATTTAAAGTGATCATAAAAATAGAAATACAATCCTTTTTGTTTTTATGTTAATACTACAGCTAAATCTTTTATGTCATCAACCGTGACATGGAAGCAGCTTTTTATAGTTTCAGTCCATCAATATGTACGCCTACCCAAATAGTTTTCAAAATTAAAAAGGCTGAGCATGGCAAGGATACACAAGGGAAAAATATGTCTTATTTTTTTAATGTGAGGATTCTGTGTCAGTGGTCATGAGGTGAGTTAATAAACAAAAAAAAAATAAAATAAAAACAAAACCCTTAATCAGAAAAAGTAAAACTGATTAAATAAAAATAGATAAGCCTTTAAGTGGAATGAAAGGAAACGTTATGAAGAAAATGGATTTCCTTCTTGAATAGGTGTAAATAATAGATAAAAGGAAGCTATAATTCTCCTGCCATTGATGGCTGATTCAAAAATAAAAATCTTCCTGAAAACAACTTCCGAAAATCTTCAAAGGAAAAAAAAATGTATCTGATTCATCTTTATTTACAATATAAAGTAAACATTCAATGCACTTTGGTTTTTCTTGGAGAACTTTAGTGAACGAATAGGTTAGAAACAAATAGATTTACTCATTACAAAATAGGCTGGCATATAATTATGAGATAGATTAATATATAGCTATATAGGGGGAAGTAAATATCGACCTATGAGGATAGAAAAAACAGAATAATCCAAATTAAATGAATTTATTTTGATATAAAGCCAGCGTTAAACGTTTTGGCTTTATAACCTTCATTAGGACTTTGAATTAATGAGAAATGTTGTTCATGCTGTGGTGGATGCTTGTCAGGATAACACGACCAAAGAAAATGTACATAACGAAAGATTCATAAACATTCATTTAGCGTTCTTAATTTGAAAGTATGAAGTACGTGTTTGGCACGGGGAATGATGTTTGAAAAAAATGTTGGATTTCTTAGAGATCAGAAAAGTCCACCTGTTTTTAAAGAAATATGCAGAGATAGGTTTTTATATTTACAGATTGTCTTGAAGTCATACATATTAAATGTCGTTTAAGAGCGTATTTGGTATTTGTTTTCCAAAAGAAAGTATGGAAGTAAATATTGATCTAAATCTGATAGTAAGAAAAAGGTAAAAAAAAAAGCAGAATAATCCAAATTAGATGGATTCATTTTGATGTAAAGCAAATTCTAAAGGTTTTTGGTTTCAATAACCTTCACCATATAGATAAGTGTTGTACTCCCTACATAATGGACTCTTCCGTAAATACTCGTCAACGAGAGAGTTTGACAGAGTTCACCAGACACGGGTGACACAATCACATGTGATTTGCGTAGTGGACGGATAATTACAACCCAACTGGACTCTCAGCTTCCTATTGACAAACTACTGTTTAACCAGGTTCACTTGTATCTTGTTTCTGTTACTTGAATATATATGTTTTTCTATCAACCTTTTTGCGTTCCTCGTGTCTTTCTTTTGTCAGCATCACAATAAGCCAAGCATAAATATGTAGATATGCAATTATTATTTTTCTAAGCGAAGATTACGAAAAATAAGTTCATGAATCATACATGAAAACATTTATTATTCATAGATTTAACTCTAATTTCTAAACGTAGATCAATAGTTGGGAAGGAGAGAGAGAGATAAAATATTATTTTAGATTGTTATCAATATAATCCTTCAAATTTCGATAGGTACAGCTAGAATATGTAATAAATTTCTCTTTACATGATCGTTTATTTTCTCCCTCTTATCTATCCTTTGTATATATCCCATGTAAATATTTTTTTACAAATTTCCAAACTGTAGAATATCCTGACTCCATCTCCACAGGGGGGTAAGACCGACCCCCAACGTATATCTAGTATATTACACGACACTGAATCCGATAGTAAGGTTTCAGTCTTGGAGTATTGGAAAACATGTTGTTTTCGTTCATTGTCATTACTTCCAGGTCCACTCAGACGCCAATTATTAATATCTGTTAGGGTCAAATAGAACTATTCAATCATTTACTACGGATTATTATCATGAAATATTTGAAATCAAACAGCTGTGTGAAAATTATTTATATCAAATAGAAATACTTGAAATCAATTAATTGTGTCAAAACACATGATTAATATTGGAAATATATGTTAGAAAGCAATACCTGAAACCATTTAAATGTGTGCAAACAAATGAGATCTCACAACTAATTTCAAAATAATGTTACCAACAAACTATTAGCTTATAAATGTATATGTGTGTGTATAAATAAACAGGATTTGGCATTAAATAACACACAAGTGTTAATATCCCATAAAATAACCCATAAAAGATTCTAAACAAAGATAGATGGGTTAGATATATGAATAGAAAAAGTTTTAAACACCTATTCTCATCCTGAGAGTAATTATTGTGATTACCCTTACCTTCAAAACTTTTCAACCTGGAAACCGTTAGGTATATTTCGTAGTTTCGTTTATTAATGAAATTTCAAGTTGCTCTTTTTACAATCCGATGATGAATACTTCTCAGTTCACTCAATATTCACTCTTACTCGTTATTCAGTTGGATTAATCCAGTAAAGTGATGAGATTATGTTGTTTGAAAAGCGCTCAGAAGAGAAGAGTTATTCACGTAAATCTTATTTGCCGGACCCGCCGTGTACTAAAAGGAACAAAACACAATACTTAAGTGATATCTCGTATCTATGAATTCATCCCACTCAATGCTTCTGGAGAGAGTATTTGGCCTTTCATGCGCCACCGGGATGATACTGTATACGTTTCTCTTTCCGACAATGTATTTGGGAAAGGCATGAATCCATTTATTTTCCTCCAAATTATGGGGAAATAGTAAGATTATGCTCTATATCCTTGATAAGGTAACCTAGTAAGGATAAGGAAAACTTTGAATTAATATCAGCTTTACTCTGCCAAAAATGACCCCTGTTATCACATGCTCTGAGTGGGTTGGGGGTTGTAAGTTTATGTATCCTTTAGCACTAGGATTGAACTGACTGATAACTTATATATACACTTAAGAATTTTATTCGCCAAGAAAATTCAGAGATGATAACTTGGAGCCTCAAACATAACCAAAGTTGTCTACTTGTTCAACTGAGCAACGATATATAATGCGGGCGTCTGTTTCAATATTCATATAATTAGGCATCGGGAATTTCAAGTACAGATTCGATTGCCTATCAAAATATAACAACTTCAACAGAAGACTGAAGAGTACTCAATAAAAAATCTTGTGATTATAATGATTACCAAGTTAATGGAACTAATCATAACAATTCCATCTCAGAAATTCTAACAAAACGCAATTCAATAAAACAAAGTCCTTATTTGGATTTAAAACTTTATTGAGGCACTTAATAGGAGGGAAGATATTAAGTACAGTCCTCACTTCTCAGGCTCCAGTATTAGTATATCCATGTAGAAGAGGTACAAAATGTAACAAGGTTTACTTGAGAAGTTTAGGTAGTATTGCCTTTGACCTTACAGTTTACTGGTAGGGCCAGAGGTATTTCTACTGTTCAATGAATGGAAGCTAAAGGAAGCCGAGAATGTGACACTCAACCGTGTCCCTAATGGACATACCGCTTCGCTAAGGAAGATTACTATTTATAATTATATATTTCTAAGAAATAATTGACGTATGACATGATTTCTTCTATTGTTGCCAAGGCGATATTTTCAGCATTAATTTCGAAAATGTAGTTCAGCATTTATGATTTCTTGTGTTTTTTATAACCTATTTTACCTTGGTACCCCGGCAATATTAGATATTTATTTACTCTGGATAAGCAGCCTCATTCGTATAGAGTAATTTATTTAACATAACCAGGAAGTGTAATGTCTCGTTAGAGCGATATTTTTTACTGGTACCTGATGCACAGAGGAGTAAGAATATTGAAGGGGCATGGACAAGATTTGCAACTCTTGATGAATGCTTACTATGGAGCATTCCATACTAAATCAACTTTCTGTCATAATTATGCCCATTGGAGAGCGGAATAATTTTCATATATTCTTTATCTTGCCACTTTCTATTGTATATAGGCGTTATCAGTACTGATATAAAGATTCTGCTTTTGACAAGTTGGTGATTCTTTAAAACAAAATCGGTCTAAAAAATCTGAGGAGAGATTTATTAAAAAAATTAGAATCGACAGCAGTTCATGTCCATTAATTTCGAGGCATTGGCATAAACGAAAAAAAAATATCAGTGATTTGAAATAAAATCAATAATGCAAGTAATATCTATTTTGTGACTGGCCATTCATTAACGCATTTTGAATGACGTGTCCTCTTTTAACTAAAAAAAAGTTATGACTGCCTTTTAGGTCATTCATCATTCCGTTAGCTTTTCAAATGTCACCATGAAATATTACTGGTCTACACATTTTCAGTTAGTTTAACGATTGGAACTGAATAGTTGGATCCTGCTACCATCTGTATAAGAAATATAGGAAATATTTTTCCAAACGATTAAAATATGTGTCATATGGACTTGTTTGCGATGGAATTTGCCTAATTTGGGAATTTTTCTGTGCGATATTTTCTCCTAAAAATGGCATTTAAATATGGTTAGTTGAAAATCATTAATCTCTAGAAAATATTTGGAGAGCTAAAATGTTTTATAAAATGTTGAAAGAACAAAAATGATAAATGTTCGAAATCTGATCTCTACGAAATATGTGATATTGTTTACCTCTATGCATTTCCTTAGCAAGAATCGGAAACAATATTTTTACAAAAATAGAGGGAAAAATTTTGGGCCAGAAAATGAAATTCGACTATAACAGCACTCGGTAAATTGGACAAGCGAGGTAAACAGTGAAATTTAAAAGAAATTGAAAATCGTATAGATAATGATGTTTATCCCCTTGAAAAATTTCAATTTATACTTCATGCATTTCACTTAATCAGAAATCTAGAGAATTTTAAGAGAAAATAATTGCTTTATATGAAACACTGAAATTCAAAACAAATAATCCGATATATAAGAAATTTAAAATATAATAACAACGTATAAAATTGTGATAGTTTAAATGTTTAGTATCATTGTATTGTAGGAAAGTCACATTTTTAAAGTTTATCAAATTCAAATTCATACTTTTTCGGTAGGTGTAGGATTCGATTTTACATGAAAGTTATCTCATATCTTATTTTCTCGTTATTGTTTTGTTTATTATGGTTTTGGGGTCTATCTACTTTTCAAGATCTCAAGTAAAGATAAAAAAATAATCTTTGTATTCAACATAAGCACCATTAATGCTATTTCTATATATAGGAAAGTCCCCGTGACGTAATGGCGACAGATCTGGACTGAAGCTTCGAAGTAAGATAGTCCGAACTTCAATAACGCTGGTACATTCAGTTTTTGTCTTGACAGTAAATTTCCAATTAAAGGAGATATATTGAAAACATATCTACCATGAGAAAATGCATTAATTATTTTGAAAGTTTCAATTAGATTATCTCCCATTCTTGTTTTTTTTCTTTAATCTCCCCTCATAAATGTAATGTTTTAATTTTATTATTATCATCATTGTTGTCATTCTTCTTTCTGTACTCTCTACTATAAATACTATATTCCAATATATTGACCCTGGGGTAGAGTACTCTCTCTTATATATATATATATATATATATTGATTGCGGTATGAAGGATTTTTATGATTTTAACTCATTTGTCAATATTGAAGTAAAATTTCTAACAATCCAACCAAGCAATATTAATTCCAAGAATATTTATAGTTACCAATTCATCAAATAGATATCTAAATATTAAGCGATATTATTATAATACAGCTACTTTCACCATTTGCCTTCATCTACCAAACAGTTAAAAAGTTAATAACTTTTTTGTGGAATAAATTTGGGAGATTGTAGCTTATAAAGCTAAATTATGGCAATTTGTCAAGATCATATCTAATGGTCCCAGTTAATTGATTTTGTTATGGTTTATAACATATCAACTTTTGTGGGTTATCTAAAGCTATATATATATATATATATATATATATATATATATATATATATATTCGCAAATATTTTGTAGGAAACAATAGAAACCACGCAGAGCTATTGTGTTTGCACACAGTTAAAGGGTTTCAGTTATTTCTTTTTTAGCTGGCACACGATAAAATGATTTCAAACATTACTATTTAACACAAATAATTCTAAGCGAAAAGATAATCCCTAATAATTTTCAAGTAATAATAATTAATATTAATAATTAATAATTATATTCAACGTTATTCATTCGTATATGCACAGCTGAAGGTTTGAAATGATTTCATAGTTTTATTTGATCCATGTACAGGACCCTAACAGATATTGACAATCCAGTTCAGATTGAACATGGGAGTAATGGCATTGAAAGTGTTCTCCACAGTCCACACCAGGACTATAGCCTTGGCATCAGATTGAGTAGGGTCATAGCAGGACACACGTTTGGAGGGGGTCTTACCCCTTTTCAAAGATGCACTGAGCGTATTCTACAATTCCAGCCTACTTGACTAGGTGCCGATTAAGACTGTATGACTATACCCGTTTTAGAATTAGTCCTCTCAATATTAGAATAATTCCTTTATTATATAATATCCGTACCAAACGTTTCTTTACAATTGATTCAAGAATAATAGTTAATTCTAGAACCAGGCATTATTTTACAAATAACCTTATATATATATATATGGGTGAGTGTGTCTGTATTTGGGTAGCATTTTTTCATTAATGTTTTGTCAACATATTTTTATGTTCTTTCTAATTGCTGCATTGATTTTATCATATCCGGCGGGAATTTTTTGATGAAACTACCATAAGTAATTGTTAACCTTGCCCTTTCTAACAGATCTTGGGCCATCATCAGTGGTTTGTATATTACAAATGCGATGTGATCTTTGTATGTACATTATTACTTTTTAAGTCTTTATTATTTATACTGGTGTGTTGTTGTAGCGTTTTAGTCATTTCTATATGTAGCATCAGTTGCTAAAGACATTTAAGTACATTAGTACTGGATTGGATAATTGATTCTGTTGAGTTTGGGTTGTTTCATTTTGATTTTCTAATATTGTGTTTTCAGTAAGAATTTTCCGGAACTCAGACTTCGGCATGTTTTTATTCTTTTTTTGGGGGGGGAGGTGCATGGATATTTTTTTTAGATGTTGTGCCTATAAAATGGTATCAAATACGTAGACAAAACATTTATATTGTTCAATGAAATACGTACAAGTTTAATGCTGGTAATAATTCTTCTGTGTTGAATTTTGAGTAAATTGAACTTTCCAGCGTTGGGTTTTATTTTCCGTCAATATATTTTCTAAAATCTCGTAAGTATCAGGACAAATGTTGAAATATTATTGCTGATTTTCTTTGGCTTGGTGCAAAACTATCTGTTTTGATACACTGAAATCAAGGCAAATTGGAGAAAACAGCTGTTTGAAAACATTGGAATATAGTGTTATGAAAGCTGTAATAGACCGGAGAATATGATCAATATCATGTAGTCCTATATTTGTTTTGTATTATGTAGATGACAATGTTGAACAGAAAATTTTTTTTCAGAAAGTACATGTTGACACAGACGATAACATTTGACAAAGAACATTGACATCTTACTTGATAAATTTATGTTGACCGAAATTATCCTGGATATTAAATGAAGGGGATTATTGAGGTGAACCAATGGAAAGCTAATAACATCAGATTTGATATTTGATTATTTTTTAAAAAATTATCACATCTCGATTGAGAAGAAAATTATTTTTTCAATAAGCGGCTTAAGTAATATACAGTTTGGTTTGGTCGGGTTTTATGATAGATCGACAATTGTGGGGTTATTTAATGCCAATTTTAATTCATACATATATATATTAGATATTTATAATTTGTAAACACTTTGTTGATGACATTTTTAAACGAGTCTAAGTTCATTTTTGGCTCGTGATTAAATGGTTTTAAGTATTACTAACACTAATAATTCTATTCAATATTAATCATTTGTTTACACATGGCTAAATTGTTCTAAGTATTGCTGCGTATAACTAACAACCCACTTAACCGTGTGTGAACAAATGATTGTTGTTTGAATGATCAAACATTTCTCTTTCAAACAATTCAATTTAGTATAAATCATTTGTTTGCACCCACTTTAATTGTCAAACAGTTCTATGGGACCCTATCAGGTTCTACCACTCCTTGTCAGGGTGGACCTGGGATGGATCGCAATGATGAGGTACTCCACATTTCCCAAAGCTCCAGCATTACTGGAGCCTCACCATCAGACTGTTTAGTGTCATATCCAAGACGCTCCTTGGTGAGTCTAGACCCTATGCAGAGATTCAGTCGGTGTATTCTGCAGCCGCAGTCGACTGGGCACCTCTAAGTTCCGTTTGCAACTTAATATGGTGTCCTGCCAACACATATTTTTTCTAAGTAGAAAATTTTTAATGCTTAGTTTAGATTTATTCTTCTAATTCTATAAATAACGATGTAAGTCAACATTGAATATAATAGTCGTCAGGATACCGGCTCATTAGCCTACGACTAGAGTGTTCGCCAATGGTCCGGGAGACCTGGGTTCAATCACTGATTGCGTCATACCAAAGCCTTTAAAATGGAAAAATATGCCTTCCTGCTTAACACTCAGCAATATAAGGCAGGTATCAAGAGTAAAGTGGAGCAATCCAGGGAAAGGAGTAGCGCCCTCCCCTACACGTTGGTGTAGTAGCTATTGAAAAGCGAGCCTTCTAGTCGCCGTCGACTACGGTCGCCAACTGTACTTCCATAGCATTTAAGCCAATACAGTATATAAGTATCGTAAGTCTGTACAATACGCAAGTCTATTTACGGATAGGAGTCGAATCATGTGATTAATTTCGAAAAAATAGCTTTACTGATCATAAGTTTCTACACTGTCGTTACTGAGATTAAAGATTTACGACTTTAATCCATAGATTCATGTCTGCCATGCTATGTATACGCATAAATATGGCGTCAGAAAATAAAGAAGAAAGAGAAAGTTGTTTATACTGAATAAAATTATAAGCCCCGATTATAATTGCGAAGTATTGTGACCAAATAAAGCTCGACATTTGTAAACAAAATTTTATAAAAAAAGCTTTTTACGAATTGTTGATAGAAACGGTGATGGGTTGGTTTTAGGTTGTTTGAATGGATCATACAGCAGCCTAAAACAAACTAGTCACGTAAAAATGATGTTCTTATGAATATCACATCACAGATTATTCTCTTAAGACACAGAAAATGTTCTTGTATGAGTAACCATATTTACCAACCCCTCCGCTCGGGCAGGATAAGACACAAGGTTAATTTTTAAGCGGAGTTTAACAGGTTTGCATTCAGAGTTTTCCTTCTCCTAAACTGAAGAACATAGTCTGCCCTACTATTTACCCATAGCTGGAGGGAGAATAATTGGATCCATACCTTTCCCAAGAGTATTAGAGCTATGTGAAATGCAATCAGTCTCGTTCAGGATTTGAACTCCTGTCGCCGTGTCCATTTCCTACGACGATAACCATTAGACCACGGGCACTTCTTGTATGAGTAACAAAAGAACCGATTTTTAAAAATTATGTAAATTGATTGGTTCATTTTGACGGTATGTTGACCCTAGATGGGTTAATATGCCTAACGGTTAGAAAACTGCTGTTTTTCTACCTTCACTTAACAATTTTTTCGTGTAATTAGGATATTAAAAAACGGTTGTACATGATCCTACCCAATACTAACAGTAATTGAACAGGTCTTTCTGACCAATAGATGAGGTCCTAGAGCAGGCAATTATTTTAATAAAAGGGTACTTTACTATCTTCATACCCCGAGAACAGGACCCTCGAGCACAATTTAGTGTCATAACCTGAACACTCATTTCTTAAGCGGAGATATTTTACCTTTCTTTAGGGGATACAGACAGCGTATTCCTCCTCCAGCAGTTTTGTAAATTAACTTAGTTGGAGATGCGTAGGAGATCGTATGCAGTAGAATTTTGTGTTGAATATTCTATACAAATTAGTAATTTTGCGATATGGTTCAAAAATGTAAATTTTAGGATTAATTATTTTGTTCTAATGTTAATTTTTAATTTTTTTCGCTTTTAATGTAAATAGTAAACAAATCAGAATATTTACACCAGTCAAATCTACAACTGAGAAAGGCATCAGTTCTCTTTTACATATCGACTGGTACTAAAACGTTAATCTTCAAAACAATACAGTTACTTAAGACTGTATTGGCAAAACATACTTCATCCTAACATCACTTCTTGTCAATAGATTTAATGCAGTAGAGAATATTACTCACATAGATTGAATATCATATTGAAATATTTAATTTACAATCCGGTTATTAACTAATTATCAGGCTAGAATTATTAACCCATTATCCATTCACTCCGACAGAGTGGATTCTTTTGACTCTCTCACAATCTATACCTATCGGTCATCGCTCTTGTCAAATCTTCTTGACGTCCCTCAGTGTCTGCATAGCTTATGAATGTAATTTTTTCGCTGGTTTTTCAAAAGCGGTGGTTCCTTGTGTACGAGTCTATCAGAATGTCGCTTACGAGTTCTTCCAAGTTTCTCCAGCAGTATTTAGAATTTCTTGCTCGTCTTATTTGGATATTTTTCGAGATAGGAGTTAAATGGCTGTACAACAGCTATTTCGCCGGAAGCATTCTTGTTGAGGTTCCATTAAGATTTTTCTACCTTTTCGATCGAATTGAAGTCGTGCAACCATAAAGGAGTACTGACACGGCTAAAGATTGGATGGATTCCAAAAATTACACAATTACTCTACTCATCAAATAAAGTGTATCGGGGTGTACAGACTCATGTAATCAAGCACATTTTTTAGATATATCTTCAAAAAGGAAAAAGGCATTGGCTATATTGCAGCCATCTTGCGCAACTTAAAATGGTAAGTTTCAAATATTCCTCACTTCAAAATGATCTCTACTGAAAAATATTTTAGATAAATTATTCTGCTAATAACTCCTTACAATCAGACTGATCCATAAATCTTTTTAGACAAACTTAGCGCAAACATGCCATAAAGCCGCGCACGCGAGATAGAATATATTTCAAACATTTCGTCCCAGGAACTGAAAATATTCAAATGTATAATACAGCCACAGCGATGATCATATTATAACCAACAAAGGAGTTGGATTGAAAACAATTATCAAATATTCAGGATACTTAAAGAATTTCAACAAGAATCATTTTCTGAAGGTCAACATTTATATTTATTTTGTTTTCTTTTCAACAAATCCACGCAAAAAGCGCATTGATTAATAAAAAAACGCATTAAATGTTTACCTAATATCTCCTTCGAACAGGATGGGAGGCAAGGTCAATTTTAAAGCGGGTTTTAGCAGAGTTTGGTATAGCAACCAGTCTAGTAGTCAAAGTTAAAGAGCACAGTCGGTTCTTTTTCTAACCCATAGCTACAGCGAGTGTAATTCGATGCATAGATTTCGTAACGACATTAGCGTTTTGTGACATGCAAAGAGTCTCGTCCAGGATTTGAACTCTGTTTGTCATGTACATTTCCTAAGACGATAACCATTACATCACGAGTGTTTAATGTTTTCAGAATATTTAAAGATTTTAATACTTTTTACGATTGGGAAGGGTGGTGAGAGAGGACCAGTGATATCCGTGCTGATGGCGCGACATGATGATGAATACTTTTTAAATTTATTTTTCTGTACCATAAGTAAATCTTCCAAGTAATTTATTTCATATTCAATTACACTGGGTGAAAAAAAACTGCCTTAGAATTGCTGCATTTCTTCAAATACTGAAATTTATTTCCATATTCATGGAATAATTTTGCTTAACCGCAATTATTTTTACACCCAATCTTAACCATTAGCTTACAGTACATACATATCTAAAAATTAATTTAAAATATTCCAGTGGTATTTTGATTTCTGAAAGAGAAAATATGTGACAATACCCCCTCGGTCCCCCGATACATCAACTTCTTAACCATTTCACTTCTTGGTCGGTGATCATCTAGTGGTTTCGATAGGGGTATCGCACATTTCTTCATAGCTACAAGAAATACAAGCAAGAGAGTGGGAGAAAAAGAACAAACGAACAATATTCTTGGGTTAACTCAAAGTGCAAGAAAAGGAGTTATGTAACATTGCATTCCCTTGTTCATATGTAGACTAACGCTAGCGAAATTTCTACAAAGCTACTAGGAATGCCAACCCATCTAGACTGGTCTTCCCTTACTATCCTGGACCCTATCTCATCCGACCGGTCACTTCTGCTGTCCGGTGTCAACTGGCCACTCGCGTCACCCTTCGCCAACTGCCTTCCTCTCGGTTCCTTTGTCCGACTCCTACTGGCCTTCCCTTACCTACTTCTGGTCGCGTCGAGATCTCGAGTCCAAACTCTTTGTCTGGTTTCGCGCCAAAACAGACAAAGGGATCGTCTGTTTGGCGGACCACCTACATAGTGTTACAAACATTATAATTATTTTAGTGTTTTTGAAATATCTCAGCTTTATCAAAAAAATAAAATTCTGTAAGTATTGTATACTGTCAGTCAATATATATAAGTAAGTCATGTCAAGTGAAAATTGTTCATAGATACTGCCGACGTTATTCCGTTTTCTTTCTTCGTAGAAAACCAACACAAAATAAGACAATAAAGAGCTGGAGGGGTTGAGCAGTCTATCATTATTAATATATCGCTGAAGATCAACTCCAGTGGCACAGAAATTCTGCAGCATCTTGCCAAACTCTGATGACAAGTTGGATTAGGTCTTCCTGATGATGCTCCAAGATTTCTCGTTAATCTTCTATCTCCCGTAATTAATATATATGTGCCAAGAGGAATTTGCATTAAATAACCTACAATGATTGATATGCCATTAATCCCAATGCAACCCAAACCATACATAAGACACAGACAAGTAGTACCATTCCAAGATGTCTTCTTGACGATGCTCCAAGATTTCTCGTTAATCTTCTATCTCCCCTATAATTAGTCAACAATGCTGCACTGCGTGTTCATTAACTGATCTTAACGCAATGTAAAGCGGTTCAGTGTTATTTTATGTCTATAAGTTAGGAATTTTCCTTTATAAAACGTTCATATTTACATTATAACAGAATCTTATTTTTTTTTGTTTGTTGTTTTGTTTTTTTTCAAATAATTCACAATCGAATACAAGTCATTGTTAAATCTATTGACCTATATAAAAGTATTCGTATTTGAGAGAGATACTTAAAAACCATTAAACTGTACACAAAAATGAACTCAGGATCATTTAAGAATGTCATCAGAAATGCATTTGCGAATCATAAATATTGAATAGATGTGTAAATAGGATTTGGCATTAAATAACCTACTATAATCGATATGCCATAATGTCCAATGCAACTCAACTCGTACAAAGGATCCTAACAAGAACCATCACTCCAGGACGGCCAGTTTAGATCTCCAGCTTATGAACTCAGTGATGTACTTCTAGTAAAATGGTTTGTACAGAAAGTTAGAGTTGCATTGCTATCAAAGCACTACTGAATCTCAGCCACCGCCTTCAAGCACCAAAAGACAAAATAGGGCTGGGTAGATGATCGTCACAAGGGCAATTTAAAGAATACGCTTTAGACAATCATATATATGCCAGGGCTAGAAATGTCCAGCTGAGTGCTTGTATCTGGCCTCTTCGACTGCCCGTCTTGATCAGTGAGAACCAAAATGGCTTGTTGCAAGTCAGGTTGTCCCTAGGTTGCCGGGTAAAGGAATGCTTAGCCATTAGGATTCCGTCTTCAAAAAGTAGGAGCCGACACCCACGGTTAAAAGTTAGCCTTGTTAGTGTGAGGGGGGTTTTACCCTTCTGCACAAGTGCAGACAGTGTATTCTACAGCCTTAGCCGAGAGAGAGAGAGAGGTTCATCTGATAAGAAACATCGAACAATTGTCAGATATATGTCACTTTTACTGATTTTAGATATAACGATTTATCTTTATTTTCAAAAAGTGTATTTAATCAAATTAGATTAATGAACGTTGTTTCTACATCAAATAAATGTATAAACTTATCATAAAACACCATGTATAACGCACATAAGGTTCACAAACAGTAATGGAAATAAAGATATAAAATGTATATAATACAAGAATAGAATCTATAGGAAAAAGGCGACTGAATGCAATAGAAATACATAAATCGTCGTCGACATCCACATCTTCCCGACAATACTCAAGAGTGCGTGTTTTCCTTTGTGCGAAGATTTTTCTGTTGGTGGTTTGAATAACTATTTTGAAAAACCGTCCCGTGAGTTTTTGTCGAATCTGTTTCTTTCCCCACACCTTATAAGATTATATAATGGCTATGCGATTTTGAATGGCGTGCAAAGATAATGACAGATAACGAGCTACTGGAATATGGACAGTAAAACAATGGAGAGACAACTAGGAATGTCTATCCTGGGAAGGCTTTATAAATGCACGAAAAAGGAAAGGTAGGGATAAGAAAAAAACGAAATAAAAATATAGATGCAATATCCCACGCGGTCAATGTGAAATTACACTTACACATATATGATCTACGGCACTCATCTGAAAAACGCACATATATATATATATATATATATATATATATATATACACACTTACAAGCATATACGAATACATACATAGACATATTCATACACATGTATATGTAAACACTCTCCCTTATATATATATATATATATATATATATATATATATATATACACGTGCAGGCACACTCATACATACACGTGTACATATATTTGCACACAAACATAGATGTGCTTACTTGTACACCTGTACAGATTCACATATATACATGTGTGTTAATAAACTGTTATAGTCGTAAGTAAATGAGTCGACAAGCTTTGTTCAGATTCCGAACGAGGCTATTTGTGATTCACTTCGTTCTTTGGAAAGGCATCAAGCGATGATTAAATTTTAGGGCTAAGTGTGCTCGTAAGCAATAGGTAAGACAACTGGTCAAGATGGAAAAAAACTGAATAGAAAACCGGAAGCGAGTTCATTTGTTTTTTTGTTTTTTTTTGTTTTAGTAGGATATTCATGTGTTTTACAATCAAGATAATGATTGATTATATTAATCATTTTTCGTTAATTATATATTTTTTTATTTCGTTTGGTAAGGTTTTGAACTACTTGGTGTCTCCTGGTTAAGGTGACGTAGTCAGACGGTGCACTCGCGTGCCCATACGGAAAGGATATGACAATCACCATCTGTAATGATTTACTCCCAGACAGGAAATGGGCTGGACACACAAATGGAGTGAGTTAAGTGGATGGATGACTTCTCATCCGGAAGAGATCGCATGAGAATTTTAGGATTTTGAAAGAGACAAACACTTGAGGTGCAACCGTCGAAGAGGGCGGTTGATTTTTTTTTAGATCTGATCAGATCAGTCAGTTTGAGTCTCGACCAGCATTTGAGATCTCATTATTCAGCATTACACAGCACGAATTAAGAGTAAGTTGAGCAATCCAGGGAAAGGAGTCACGCTTCTACTCCACCTCGGTGTATTAGCTTTTGAAAATGGAGCCTTCTGGTCCTCGTTGACTACGGTCGGCTTACTTAATTATTGATAAAAAGTTATTTAAATGCAACCATGTATAGATTAAATCTCATATACGTAATGAATTTAATAAGTTTCCAGACTTTTTTGTTACAGGCATTTAAAATTGTCGTAGACTCTTGAAAATTCACTATGTTATTGCTATATATCTTATGAGATGATTGACCAATTTTTATAATTTCATGTTCAAATGAACAGGTACTGCAGGAATTGGAATACACCATAGTAAAGCCTGATTGTTACAGCCAGTGAATTTCAAAAATGCAATCTGGACGTGAGGACACTTTAGAAAAACGATATACAATAGAATTATGTTTTAAACTTGGAAAAACCCCACAAAAAGCTATGGAATGCTTCCGACTGCTTTTATACCATCTTGCATGAATCGAGCATCAGTTTTTGAGTGGCATAAGAGATTCAAGGAAGGCAGGGAGTCTTTGAGGGATGATGAGAGGTGTGGGAAGTGTAAGGAAGTCAATACACCAAAGTTTTATGGTTAGGGTTACTATGTTGAGGTTTTAAGGGAGTTCAGGAAGAGATTCCGTTGGAAGAGGCTATCACTCTTCAAATCGGGTCAGTGGCATTTCCACCAGGACAATGCACCAGTCTACAACTCCATCCTTGTTGCAGACTATTTGACGAAGATGGGCATCAAAACTGTTCCTCACCCTCCCTATACTCCAGACCTTGCTCTCAGTGACTTTTGCTTATTCTCTAAGCTCAGAGGCTGTCGGAAAGAGGCTTTGACGAAGGTCATTGATACGCTCACACAAGAGGACTTCCATAAGTTATTGGAACGGTACAACAATTGCATTGTAGCCGGAGGAGATTATTTCGCTGGGGACTAGAGGTTCATGTGTGTACTATCAATAAAAGTGTCCATACAAAAAAAGCCTGGAAACGTATTTAAGGATTCTTGTATATATATATATATGAGAAAGAGAGTGGTTGACATTAAGGTATTTCGATCCATCAAAGGTTCATTTATGCTTAGAGACTAGGACATTACATTCATTGTATATTTATGTTTACATTTTTGTGTAGTTATTCAAGCGCTTTTATGAGATCATAGCAAATATCTAATACATAGTATCTAATACTAATAATTATAAGGTTTCAATTATTTGTTCTTATTTGATAATAATGAATTGTTTGAACACAACGATATGCTTTCAAGTTACTATTAGTAACACTTACTTAAAAATTATAGCTTCAAATAACAATTCTTAATAAAAATAATTTAATTATTCCTATTGAATATGAATATTTTTTAACAAATCTCTATGATCTAATGATAGGACTCTACCAAGTACTCGAATTTCAGTTCAGAGTAGTCCCAGGAGTAATGGCAATGAAAGTGTACATAATACTCTCCAAATCTCCAGATGTAGAAGTTCACCATTAGGTGAAGTTCAGTGCCATATCCAAGACAACACTTTTAGGGTGTGTCTTATAACTCCGCAAGGGACAGTGTAACCCAAAGTCCCACGAACATAGTGGTATCTGAGAGAAAGCGAAAGAGAAAAATAGACAACAGCATATTAAATGGCAAAAAACTGATTCGTTGGGAATAAGGGGACTGTAATTTGCAAGCCTATCATGAAAAATATCTTGGTGATAAAGTTACAGTAGACAATCAGGAATCATTCAAATTCAGCCATTTAGCTTACTTAAAAACAATTTTCCAAGGGAAATTTTGTTTGTCACATGCAATTATTTACTTGCTTAACATAATTTTGACACATGCACAGAATGTTTCTATAAACATCAAGCCAGACAAGCAGTAATAGTTTTACAGTATCTAATTTTTTCAGATAAAGAATATCAATTTTCAACAACAGTTTCAACCAACCATATTCAATTCCTAACTCAATGATAAAATAAAAGATAGATTTTTAATTGGATGCTGAAACCGAAAAACTAACATATCTAGATATCAACTTTTTAAAGGTACATCTCTTGTTATTACCAATAGTTGATTATTCAAATAAAAGTTCCTCAGAAACAGAAAAAAGTTATATACATTTCTTTTTGCCATAAAAATATTAGAGAAAATCCCAGGATTATAAGACGGGTAGTAGTTTCTTTGTAATCATAGCGAAATAATTACAAAATCTATATCAATACTCGTCTTTCATTAGAGATTATACTTAGAATGAGGTATAAAGAGAAACAGTTTTCACCCATTGACATTTATCAACGTTTACTTAACTACAAAATTTGTTTGTAATTTTAGATAGTGTATTATGCGTTTCCGCAGTGGCAAAATGTTTTTGACAAGAAATATTCAAAGCACGGCTCGAGAAGAAGCTAGATGGCAATTACACAAGGATGCTGCGTGCAATCCTCAACAAGTCCTGGCAGCAACACCCCACAAGACACCAACTGTACGGCCACCTGCCCCCTATCACGAAAACTATTCAAGTTAGGCGAACCAGACATGCAGGACATTGCTGGAGAAGCAGAGATGAACTCATAAGAGATGTACTCTTATGGATCCCCACACATGGCCGCGCAAAAGCAGGACGACCAGCACGAACGTACATTCAGCAGCTATGTGAGGATACAGGTTGTTGTCCTGAAGACCTGCCTAGGGCGATGAACGATAGGGAGGAGTGGCGAAACAGGGTCAGGGATATCCGTGCTGCCAGCACGATATGATGATGATGATGATGATGATGACTAACCCCCAAAATAAAGTTCATAGGTACGAACAGAATCAAAATAAGTTTGATTCCTTATATATTATTAACTGCCGTAGAAAAAGGGGTCGTCGTCGTTGTTGCCGAATTTTATCAATGAAAGGTATTTTGATGATTTTTAGTAATGAATTAACGTTTTCTAAACTTATTGCACATGGAAAGCAATTATAAAGAACAAATATTTTTAGATATGTAGGGACACTAAATTATTTTAAGACATTAAAATTCTATTAAATAACATAACATGTTTTGATTGATAATGAAATGAAAATTAAGAGTTACATAAAATAGTCTTTTGTTGAAAAATACATAAAAAATCTCAAGCTTAGCATAAAATGAATGAATCAATTCTAACGATTTTGATTGATGTATCAGAAAGGATGTTGGAATGATTTGAATGAGTTTGGTTAATTTTATATCAGTGTCGATTTTACAAACCAATCCATTCGTTGTAATCAATTCACTAGTCTGGCTGATATCTAACAGATACCTTGTTAAAGACATCATTGCTTTTGTTGATATGGAAAAAATTATGAAAAGGAAACAAATCATCTTTCAAAAGTCAAAAAGCAGAAGAGTCATAACTAAAATTGATATAAAAATGGCAGGTACAACAGATGACATCTGCAGAGATAAAGGAGACAACTTCACTCTCTGTGGTTTAGTCAGAATCATAGACAAGGAATGCCACAGAAAAGTGAGAAAAATTAATTAAGCTGTTTGATAAATTCATGAGAACGGATGTCAACTTGCGTTTTCTGCCACTTTAAAACACGAGGCGCAAACTAAAGTCTTGTGATAAGAAGAAATCAGATTCAATGAAAAAGAAAAACGTTGCTTCTTAAGGCTTACATCTGAAGATTTCTGCTGAAATATAATGCGAATATGAACAAAGAGTCTATTTGTTCTAAGGGCTATTTGAATATTAATAACCCTTATTAAAATCATGAATATATTGAGTTGACTAATATCCGCTAATATTGTAGCTATGAGGTTTTTGTTTAAAGAAATGGCACGGATAATGTGATTTAGAAAATGTAGTCTCCAATTATTCCACCAGGTAGTCTCTGTGACCCAATTTGTAAATACACAGTTCTTATCAGAAGAAATCATAAAACATCGAATAATTTCAATAACATAGTAGCAATTACTTAGATTTTAGTAGTTGGTGCTTAAGAGTACGATTGGTGCAAGTTAAACTAATTACGTTAAAAAAGCAAAAAATAATAGAAATTAAAATAATCTAAAAATCGAGATTGAAGCTGTATTTAGCACAACAAAAACAAACAATAAATGAAATGTTAATTTTCTTTATAGCAGTCTCTTTGATGTTCATTTATTTTTGTGAATTTTTTCTTTCAATGGAATTACGTCTGAAATTCCTCTATTGGTATGATATGAATTAATGTATGCAATTAATGTCCTACACTTAGTGAAATATTAACCCTGAAATTAATTATTGATTAATTAAAGAAGAGAAAATAGAGTGTAGGTAGAAAGATTGATAGTACTGCACTCGCTCAAACCTGTATTTGACCAGATATTTCTGGTAAAAAAAGAAGTTTTATCTCCATTGTTTATCGTTTATTTATTGACATTGATTCTTTCACTTTTTCATATAATTTCCATTAGTGCACGCGTGTATTGATTTGAATGTTAAAATTTTGAAATAAAAGTTCGACAAACGACATTTAATGTAACCTCTATACAAATGGTTCTATAATTAATTTTCCCTTAATTAATTTTTACTTTATGTATAAACACGTTAATGGAAATGGCTCAATTCATCAGATATCGAACTTCTATTGACTTATAAAAATATCTGTCGATACAAATGAGACAGAATTTACATATTCATATTCTATATCACACAACCTGCTGAACTCAATCCCTTGCAATACATATCTTCATGAATATCCACGAATGTGTTCATAATAAAAAATATAAAAAAATATAAATTATAAATATAAAAAAAATAAAGTCCAGTATGATCAATGTATTTTTTTAATTGATATATAGGGAAAACCATTTGATATTTGTTTTGTTCTGCAGCTCTTACATTCAGAGTCACATCAAAATGTCTTTATTTCACAATCATCTATCTATTATGCAAAATAAGAAAACTTTCCGATATATCATCTTTAATTTCAAACGCCAATATGGTTTTTGCCCTATTTCTAAAAAAATTAAACCATACGTGATGTTTTCTATTCACTAAAATAAATCAAAGTATTCGTAAGTGAAAAAGTGAATATATAAGATGATTAGGTGTTTAAATACCTGAAAAGTGGCAGGCGTTAAATTTCGAATTTCAATATCTGCCTTAGACATATATCATTAAAATAGCAGCTTACATACGGAAGCAAAAAATGAAAAAGTTTAACTTATTCATCGTACTCACGGCAAATCATATCGACATCTTTCAAGCAAAAGCCAGGTTCTTTCGGCTAAAAATCACGGATGTACCTACAGTGAGGAACGGTAAGTTCCTCTGGCGGCTTGATGGTCCAGAGTGTTTTGTATAACGAGATATTACTTGCTTTTCTACCCGCGAGGCTTTACTGCCAATGTTATCCTTTTCATCGATTTCATGGACACTGTGGTAAGTAGCTTGGGGGTGCTGGGGGTCCTATTGTTGATAGACTGTGCTACCTCACATAATCCTCATCACCTTGAAAATGATATTTTTTTCCAACACGTAGCATGTTAGCTTTCCTAATGCTTAACTCCTTGAGTATCACCTCTTGGACATCATTGAAAGAGAGACCAACAACCAACAGAACACTATCAAGAAATATCTCAACTATTTCAACGGTTAAAATTGATAGCTAAAATGAATGAGAACCACAACATCCTGCCGTGTAGTTGCTGCTTGTGCTACCTCCCAAGTATTTTAATAAACTCTGTAATTCTTGTTTAACAGGTGCAGTTTTATTTCAAAATGTAAATATACTTAAGAGAATGATAATATATTACATAAGTAAACAAATCAAAGGAAACGATAGTTTAAAAGCACTAAATAAAATTGAAACAATAATACAGTCATGTTGTGATGGATATCGTCGTAAGAAATGGACACGGTGACACGAGTTCAAATCCTGGACGAGACTGATTGCATATCACATCGCACTAAGTATGAATCCAATTATTCTCCCTCCAGCTATGGGTAAAATAGGACAAACTAGGTTCTTCAGTCTTGTTGAGGGAACTAGTCTAGGAGAAGAAAAACTCTGAATTCAAACCTGTTAAACTCCGCCTAAAAAACTGACCTTGTGTCATATCCTGCCCGAGCAGAGGGGTCGGTAAATATGTATAATACAGTCATAAGATGACATCCTAATTTCTTATATATCATAATCACTAGACTTATATAACCTAGCACACCTACGCACTAGATGTATGTTATGTGTGTGAAAAAAAAATTCTGTTCGGCAATGTAAACATTTATTGAACTTAACAGAGACCGGCAATCACTTTCAGAGATTCATAAATCTATTGATTAAGAATTTCCGATATATAATCTACATACCCCATTATAATTTCCAATGGATCAATTAGTAACCGCTCAAGATTTAAAATATTTCAATGAAGTCTTTCAAGACTCTCCTACTTTCTAATATCCAAGCATCCCGCATATTCCTTGAAAACTTTAATGCCGCAACTTCAACCCCACAGTTGTCATCTTTATCTCCATACCAACCGATTTTTTTTCAATTCAGCGTTTTTTCTACACAGATTGTTTGGCTTACCAAGGTTCACATTACAGTCTGCATAACAATTTATTCATAGCTGGAAAGAAAGAATAACGATCCCTGCAATTTACAAGAACATCAAAGTAACGTGAAATGCATTCTATTTCAGGATATGAAATTGTTTCCTCAAGTTTATTTTAATAAAGATAACCAGCAAGCCACGAATAATCCCCAACTTTTTTTGGCAGTATTTAATACATCACAATCAAAGCCATTTTTTCTTATTGTAAAATCACATCCATTCAATTACATTTCCTAAAAGAATATCTTATATGAAGTTCTTACAATATTACAAAAATTGTCCCATAATTAATGAATATTGGGTGTTGCAAATAACTTTATATCATATTAGATGTACACGATCTTTTAAAAATTATAATAATTTTTTAAGTTCCCGTTCGAATGATCTCAAACTTAAACAGCCTGTGTAGACAAAAGTTAGAATTCAATGTTTAATGTTGAAATGCATAAATTTTCCAATGAACGGTATTTCTGTACATTAAAAACATGAAAGTTTCAAACGTTCCTGTTAAAATTTGAGATCATTTGAACGACCATTGGTCTAGGTAATACCTTTGATATTGTTATATATAATAATGATGATTCCTATAGTGTCTCGAAAGCCAAATCTTCTTTTGATCATAAAATATGAGAAATAATTATGGTAATGTTTAATTTGACTATGAATTGGCAAACCGACGGACTTACACTGATAGAAACAATTATTGAGTAGAAATAATATGAAATAGTTCTGTCAGATGCGAAGAGAGAAAAAATATGTTGAAAGGTTTGTTATACACAAAACCTTTGAATAACTTCTTTTTCACTAAGTTGTATATTGACAGATATTTTTTGTCGATTAAATGCTACGAGATTAATCTAGATGGAAGAGAAAATAAGATAATTAACAAAACAAAAAGCGTCTACATAACAACATCAGATAAACAAAAGCCACAACCATCAACACAATGGATTCAATAATATTTACATAAGATATAAACAGATCACCCAAAACAGGCTTAAAGATCAAACCTAGTGTTAATTAACAAGAGGGAAAAATGAAAGAATGCATTAGAAGCCAAACTTGCCAATTAGCTGAAAGATGCGTGGGACTTTAATGTGACACAAATGCAAACCGTATTTAGGGCTTTTGGAATAACCCCCCCCTGGACCTGGAAAAACTGGGGAGTAAAAAATTGACTAGAATATACTCAAGAATTTAGGGAAGCTGCTGACACTTACAGCAGATCTAGTGTGAAAAACTCATAATTCATATAAGAACAGCGGCAATTAACAGAAAACCAAATATATTCTTTATATTTTTTCTTTTGTTACTTAAGTTTTCTGTAGACCCGGATAAAAGTGAAAAAAAAGAGAAGGGTATAGATAGACGAATATCTGCATATTACCTGAAAGTTGACAAATCTGTTGAATGTAAAAGTAACGGAAAAAAAAGAATTGTTCTTGGCGCGCTTTTAACAGTCACCAATGATCTTGGAGAGAAGAATAGAGAAATTAAAAATTAGAGGAAGAATTGATTACATCGAGACAACAATAGTGTTAACAGCAGATCTAATACAGAGAAAAGTCCTTGAGTTTCTGATGAAACTGCTGTGAGAATATTGTCCTGCAAAGCAGTATTTAAAAATGTCAAAAAACGTACAAAATAACAGACTAAGTTAACTTTTATCAAGAAACTCATGCAAACCTGGAGAGTGGAATTGACTGCAAGTGGAAGAAGCTTTGCTGATACAAAGAACCAGAGAGGTATATTACAATAAGTTGCACTATCACCATAATGATTTATAAAGTGATGATGCCACTCGAACACGTTCTCAGGAAAAGTGCAGGTTAATACATACTAAGTAAATCACAAGAAAAGATCAATCACCTAATCTACATGGATAATGTGAAACTCCTTGCCAAAAACGAAAAAGAATTGGAAAACCCAATACAAGCAGTGAGAATGTACAGTCAATACATAGGGATGGAATTTGGCATAGAAAATTGTGCCATGCTAGTGATGAAAAGCGGGAAACGGCACATGACAGAAGGAATGGAACTACCAAATTAAGATAAAATTAGAACATTCAGAGAAAAGGAAATTACAAATACTTCGGAATATTGGAAGCTGGTACCATCAAAATGGTGGAGAGGAAAAATAAATGAAAAGAATATATCAGGAAAACGAGAAAGCTACTTGAAACCAAACTAAATAGCAGGAACTTTATAAAAGGGATAAATTCCTGGGCTGTCTTTCTCGTAAGATACTCAGGACCATTCTTGAAATGGAACAGCGAAGGACTTAAACAAATTGACCAGAGAACAAGAAAATTAATGGCGATGCATAAGGCCTTACTTCCCAGGGACGATGTCAACAGACTACAAGTGTCATAAAAAGGAGGAAGAAGAGAAATTATCAGCATTGAAGATAGCGTTGACACATCGATACATCAACTTGAAAAGACCAGAGGAAGACCAAGAAAGTCACAAGAAACAATACTGACAAAACGAGGATCAATAGAACAAAAAAAAAAAAAAGAGGAAAAACAACTAATGGACATTTTCAGTGACGAACAAGCGAAATCTCACACGTGGCTAAGAAATGGAATCCTTAAGAGAAAAACTGAATCTCTTCTAATAGCAGAAGAAAACAACGTCATAAGGACCAATCATATCAAATCAAGAATAGATAAGACGCAACAAAATAGCAAATATAGATTATATGGTGATTGAGCTAAGACGATCAATCACATAAGCGAATACAGTAAATTAATACAGAAAGAGTATTAGACTAGATACAACAGAGTGGGTAAGGTGATCGACGGGGAATTGTCCAAGAAATTCAAATTGGCCATACGAACAAATGGTAATTACATTACCCAGAATTTGTTCGAGAAAATTTGTTAGGGCTCCAATCTATGGGTCAAATAAGACTATTTAACCATTTTCGATACTTGAAACGATTTTACTGTGTACAGAAAAAATGATGAATGTTAAAGTGAATTATCAGTATTACATAGTCGTGCTTGAAACTATTTAACTGTGTACAAAGAAATGAGCTTTCGCTCGTTTAAATTTTGTTTATATATATATATATATATATAAACAAGATGTGGCCTTTATTAACCAAATAGGGTTGACTTGAAATAAAATGCCACCAAACTAAACCAACTCAAATTATTCTTATTTAGTAAACTGCTGTAACAGGATTATACTGGACATTGGCATAATAGTTATGGTCCGGGAGACCTAGGTTCAATCTCCAGGTCGAATCATTCCAAAGACTCAAAAAAATGATACTTAATGCCTCCTCTTTACTCTCAGCATTATAAGGTACGGATCAAGGGTAAAGTGGAGAAATCCAGGGAAAGGAGTAGCGCCCTCCCCTAGATTTTGGTGTGGTAGCTATCGGAAAGGGGGTCTTCGGGTTGTCCACTTTACTTTACAACAGGATGATAATTGTTTTTTAAAGATGATCGTAAACCATATAACTTATTCTAAAGATTAACATTGATACAAATAATTAGTTCAGTTTGATCTTTTTAATTCATTTTCAGTCCTTAGTTTGTATAATAATAATATAATCCTAAGCATTTCTATTTAATACATAATTCTCAAACTGATCTATTGGACCCATACAAAAAAAAAAGCATATATTACTCCACAATGTCAAAAAAACACCAGGAGAAATATGTATCCTCCAGTGCTCCAGAAGTGGAACCTCTCCACTAGATGCAGCTTAGTAACAAACAGAGAATATTTCATACAAATTAATGTGTAATGATGTCAATAAGAATAACGAGGACGATGATTATGTTTATGAAGCAGACAAAAATACATGAAAGTTCTGTATAAAAGCAGCTATTCAGGCTAGTGAAGAAAAGTTAGCTTTAATCACATTGATTGCGTTGTGCCTGATGACGTGTTGAACAAAAGACTACGAAAGAAAACTAAATCAAATATGACTTTAACGATTCTATAAATAACTTGAAGATGATTTTGCAAATAGCATTCAGGTAGAAAGAAATGTCCTCTTCTGCCTTCAACAAAAATTCATGCTACAATACCAAAAATAACGATTAATTTGAAATAATTTTGGTTCTTGAGTTCCTTTTTCCTATGAACAGGTTTTGCCGTGCATACTTTTTTTTCTGTTAACTAGGCATGAATGCCGCAAAGAAGGTTTATTAAAGAGATATATACTTTAATGATTTATGTAGTTAACAGAGCGTTAAATAGAGATAATTTGAATACTCAACAAATTGAATATTTTTCAATTCATTTATTTCTCCTCGGATTTAAAAATGAGTATACAGATAAATAAATCCTACTATAATTTCCTAGTTATCTTAGAATATACACATACCCGCACAAGTGTGAGTATATATATATATATATATATACACACAC